>JACCIB010000115.1:0-385599 GCA_018906965.1 Philotrypesis tridentata | reverse complement strand
AAGAGAGAAAGGGACAAAAAAAAAGAAAGACGGGCACTCGCTGTGACTGCTTCGGCGTAATCACTGTTGTGTAATTCGCCGTATGTTTCCAACTTCGTACGTGGCAAGAAGAAAAAAAATTTTGGTTTTTCCTTGATGTCCTCCTTCGATGCTCGAATCCTCTTGGACGTCTTCGCGTTTCCAAATCCAAGATTTGGAAACTGAGTGTACATGTTGCTCTCTCAAAATTGAGAATAACTAACTAAAAATTTTGAGCTGTTCAATTTTGAATACCATAAATGATAATTATTTTGACATTGGTCTATGTGATAAACTTAAACTTTCACATGCTATCCTTGCGATGGATTTCTAGATAGAAAATAAGTTTCTCTCAATTTGAAAGGAGTACGAAGTATACTCATTTTCTAGATCAAGGATATAATGAGCCTTTTCCCAAGGGAAAAGCATGTTTTGTTTTGTATAAGGTAATGAGAACTTATAATTTGTCAAGCCAGTCACTTAGAGGGATAATATGAGAACTAGCAAGTATTGCCTCGCTCGCTGGGGCTCGCTCGGCTATTTTCGTGATTATTATTATGGAAAGTATATAATGTAAAATATGAATTAGTGGCTAAGGTTTGTTCAGTTATATTGCTGTGTTAGCATTATTTTTAAAATTGTTTTGTGAAATATTATATATGAAATATAGCTCTAAAAAACAACTAAAAAGACAATCACGAACTGAGGCAGAGAATCTGAAATGAATAAAAAAAGAGAGAAACAGAAGCTTCAAAACGTGCAGCATTCACAGATGAAACATTGCAAAATATTAATAAAAATATAGCTCTAAAACAACAACTAAAAGTCAATCACGAACAGAAGCAGAGAAATCTGAAATAAATAAGACAAGAACAGAAAAAAGAGTTTTCAAACGCGCAGCATTAACAGATGAAGCATTACAAAATATTGATAAAAATTTCTCTAAAAAGCAACTAAAAAGACAATCATATACTGAAGTCGAGAAATCTAAAATAAATAAGAAAAGAACAGAAAAAAGAGTTTTCAAACGCGCAGCATTAACAGATGAAACATTACAAAATATTGATAAAAATTTCTCTAAAAAGCAACTAAAAAGACAATCATATACTGAAGTCGAGAAATCTAAAATAAATAGGAACGGAAAAGAAGCAAAATATTTAAATGAGTATGCTGCTATGTATGATAATGATTTTAATGAAAATTGTATCGACGAAAATTATTAAGAGAAATGAACTGTATATGTATTCATTGCAAAGCAATATATCTTAAAAGTGAAGATACAAGGAGAAAACTATACACAAATTGTTGTAGTAAAGGAAAGGTAGTTTTACCAAACGAACATTCTTATCCAGAACGTTTTAAAGAATTAATTATAAATAATACATCTGAAAGCAAACATTTTAAACAACATGTAAGACTCTATAATAATTTACTTGCATTTGCAAGTTTCGGGGCAAAATTTGATGCATTATTTAACAGAGGACCTCAAGTAATACGAATATGTGGGAAAATTTATCATAATGCTTATTCATTACATCCTAAAGAAAATGATGATAGAAAGTTTGGCCCATTATATATTCTCGATAATGAAATGGCAACACAATCACGATATAAAAATAATATGTTGTGTACCCTGCATTTGTTTGAAAGAATTAGACAATTTTTTACGTGAAAATAACATTTATGCAAGTTCATATAAAATGATGCATGAGATAGAAAAGGAAGAACAAAATCGTCAAGATAATAATAAATCAATAAACAATACTACTGAAATTAGAATGTTTATAACTCGGAATTCGAATCTTGATAAAAACGTGTGTAATGAAGCAAGGTGCAATGAAGTTACTGTAGTTTCTGTTGGTGAAGAAGATCAACCTCCAACAGATCGAGATATTTGCATATATTCAAAAAATATAGAACCTACAAGAATATCTTATATTAGTAAACATGTTGACCCAATGACGTATCCAATTATGGTTTCTAATGGTGGATTTGGATGGATGCCTAAGATGAAAGCCACTACTTTTTGTTTTTCATTAAACATACCAATCAAAGGGATATCATGAGAAATTTCAAGTTTATCGTATCGACCAATTTTGAAATAATATTATCATATAAGGCATTGAAAAATTGAACAGCTCAAAATTGGTTTAGACGATTAATTTGAAATTTCATATGATATCCCTCTGATTGATTTGCTTAATGATAAAATAGTTATTTTCAATTTTCAGAGTGCCCGGAGTACAAACAGTTTCCAGAATGAGGGTTGAGCGTCCCTTTTCCCAATGGAAATATATGTTCTGCTTTCTAAAAGGCAAAAGATCATACAAGTTTTCAAGCCCACTACTTAGAGGGATAGTATAAGAATTTTGACGACCGTATATTTGAGCAGTATTGAGATAATCAGAGATTAGAAATTTCAAAATTTAATAATTAAAAACTGCTGAGCCATATCAACTTGAAAATTCTCATATTATCCCTCTAAGTGACTGGCTTGACAAATTATAAGTTCTCATTACCTTATACAAAACAAAACAGGCTTTTCCCTTGGGAAAAGGCTCATTATATCCTTGATCTAGAAAATGAGTATACTTCGTACTCCTTTCAAATTGAGAGAAACTTATTTTCTATCTAGAAATCCATCGCAAGGATAGCATGTGAAAGTTAAAGTTTATCACATAGACCAATGTCAAAATAATTAACATTTATGGTATTCCAAATTGAACAGCTCAAAATTGGTCTAGACGATTAACTTGAAATTTCTTATGATATTCCACTGATTGATTTACTTAATGAAAAATTAGTTATTCTCAATTTTGAGAGAGCAACATGTACACTCAGTTTCCAAATCTTGGATGTAACAAGTATTTTCCCAAGGCAAATGCATGATTTCCTTTGTAAAAGGTAACGAAAACTTATGAGTTGTCAAGTTTGTCACTCAGAGGGATAGTATGAGAATTTTCAAGTTGATACGGCTTAGCAAAATAGTTACATACCTGACAATTTAGACTCTAAAGCCATGAAATCAATGGTGTAAGTGTATCTATATGAAAATCGAAAATATAAGTTCTTCGATCGAGTGCATTGTATTCATTGTTTTAACATGTTAAAACAAATTTGGATATCAAATTTCAGCCTTCTAGCTATAACAGATTTTAAATGAGACGAAGACCGAAATATTCAAAATGCACTCATTTAATATCTATCATAGCTAGAGGGCTGAAATTTGGTACACAAGTTTGTTTTAATATATTAAAACAATACCTGTAATTAAGCTTATCTAAAAACTTATAGTTTTGATTTTCATATTGTTATCTAACTGAAAATTTAAACACTAAAGGCATGAATCAACAGTGTAAGTATTTATAAAAAAGTCAAAATTATAAGTTCTTATAAAAAGTTAAGTGTATGTATTACTTGATGACTTTAATTTATGTTATGCATAAGCAAAAATATGCAAAGTTATACATATTCGCCTTTTACACATTACATTAATGACTCTAATTATTATAATCAGAAATTATGCAAAATCAAAATAAAAACGTATGCTTGCTCTATTTCAATTGCTGGTTTAAACTTAAAAGATTTGTCAGCTATTAACTAGTTTATTAATGAATAGAATCAGTGAGGCCGATAGAATATTTCAATATTCATACATAGGAACCTTTTTATTTTTCCATATATTACTTAATTTTTCAATATTCGCTCCAAGCGTATAACCTCCCATGAGACATAATAACTTATAAAAATCTGAAAAAATAAAAGATAACATTTAAACAAAGAATAAGTTCATAAAATTCTAGATAGATGTACGATATATTTAAATGTAATATAAAACCAAATAATTATCTGATCGCGTCTCGTAATTTATAACATTGTAAAGACAAAAAAGTGTTAATTATATTTGGCACTGTTTTAAAATCTGTATTTATGTTATTATTATTTTACACTATTTAGCAGTAAATGTATATATATACATATATATATTTACACAAAAAAAGCAAGAGAAAATTCACGTTGATTTAAAAAATATAAGACTGTGTACGAAAACATCGTCTGTCGTCTGCGGAAAAACAATGTACACTAAAGTATATGTAGGGACTCGGTCCGCCGACAGGCGGCAGCACCGAGCAGCGAGTAGAGGAGCGAGAGCCCTGAGCGTAGCGAAGCGCGTGAGTCCACCGCCGAGATCACACCAGAGCAGTCGCCTGGAGAGAGGCCCGACCGAATAAGGGAATAAACCAGATACGCCAACATCACACACCAACACTGGTGACGCGACGAATACGCAGCAACAACGAAGAGGACCAGCATCACCACGAGGCCCCGACGGCACCAGCATCAAGTACCGCCGACCCAGGAGCAGCGGCGCACACAACTCGAGCGCACGCAGCGGTCGACTTGTGCGTGCAGGCACACCGGCGCACAAGCGACGAACCGACGCCACTCTCGGCACTCGACGACGCCATCATCGTCGGGAACTTGTCAGGCTAGAGGAAGGACTCTCCTCTCAGCCCCCTTGTGTACGCACCCACCTACGCGGCACACACACACACGCACATACACACACACACACACACACACACGCCGCCTTTGTTCTTGCAGTGCATGTAGGCACGCCGGCGCACTCGCAAACAAAGCGCCTTTTCATCCCACGGAGAGACGACGCCATCGGCCTAGGCAGCAGCAGCATCACCGCGGTATTCACAGCAGCAGTATCAACGCCACAGTGGCAGCCTCAGCAACAGCATCACCGCGGCATTCACTGCAGCAGTATCAACGCCGCAGCGGCATCAACGCGGCAGGCACAGCAACAGCATCAACGCCGCAGCAGCAGCTTGTCTTCAGCGGCATCGGCAAAGCAGCACATCGCCTCGACGTCCAGTAGCACGGCGACGAGCACCATCTACAAAGCATCGCCAACGCCGCAGCACCCCCGGCAGCCCAGCGCACCACCACGATAATGAAATTCAAGAGGTAATTTTCTGTATTCCTTGGGTGCACACGCCAGGTGCAAATCCATAATTCTGAAAAACATTTATTTCAGCAAAGCGCGCGCGGCGAATTTTCGGCCCACGCGTGATCATTTCTCATTCCAAGAAGAAGGTTTTGTTCTCGCGTCTTCGCGCGTCTTTCGCGACCTTCTCCGAACTCGCATTGCATCTTGTAAACAACACGCAGGTGAAGGGAGGTACACAAGCACAAGTCCCGCGCGCTTTCTCTCTCTCTCTCTCTCTTTCTCTCTCTCTCTCTCTATCAAAACAGAGAATTGCCAAACTATACGCAACAGAGCGCGTTCTCGTCCTCTTTCAAGGGCATAAATACACGGCTCGAGCACAACATGCTGCCAAACGCTACATACCGCCTCGTGCGCGCTCTTCTCTCTCAGCCGTGCGCGCACACGCTTTGCTAGCAACGTAAACACATCGCTCGAACCATTGCGCGCCCAGCACATCAAGTAGACGACGACGACATTCAACACACATCAACACAACATCCGCTTAAGGCCAAGCGACCGAGGATCGCGCGATTTTGAAAGTTTGTACGCATATCAATGTAATCAACGAGTTCGCGAATCTACGATTCATTGAAAGCGTTCCGATAACCGGCAGTATTCTACTGTTTTTTAGTTTCGTGCATTGCGGCACTATCATTATATGCTCCGCTCCGTTAATTAAGGGGTTATGCCTGAGTTAAACCTGAAAAAAAAACAATTTATTAGTTATTAGGCAAAAAAAATTATGTATAAGTAATATTAAAAAAATTCTTTTTCCTACTTAAAGTATACATATTAATTGTAATTTTACATATTTTTAAACAATTATATATTGTAACGGGGCAATTTGGCTTTAGCGTGGCGACCACGGTTTGTCGCCGCGTCACCGAGTCTTACCTGCGTATAAGCTCTTACACTCCCCGGCGTAGCTTCTCGGCGAACCGCATACTGCGTCTAATATCTAGCCAAATGCGACGAATACAAATGTGTAATGCGCCCGAGCATCACACTTACCGTGCTAATAAATACTATTTGGATTCGGACGAAAGGAGGAAGTGAGAATACAAGGAAATTAACACTCGGAAAATAACGTTAGAGAATTGAGTCGTTGACTCGTGTATTGTAAAATAAAGTAATATAAACGTCCGCGTCAATGGTCGCTCGCGCGACAGCGGAGAGAAATTCGCTCGCACTTGAACAAAGAAGGAACGAGTATTCCGTGGCGGGGAATACTCGGTCAACGGCGACTTTGCCAAGAAAGTACGTTGTATGAAATTCGACTTACAGTCGTGCGAAGCACGCGTGGCTTCCTCCGCACTCAAATACGAGCCGCTGCTCTTCTACGGGAATCGCTCTCAAGTCCTCGAGGATAGCTTGAAGAAGGCGTCCCTTCTCCAGCACAAGAATGGAGTTGATCCCAATCACCTTGAGTTCTCGCCGATTAAGATATAGCGTCGCTCGGGCACAACGGTGGCCTTGCACAAGGTATAAATTGCACGCGAAGTACCCACCGGCGCGGTCAAATCGAATCTGATCTATTCGGCGCGCGGGCCTTATCCTATTCTTCCCCCACGCATCCCTCACCATAATACACGAACGAAGCTTGCTGCTACGTTCACATCGTGCGACATAACGAGCGCGCGCTGCTCGAATAGCGCGGTCTAATCTCTCGTTACACCCCCCTTCCAGACGCTGCGTAGCTTACGAAGCAGCTCTACACATACGTCGCACGATCTTACAACAAATCTAACTATCAGGAATCAATGAACGATTAATCGTAGACAAATCACAACGCACGCCGACGAGTACGAGTTTTACGTGGTGATACGCTTACCACATCTTCCGGTTCACATTTTCTCGAGCTCTACGGACGCCCCGGTCGACGCTTGACCTCGCAGGCGTCAATTACAATTATAGCCAAATTATTCGCGTTCGACATATCAAATGTCGACGCCTCACCTAAATTACCGCATTGCTGACCGTCAGCACTCGACGAAATATTCTTTTTACGGAATCGCACTCTCTCTCGCTCGCATCAGGCGGGTCGCTCTTCGCCTCTTCACAACGACATCCCTCGGTGGTCGAGTTTCCTGCCCTCATAGAATTTCTTGAGTTTCAATTTTTCTCGCTCGAAATTTGAAAAGGAACGAACACCCTTCCTTCATTGATACACAACGATGATGTAACCTTCTTCTCATCACCAACCTGACCTTCTAAACTACCAAAACCAATTCTCGAGGTGTAAGATTCAGATATCCTTCCCACGATGCAATTTGCAGAAAAATCCGGGATAAATGCTACTCAGACTTCTTCAAATTATCCCCTCGAATAAAAATCATCGATAAACAATCGTTAACCTTCTATTACCAGCTTTAATCAACAGCAGATGTTCAGTTACTATCGCTTACGAGTTGCATCTTAAAACTCGTAAATGTCCTCCTTCTAAAACGCCTGGAATCGAAACATTCGATCCTAGCCTCTATCCACCAAATTCCGGCGATTTTTTCCCGTCTAGTGGAGTAGTACTCACCTCCACTCGACTCTCTAGAATTCATCAATTCCTGAGTATAACTCAACTATAACTCTTGATCAATTCTAGCAAAACCACTGTTTATAACTACAGCGTCACTCATACCAGATCGCAACTCACAATTCCAAGTTGACACACTGCAAGTACCTTTCAACAGTCATACTTATCTTGCACGAATGGTCTAGGGGTGCACTCCCATCATTCATGTTCACAGTAATCTGTGTTGAAAAAATATATTAGCGTTCGCGAAAACAGGGTTAACACGCGTGCTCGCTTGCGGTAATACCGAGGTCTTTTCAGATAACCGCGAATACATCTTAACCTCTTTTATGCATCCGCTTTTTTTATCCCTGGGCAGTTCTTCCTAATATGCCCAGGCCTCTTACATTTATAGCAGAGCAACTTCTTCTTCTGCTTTACACCTTTACTCTCGGACGATGTCGAAGCTTGAGAAACTTTTTCCTTATTCTTATGATGTTCATTCGCTCTACGAATCTTCTGCTCCAATTGCTTCAGCTTGTCTTCAACAATTCTCTCAATTGCCGCTAGCCACTGAGCATCTGGCTGGGCCGGAATGACGTCGACCGCAGCTACCTTCGTACTTACAGAAGTCTCGGGTCTGACCCATGTTGGCAATCTGTATTCCAAGTTTTCCAGCATTGTCCGCTCTGGCGGAGATGGCGGACGATACTCCTTACATCTTGCAAGTACCGTTTCTGCTTCTTCGACAATCTGTCCACTGTCACGAGGATACGATTTTCTAAAAAAATCCTCTACTAGATGCCTTTGACGATTCGACGACGGACGAACTGATCCGTCCTCAACCTCTCTTCTGCCTCCAGGTTCTTCAACTTTAATTGAACTGAATATTTCCTTCGATCTCCCTGGAGTCTGCGCATTTGACAAATCCAATGTTACGGTTGGTGTTGTACCACCCATCTGTATACTTTTCATACTATACGCCTTAACAACTGGAATGGTGGCACGAGCTGAAGCTACTTGCTTTCTCAGCTCCATAATTGTCTTCTGCATATTCATCATCATTTTCCATAAATCCGGCGGTAAATTATACTTTATACCATCGATTCCTGTCCAGACGTTCAACTCTTGTTTCGTCGTAAAATTCTCACTAGACTCTTTCGCATGACTTGCATCGGCTTCGTTATCCTGCAATACATTGTTTCTTCTCACACCGACAACTTCATTTTGCAACATGCAGCAGAGTGGATGTCGTTCACCAAACACAGACAAGGCATGTAACTGCGCCTGCCTCTATTGTACGCAGGTATTATATATAAATGACCTGCGTGCTTCCACCCTTTCAGTCCTCACTGCAATTGTCTCGCCTTCGGTGGCTGGTACAAAATTTTCATCTATGTACTCTCCTCTCAACCAACTATACAAACGATGCATCTGCTCTTCTAACGAACCATCTAGTCTAAGTTTCATCTCAGTCAATGCTTTCAGTCTATCTTCTGCTTTTAAACTCAATACGTAGTCCGCAATATCGTCAAACCTATCGTCAAACATCTTAAGTTTCTGCGCTAATTAATTTCATACAAAACGCAATAAATTGTGTGTGTACGCGTGCGCAATCCCTGACTACACCCAAAATTCGCACGCGTGCTTCCGGTCGAAAAATAAAATAAAAATAAAATCTCGAAAAAAAATAAATTCAATATAAATTCTAAAATAAATAAAATGTCAGAAAAACTTGAAAAAAATAAAATTCAACAATTACTATTATTAAAGAAAAAACAAAACAAAAGTTTACTTTGCAACCTACTTTGCCGACCAGGAACACTTACCACACCTGCAAATCTAATACACGTGAGTGTTCTTCCTTCTCACATAAATCCCCTATTAAGGAAGACCTGTATCGAAAACGCGAAGAAAATGCCTATCTTCGCATACACACACAACCATACGCCGCGCGGGTACGAGTTTCCCCCTCCTTGGCAGTGAGCAAAATTCAAAACTACTGTATACTCGACGCGCCGCGCGCCGAGCTCCACTGTACACACTACTACAGCTGACGGCTCGCTCGACTACGAGCTTGCCTCTCCCGCGCAGCAAAGTACTGCGCCGGGCCTTTAAACGTAACTGAAAACAATGCTCAAAACTGCCAATCGGGGCAGACTTCAAAAATAATGCTCTCTCGGAACTACTCTTTACACCGAGTATATCACACAAAAAAACTACGTACTTCGAGAACGCCACAGTACTCGAAATTAAATACGTTCCGAGGGAATAAAACTTCGAAATCTATCTCTCTCGCACTCACGTATATAAAATTCTAGAGCTGGAATATCGCCTTATTCCAACTCTCGCTCGACGTAAACACGCGCAATGTTTACATCTGCGCCGCACGCTCGCCGCTCTCCGCTGTGTTATTGTCGATCGCGCGCTAATCCCCGACGCTTCTATGCCTTCGGAACACACGCCGATTTTTCCAACGGCTAAATTCAATTATACACGTACTCAAATAATATCTCCTAACTAGCTAATCGCGAGTTCGAACATACGAAAAAAAATGTACCTCTCACACATTGAGCACCAATTGTAAATTTATTCTCATTTATAACTAAATACGTAATGTATCCTATCTCGCTCGGACCTCTCACACGTTGTGGCGCCAATTGTAACGGGGCGGAGGAAGATGGAATTAGAACACATAAAAGTAAAGCGATGTGCCGGGACCAGGAATCGATCCCGCGCACCTGAGATCTCTAGGCGCGTGCTCTACCACTGAGCCAACAACGCACTGTCATATGTCCCGCGCCGACTAGCTCATACGGGCGCACTGCCCGTTACAGCCCCCCTCAAGAAGTGAACCAGGTCTTCGTTCAACTTCTTCACACAGCTAGGAGGCGCACGTGGACGCGTCCATCACACTGCGACCTCCCAGAAATTCCTTTCTTGCAATCACTTTAACTCCGGTCCAGCTCGGGCCTTAGGCTAACGCAAGCTGCCGGGAATGCGATTACAGGAATCTGTTTGAGGAGCGTTACCGATACTCAAACCATGTGGGTTTTTGAGTTGGGCGCCATTTGTAACGGGGCGGAGGAAGATGGAATTAGAACACATAAAAGTAAAGCGATGTGCCGGGACCAGGAATCGATCCCGCGCACCTGAGATCTCTAGGCGCGTGCTCTACCACTGAGCCAACAACGCACTGTCATATGTCCCGCGCCGACTAGCTCATACGGGCGCACTGCCCGTTACAGCCCCCCTCAAGAAGTGAACCAGGTCTTCGTTCAACTTCTTCACACAGCTAGGAGGCGCACGTGGACGCGTCCATCACACTGCGACCTCCCAGAAATTCCTTTCTTGCAATCACTTTAACTCCGGTCCAGCTCGGGCCTTAGGCTAACGCAAGCTGCCGGGAATGCGATTACAGGAATCTGTTTGAGGAGCGTTACCGATACTCAAACCATGTGGGTTTTTGAGTTGGGCGCCATTTGTAACGGGGCGGAGGAAGATGGAATTAGAACACATAAAAGTAAAGCGATGTGCCGGGACCAGGAATCGATCCCGCGCACCTGAGATCTCTAGGCGCGTGCTCTACCACTGAGCCAACAACGCACTGTCATATGTCCCGCGCCGACTAGCTCATACGGGCGCACCGCCCGTTACAATATCTATACTTACTTTACAAACAATTCCATGTGTGAAGTATTAAATTTGATCAGATTTTTCCCTTTGCCGTATGAATTCTCAGCATCCGGATGATGAATATAGACCAAACTGGATGGAAAATCTTCTAAATGTGATTCTCCTGAGCTTGAACGGAAGGGATTACTGAAAAATAAAATTTTTAAATATTTAGTAACGCATACGTTATAATATAAGTAATTATAGTGAATGTTACGTATGTTTATATACATAACCTTCACTTTAAACTTATCTTTCCAAATTCTGCTTCCTTCAAGCAGTGAAATATACTTACAATTTTTCTTCATACCTGGGCCTTTTTTAAATGAATGATAAGCGTATCCTGGTCATCTTTGTAAATTTTGGGGATGGTCCAAAAACTTTATTCGTGTCCAGTCATCTGAAATAAAATAAAATGAAAAATCATAAAAAAATGTAATTTTTCTAAATTTGAAACATTTTTATAATTAAGTTATAAAAATGCTTTTATTGTTAAAAAATAAGTTTATATACTTACATGTGATGAACAGAAGAGTAGGACTACCATTATGTGTCAAGTTACAGGTTAGAAAAAATAGTCCAGATGAGCTGATGGAAGGGAAGCAGAAAGCAAGCAGACAACTCTAATCAGCTGTTTAGCTATCTCTCTCTTTCTCTCTCTCTCTCTCTCTCTCTCTCTCTCTCTCTCTCTCTCTCTCTCTCTCTCTCTCTCTCTCTCTCTCTCTCTGACCTATTTCCATTCCAGCTGTAGAGACTGCTTACATAGTTGATGCTGTGTTGTGATGTGTGATATTGTGATTGAGAATTGTTTGATTTTAAAATTAAAGAAAAAATGAAACAAAAAATTAAAAAAAAAAGAAAAAACAGGAAAAAAATTATAAAAATGTTTTCAGTGTGTGCTTTGTGAGTTATGTTTCATGTTTACTTCTGAGGTTGTGTATGGTGTGTGAGTATTTTTGTGTAATGTTTAAAAAGCTCCAGCTTTGTAAGAGTCGTCATCCTTATGACTTCTCTTTCTTCTGGCTGGACGTGCCTCTAGTGTGGACTCCAATTCTCTTCTATCTGACAAGAGAAGCCGCTCTTTATCCTGAGTTGGTGCCTAGTTCACTGCAGAGGATCCTGGTTTGACGCTAAATTTCTTTATGATTCGAAGCATTCCTGCTTTGCCTTCATTGAAGCAAGTGACTGCAATGCTTTTTTCAAGTCCTGATTAATTTTGTCAAAATTGCTGTGAACAATTGGAGTAGGAAAATACATTACTCAACATAAAGTGTTCAAACCAACGTGTCCATGACCAAGAATTCTCATGGCTAGAACTGCACATCTGTTCACTTCATAAGCGTTACTCTGTTTTCCAATTTATCTGCTGGATTCAACATCAACTTCATCAAATTTAACACATCCACCATAAGCTTTACAAGTCAGAAACTGCTGTAATCCTGGCAGAAGCAAAGAAACATCAAACATCCTGTTTTGAATAAGACCAGGTTCTAAATAATTAGATTTTAATTTTATAAATGATGCTGAAGTACCTGATGAAGCTTACACAGCAGATCTTGGACTCCGTACCCTGGATGTCGAAGGAACTGTATCAGGCGTAGGTGCTGAAGCGATTGCTGTTGCTCGTTCTGGTTGTTGTAATGATGTTGGTGTCGATGCTGATGCTGAAAATTCCTCTTGTTGTTTCAGATTAAAAATCTTTGATCTTCTCTTTCTTCTTACAATTCTTCTTTTTCTATCAGATGATCCTGGAACTCTATTTCTTGAGTCTGGACTCATCTTGGTCACAAATTTTATACTTGTGCACTACACTTCTTAACCACAAATGCTATCAATATTATAAAATTAATTATTTAATAATATTGAGCAGTGCAGAATAAAAGTAGGTATCAAAATTCAAAGTGTTATTGCTCGTGAATCCTGAATTGTATGGTAAAACAGGTATCCAGACGAATAACCTTTTCGAAAGAATATTTCACGGCCCAGTCGGTAAGCGCCAAATTCCAAACTCGATAATTTCATAACTTTATTTTTTAGCGAATATTTATGTCTAATTGGTTTTTTTACAATGGATGATATAAAATAACATGTTTTTTTTATAACTTTTCAGTATAAATAAACAAAAAAGAGCAAATATGAGAATGAGCAATTTTGCAAATATTTAATATTGCATAGTTTTGCTCATTTTAATAATATCTTTTAACGAATTTTTAATGCATAATAGATATTTTTATTGTATTTTACACACAAATATCATAAATATATCATGTATAAGAAGCGTTAAAAGCGCGAAAAATAATCATGTTCAGTTACATAGCACTGACAAATAAAAACGCGGAAATTACGGTTTTTTTAAAATAAGCTATTCGCATGCCTTCAGTTTTTAGTCTATAGCTTTCTAACAAAATTTTTTTTTTGGAAAACGGACTTGAGCATCGTATTCTACAGATTTCCTATAAAAAAAGTCAATAAAAAAAAATCGATTTTTTGAAGGTTTTAACTCAGGCATAACCCCTTCTGGATCTACTAAACATATTTAATTTTCCGATCCCTCAAACTAACCGTCATTAAAAGCTCTATTCAATCGAAAAAAAATTTCTTCGATCGATCAATATTTAGTGTAACTATCCATTAATTAATTAAAGCCAACATTTTCAAAAAATTCTAGAACTATTCTATATACTATAATGTCAGCCGGTATTTGGGATTATTTTCAACAAAATTACGGGCCATCAAAGATTATCTGCTTAGCTTAGTTAATTAATTGTTATTTACAAAACGGTTTATTGTTCAGCGACCGGACTTTCGGGTACTTCATCACAACAGAGTTAGCTACTTTATTCAACATTCTAGTTAAAAATTATTCACATTTATGTTTACCTTACGGGCATTTAACAATACCATTCGTTTTTCACTGTTTTTTGTTATTTAACAAAGTAAAAGTGGATATTTTTTGGTAAGCGACAGATTGATTATACAGAAAATTTAAAAGAAAACAAAATACAATCAGCTATATTTTGCCGTAAGAGGCTTCTTTCTCGAAATAAAAAGACTTTTCCATACAAAAGTCAGTATTTTTGCAGTTATTGTTTATTAAAAATTTTTCCACAGGTTTTTCGCATGTAGTAGCTAGTTATTTATGTTCTACATATGGTTTTACACCAATTTAAAAAAAATAAACCAAACTCCTCCAAGCAACATCCATCTGTGTATCTTTTTTCTGCTACCACGCCTGGACTATATGTTTTAGTGAGTCAGTCGAAGTCTAGCTCTAGAATAAAAAAGACGTGTTCCTTTGCTCTGCTACTCAGAATAAATTCATATAATTTCCAATAGAGTTTTTCTGGCATTTCTGATATAAATATTTATTAATCAAATTCTGTTGAAGCTTTGCACTTTGTACTATAATCAAATTTGGTAATACGTTATAATTAATAATATACGAAGCATCGTCGACATGTAAATAAATAACTTCAAAAGTAAAATAATAGTATGCGGAATCAAAATAAAAAATTGATGCATACTTGTTCTTCTGAAGTTAATAATCATGAATCTTGAATAAAAAAACTTTTTTCACTTCACTAGCTTGTCACATGAATTCCATTTCTTGTATAACTTGACAGTTGTAGGGTAACCTCTAAATGAAAATAAAAAATATCTGAAAAATAAATGAAAATATTTAAACAAAGAATCAGCTTACAAAAAATGTATTTATTGTATTAATTTATATATCAGAATAAAATGAAATACTTATCTAATTGGATCCTGTTAGTCGTATTTATGTTATGTACAAAATCGATTTAATTATTACACTGTTTTAATAAAAATATCAATTTAATTAAATATTATATTTCATACTGCTTCTTATAAAGGAAACTGTTAACTAAAATAACCACGTTGAATATTTTATTGTATAAACACTGTTTGATCACAAACATCAGCTGCATCTGCGCAGTGTATATAATTCTATTCCATTCTATATATGGTCAGTGATACCAGATAACTGTACGGCCATCAACAGACTGAGGTATACTGCGCATGCGTGAAGCGTGGCGAAGAGTTTAAACGTGTGGCTGTGATCGAGGTTTCGATGTCCTGCCCTGCAACAGAGAGAAAGAAAGGGTGGCGACCCTAAGGCCACCCCCACAGGGCCCGGGCAGAGCCGGAGCTCTGGCTCAGGGACGCGAGGGTGTGAGCCCTCGTTCCCTCGTTGGAGAGTGATAGCCGAATGTAGAAAGAGTGAATGTATTCACGCAGGTGCAGGGTGGCTCAAGAAATCAAAACGGGGAGGCAATGCTATAGGAAAAAAGAAAGGGAAGTATTATATTATAGACGAATGTCACAGTCAGAGAGGAAGCGGAGCAGAGGGTCGATAAATTCAGAGCGGGGGTTATGCAGAAAAGAGGAGATAGTGAACGGGGGGAGGAGTTTAAGTTTGGCGAGAGATGAAAAAAGACGTTGGTGTTGTGAGTCGAAGCGATGACAGGACCAAAAGGTATGATTGAGGTCTTTGACGTCCTCGTTGCAGGGATAAAGAGGGGAGTAGACGATGTTTTTGTTATAGATGCTGAATGCTAGGCTGTAATGATTGCTGCGCATGCGACAGAACGAGATGATAGAGGGGCGGTCAAGATGAATCGAGAAAAGCCAGGATTTGGGGGAGTCGAGACGGTAGATTTCGAAGTATTCGCGGTCAGTATTAGGTCTATAGTGTTCCAGAAATTTTTTTCATTCGGTGTGAATGAGGGTATTACAGAGAGGGAAGAGGTCAGAGTAAGGCAAGGGATATGACAGGAAGGTACCAGATCCAGAGGTCTGTTGTCAAGAGAATCTGCTCTCTCGTTCCCCGGAATGCCAAAGTGGCTAGGAACCCAGATGACATGGGCGGAGAGGCCTTTGGTGGAGATGCGAAGGTATTTAATCCTGAAGATCGCGACGATGGAGGAATTAACGAAGACCTTGGGGTTAGAGATGGCGTTAATTGTGCTAAGAGAGTCGGTGAAGATAGAGAAATTGGAAATGTTGTGTTCTACGATGTATTCGAGGGTTATTTGGATAGCGAGCGCCTCCGCCGAGGCGATGGAAGCGCGAGATTTAGATCTGGTGAGATGATGCCTATGCCTACGTAGGAGCTAGCGGAGGTTTTGGAACAGTCGGTGTAGAAGGTGGTGGTGGTGGAGAGGAGAGTGCCAATGCGTGATTAAAAGCAGTGGGAGGGTGGGTTGAGCGTTTGATGGAGTGACCGGTGACGGTGTCTACGCTGGGAGTAAGAATTTGAGATTCGAGGGAGAACGTGAAGCAGGGCAGAACGTCGGAAGAGTAAATGGTTGGTCTCATGTGTTTGAGACGAGTGAAAGCTCGCAAGACGAGAAGCTCAAAGAGATTAAGAGTATTTTTGGATTTAAGGAGGGTGAAAAGTGATTTAATGGCTTTGATAACGGGGTTATGATTGGTCGAGAATCCTCTCAGGATGAATCTGAAGGCGAGTTTTTTAAAGCGAAGGTGGATTGGAAGTTCGCAGGATTCTGCATAGATTACGCGGTTAGGGGTGAAGCGCCGGAGGCCTAGACAAGCTCTAAGGGGGAGGCGTTGAGTGATAGCGAGTTTTTCGCGGACACTTTGGTCGCTTGGAAGGAGGATAAAAGAAGAGTAATCTATGGAATCCAAGACGAACGCATTGTAGATCTGCATGAGGTAACGGGGGTGACCGCCCCACCAGGTTCCGCAAAGCGAGCGAATAAGGTTCACGTGAGGGGTACATCTGTGATGGAGATGGTTGAAGTGTGGGGTCCAAGAAAGTTTGGGGTCGAAGGTGATTCCCAAGAGCTTTGCTTGGGGAGAAGGTCGTATGGTGGTATTGTGAAGAGTAAGGGTGGCGGACGATGTGTCTGTGTGTTTGCGGGTGAAGATTATGAATTGAGTTTTTTCCAGAGCGATAGTGAGACGGCAGATTTGTAAGTTTGTTGAAGACACGAAGAGAGCAACCTCGTCCGCGAAGCAAAGATATCGACAGTTTGTGTCGATGTGTTGTGGAACTTTGTGAGTGTAGATGTTGTAGGCGATACGGCTGCTACAGCACCCTTCAGGGACTCCCTTGCGGGTCTCGAAAGGGCCCTGCATTTCACCGCCTATGTTAAAGAAAATGGCTCTGGAGGATGTGATGTTGTAGAAGAATCTGCAGATAGAACGAGGGAGACCAAGATCAGAGCAGATTTGGGCATTTATTTTTGGGATTTATTTTTTATTCAAAAATTTAACTCTATAGTAGAATCCAGAGATTCATATTTAATTTAAAAAGATACAACTTACAGAAAAAAATTTTGGAAACATTATAAACATCATTCAAATTGATCTTTAGACGAATTGTTATAAATATATTTAATGATTTGTTTAATAATTACCACAATATTTTATGAATTGAGTAATGCAATAAGTATTCCATGTAGAGTCTGGTACATCACGATTGATAATAGCCTTTTTAGTGTCTGTAAGTGGATCGGATGGCCATTTCAAATCTATCGAATCTCTACTAAGCCAAGCAGCTGGTACCACTCTTTGTTGTTTATTTTCATTTAAGATTATTGCATAATTTTTCATTCTGCCAATTGCAAAGATTTGTGTAATTATAGTAATAGTTTACAAATACATACATATAATATTTAGACATTATGTTCGGGTAAAAATTACAATTATTATTAGATAATGTGTTTATTTGTATCGTTTCTAATTTTTTTATTAATAAATTAATGTAACCTTTATGAAAATGAATTTTGGACGTGTAAAAACAAAAAAAACATTTAATTATTAAGTCCGAAAGGTATGAATAATTGGAAATGTTATGAAACCTCGAGTAATTGGAATTTTGAATAATTTACAATTAATCATAGAGCACGGCCAGCATTCAATTTCGTCGAGTTCCTTAACAATTTTGATCCCTAGAGTATCACTAACTATTCCTGATAAACTCTATAAATTGTTTATTTTCTCCAACTGTTTTCCTATAATAAATATATTATTGTGTTTTTTAATTACATTTAGCACATTCACTGCTTTACCATTTGTCAACATAATACAATTGTTTTTATTGTCATTTATATCTAACACAAATGTGTCTTTTTTTAAAATTTTATATTCAAAATCACAAATATAATCATTTGGAAAAGACCCACCATAATGACGTTTTTCTACTGAAAATATATTATTAGTTCCACATTTAAATTTAAAATGTTTTATTGCCTCGTGTTCAGCTAATGTTCTCGCAATTTGCTGCAACGGCTTGTCGCCTTTTCTAATCATCTTCTTTAAAGAACAGATATAATTTTCAAAAGGAAATGCATCGAACATATCCAATGAACCATAACAAACAACATCTTTTGGTAAATGTAATAAATTGTGAATATTAAATGTAACATTATTGGAACCATAAATTTCTTGAAATTCACTAATAAAATCAATTATCATAGATTCAGCGTATTTATTATTATCACGGTTGATCGCTAATGAATTGTGAGATAAAATTACAACACTTATATGGAATTTCAAAAAATTATCATATATCTTTTGATTTACTACATCATTTAAAACGAATGGGCCAAAGTATAATACAAAATGCCGAAATTCAGTGGCTTTCCATTATTTGTAATAAGTTAACGACCTTGACCGTCTATTGAATTCAAAAGGCAACAAATTTTTCAATTTTTCCAGTCTAGATGATACTACTTCAATTTGTTCCTTAGATAACTTGCCGCTTTTACTAGTTTTGTCACCGACTCAAAGTCGAACCATCTGTTTCATTATTCCTAGATAAATTAGGTGCATACTATCTGAAGGTACGTTTGAAACTTGTCCAAAATAAGGTATCTCACTCAATACAGTTTTACCGCGTTGATATTTGTCAATATATTCTAAATTCTTAAACTTTGTATCCGTTCTTAAAGCCAGGTGACAATACTTTTTTAATTTGATGTTATTAGGTAATGGAAAGCAAACTGATGAATAATGTGTACCTTTGATTTCACATTTACTACACCTATTGTAACCTGAATGATACTTTGTACATAATATAAAAGATTTTGCTGGATCATCGCATATTAGTCCATATAATCTTACATTGTAAATTTTTTCTTCAAATAAAAATCCATCATTTACTAATTCTTTCAATTCTTCAACGAAAATTTTTAAGAAAAACATTATGGTCTACAGGTATTTTAATGCCGCAATATATACCTATTACATGAACATTCGGCAACTCATATTCTTTACATAAAATAACCCATAAACCCTTTTCCGAAGAATTACCAACTATGGGAGCTCCATCAATGTTTATTAATAAGTTAATAGTATGTGTTATTTTATTAAGAACAATTTTATCTTGAATTATTTTTTCAATAAAGCTACGTACGCCTAAATGGCAATAATGGCCTTCACACATACCTATTACGTGAGTATTTTGTGGAGTTTTCATTAGAGTTCGTGGATCTTTACAAAATTTTGTTTGTGTATGCTTATTTAATGTACTTAATAAAACTCTAAGAGCATTGTGATTGATGTTAAAATTTTTCGCCCATCCAGCAAGGTCAGAATGAAATTCACTTTGAAAAGGATTATGATTTTGGAATGCAGCATCAATATCAAAATCCGTGAACATATCATCATCGCTCACAATACTCTCAGCATCACTGTCGCTGTAGCGATAAACATCGTCATTAATATCTACATCTTCCGTATTACTTAATTCATCACAATACTCAAAAAGAGTACTGCGTGGTTCATTTAAATTTGTATCGTCGTCGTTAGATTTAATGTCGCATTTTATACTTGAAATTTCTATAGAATCATTGAAATCGCATTGTTCTAAGGTTACATCATGAGCAACATCATGCGGTACATTAATATTTTCCGCGGTGTAACTGCCTGCAATAGATGTATCATTTGATATTGAAGGTACTCGACTTTCGATTCTTGCATCGGTTACATTGAAATCAGTATTACATTGAATATCCTGTTCACTTGACTGTCGTGCTAATCGTCGTATATGTCTGAGTGATAACGAAAAATCACCTTTCTTTTTTCGTGGCATTGTTGTGTATAAAACTGAAAAAAAAAACATGTAGAATTAAATTTCGTATATTTAACCAGTTTTATCCTTCCAGTCATAGAAGTCACTATCTATGTTTAGTCTTTATCATTCAAAAAAAATTCGTTTGAGAATAGCGAAAATAGCATTACACATTCTAATGAAATGTACATTATCACTTCATAATGATTATTCAAAAACAATTTTTTTGCTTCATGCAATGAATAAGACCCTTCAAAAATTTCCAAATTATTTCACCATTATAATGCATTATTAAAAAAAATTTTTTAATTGTTTTTACAAGGTATTAGAAATTTTCTTTATGTAATTTATTTTTTAAATAATCCTAATATAAATATCGTAAAAACCAAACTAGAAACAATGTCTGAAGTATCGATAATGCACACTAAATTTAAAGCTTGACCTTTTCCAATATACCTTTCCTAATACAAATACCTTTCCTAATACTAACAAAGCACAGCTGTGTATACATATAACACGCAGCGATAGGTATCACTCTCGCGCGGCGAATTTCACACACCAAGCATTGAACCCGATCCAAGAGAGCTGCTCGCTTGCTCGTTTTCTCTGAAAATTTAAAGAATCGATCCAGCATGAAAGCCGCGCGGCGTATCATCGTCCGCGTTTTCAGAAAATCTGCACGCAACTATATCATGCGCGTTCGGGACGCGATTGTTTACATCTGTAACAGTAACACCGAGAGCGTTCGACTTTACGCTGCTGCTGCCAGCCAAAGTCGAATGCGTGACTTTGGGCTGCACGGCGCTCTCGCGTATACGCATCATCATATCCAACAGCCTCGTCGGGTTTTCACTGTTGTGTTATAAGTCCGTGTCTACGCTTTTGGAGCCAAATCGAGCCGAGCTCGAACTCATGTCCACATATAAAATTTTGTGCGGCCTTCGTTCGCGTATGTATACATGATGTGTGCGTATGTGTGTATATAGTATGCGTATACACACATACACGAGATTTGAGAGAGGGCTTCACCGAGGATGAGCACGTGAAAATATAGCAGTGATAGTATACCAGCGGCGAGCTGCTATACTGTATCGCGACTATATAATTGCCCGGAATTTTATCTCGGATTTCTCGCGTCGATGTCGATCCTTGTCTCGCTCGCTGCAGCTTATGACTGAGACGAAGCTCCTTTGTGACGGAAGCAACATAGACGGCACTTGATTTAGTATTGATATTATACGACAATTAACTTACCTGGTTTTCGTAGCTTTGTTTATCCTTCCACCTGTTGAATACACTGAACTCGGAGAAGCCTTTAGAAAAGACGTTGTCCAGTCGTCGTACTGACCGCCTACCGTGGTCTACACGTGCTTTCCTACCGCGCCGCCATATTGCCGTATCCATGTGCGATACAAAGCCAGCGAAAAATACACACTTCGTCACAAATATTGTTACTGCGAGGCAGAACTTTCCGTTTTATCCTTTTTGAAATATAATTCTGTACGTAGAATAGTGCCCTGTATATATTCGTCCTTAATACTATCCAAATACCTATTGAGAAGAGTGACGCCACCTGACATGCGTTGTCGATCACTGAACTTATAAGTTTATACGTATACGTATTATATTCTATACACTGCACTCGCGCACTATAGTGATATAGAGATTGCACGAAACGTTACAGTAAGGTTTTTGCTATAATTTCCGCAAGGTTTATTGGGGATAGGGAAACTTACAATAAAAAATTGTAGAAAGATCCGAACAACCATTTATGAAACATTTCATAAAGCATCGTATTAGCCTTTCAAAAAATTTTTTTTTAATATTTATGCAAGGTTTCGATAAGTTTTTTTATAAATATTTAAAATTTTGAAAAATACTTTATGTTTAACCTCGCAAAAACTTCGCGATAATCATACTGGAAAAGATCTCCAATATAGGTGACCAAATGTTTTCATGAAATATTACATGAAAGACTTGCACGAGCTTGCGACAATATTTTGAGAAATATATTAAAATAAACAAAATTAATAATTCGTATAAGCTTTTTAAAAGGTTTCATCAAGTTTTCTTAAAAATCTTTCGAGATTTATTATTGTGAGGTTTAGAATATATTTATACAAAGTAATTGCAAGATTTTTTGATAATTTTTCGGTAAATCTTTTTTCGCAATCTTTAGTGCTATGTGGGTTAGCATAAACAATACTCAAAAATACCTGATTCAGCCAAATGAAGCTCTTAGACATTAACATTTGAGTTTACTAATACCGTCATGTGTTCTGGCCTAACACATCACACCATGGACATCACAATCATGAAAGTTAAGCAGCACAAGGTAGGGTTGGTACTTGAATGGGTGACTGCTATGAAGTAAATATTTTTTAAATTTGAAAAATTCTTTTTTTTCATTTTTGTCTCAATATTGATAACCAACTTAATACTAATCCACTGTCCAATGAATTTTCCACGAAGTTTTCCGCGATTTTTATTGCAGTGGTTCAACTGAATATAGTATGCACAATTTTATGTACACTATTGTGCATACATTCATGCACGTTTCTATACAGGCAAAATCTGTGTAGAAAAACATGCACAAATTTGTGCACATATCTGTGTACAAAAATATGCATAAATGTATGAATAAATATATATTTTTTATATACTGTAGTATTTAAAAAAATTGTATATGTTTCTGTACAGGTCTTCGTATAAATTTTTCCGTACAGAAAGAAAGTTCTGTACAGATATGTGCAGAATATTATCTATAGGTATTCACTATTTTAAGTTCGAATATTACAAGTCGCTGTAGAAAAAATTACTATATTTCTCATAGTAAAAATTATTTTTATGAAAATTTATTATATAAAATGGTAAAAACTATTTGAGTTTAAGGTTATGAATACGTTCAATTTATATATTACATTCAAAGTTTTACGCGTAAGAGTTCTGTTTAGACGAGTGGTTAGCGCTCTCCTGACTGCGGTTCCGGAGGTCCGGGTTGGAATCTAGCTCAAGTCAAAAATCTTGAATTTGCATATTTCAATTTAATTCAATGAATAATCAATAAATAATGATAATACTCATAAAATAATAATGTTCTACAAAGTTAAACGCAGATAAACAAAAGATAAATAAATTTTTAAATTATTTGAACCAAAACTAGCGCGCCACATTCGACCTTCGGGCCTGCAAGGCATTATTTTGCATTTAAGGCACGATCGACGCTCGCGCTTCGCGCTCACCCAGTCCTCCTACGGTACTTTTCTAGAGATCAGAGTTTCTGCTGGTTCACCATTAAGTCTTTTAATGGTTAAAATTTTATAAACGTGACGTTATATAATTTCTTGAATTGCTAGAAAACTCTATAAAGTAAAGGCATTCAACAAATTTGAATTCGCCACCAAACATGTTGCGTCCCACATCGTCGGGTCGAAAATGAAGATTACTATTTGATCGGTACAGTAGAAATTTATGTGAAGCAGCCAAACAGCTGTTTTTCATCCAGCTCGCAAGACACTATAATATAGATTATATCAGTGCAATTTGTCTGCTAGCTGCTGTAACAACTACCAGTGTGTATAACCTCATCAATGGTGCTTTTAATACAAGAGCTTTCAGCTTCTACAGAGTACAGCAATTATTCAGATGAGTATTAAAATAAGTAATAATAATTTATTCGCAAAGAGCTTTTTCTTTGTTTATTTGTTGATTTTGGGTATGCGGGTGGAAGACAAAAAGATAGGACCATTATATTGACTTATGGAGTGGAATTTTGCATGCCTTCTAAGAACTTAAAGTGTATTTAATAATGGCAAGTATTGCAAATAACTGTAATCGTTAGTTTAATATGAGTATGAATTGGTAATGATAATTTTTATTTTATTTTCAGCTTCTAAAATACTATTATCAACCATCATGATGTACGCGCACCATCAAATATACATTATTCCATGTATATTTGAATACACAAACGAAATCAAGTTATGTCGGATAGTTTCTGTAAGTATCACTGAGTTTAGAAATGCTTAGAATTTGAGTTACAACCAAAAAACCGTTTTTCGAAAATCCAAAAAATGCCCGCATATTTTTTGTATGTACGGAATCAAGCCCAATTTTATACTGTCACGATATTAACATAGGGAGAGTTTGTGAAAAAAAATTTGGCTCGATTGGAGTTAATTTCGCAGAGATAATCGAGACCAACTGAAATTTTTCTCCAAAAAAATCAGTTTTCGGGTTTTACAACATATTGAATCATTCTGAATCTATAATTATTATAGTCTACAACTTTTATGTTGAACGTTTTTATGTGCAACGTAAGCCTAAAATGTTTTATTATGTTAAACGAATTATTTTAATGTGAAAATTCGATTTTAGCTTGTCAACTTGAATTCTAATCATTTTCGAGGGTTCATGTTAATAGGAAAAAGTTGTATTTCTTTGAGACGTACAACATTTTCATTTAACTTTTTTGTGTAAAATGCTTAAAATTTGAGTTATAACCAAAAAACCGTTTTTCGAAAATTTAAAAAATGTCCGCATATTTTTTGTATGAATGGAATCATGTCCAATTTCATACTGTTACTTTCTTAATATAAGTAGAACTTACAAAATAAAATTTGGATCGATTGGGACTTATCTGACTGAGATAAATTTATTACAACATAATTAATTAAAAATACATGTAAAAATAAGCATAAAGAACTTTCATTTGAACAATTGGCCGGTAATCGCGAAAGTAAAGCAATGCTTTTTTTACATAGAACAGTTGTATTCTCATAAATTTTTAGCCCGATTGGTCGAAAATTGGCTGAGTTATCGCAGATTACAATTTTTACGATGATAAAACTATAAGGCATTCCCGCGTTGCGGTCGTGCCTAAAAAAATTACTATATTGGATTGTAAAAGTTAGTGTTTGGGAAGTCTGTGCATGATTTACTATAATTTCTTGTAACTTTTCGTACTGAAGGTTTGAAAAATTAATGCCTATTTCTCTCAGTGTAGGAAATTAGGAAAATGCATAAGTGCGACAGAGACAGGCTTTCCCTCTCCATTATTCTCTCGTCTCCCACTATGACCGATGCGAACCTTCGAGATTGGGCTGTTGACAGAAAAAAAGGTCAAACCCATCGATAGTCAGTGCAAAAAAACAGTCGGACAGAGAGTGAGAACGAGAGAAAATTGAGGGAGGGAAAGTCTGTCTCTGTCGCCCTTATGCATTTTCCTATGCTTCTCATTCACTCTCACAGATTTTCCTATGTTTCGTTTCCTCCTAATCCTTACTTAATGTGTGTGTGTACGCGTATGCGTGTGCGCGCGCGTATTTGTGTGCATTCGTGTGTATCGCATTCAGTGCCACCACGGATTTGAATGAATTCAATTATTATCACAAAATTTTGAAGCTACAGAGCGCCGTAATACTAATTACTATATATACAGATTAGTTTGAAGCCAGATTTTCCTAAGTGCAAAAAGTTACAGGTAGGAATGATATTGAAAAATCGCGAAATTCTCGCATTGCACGTCTAACTATAAAACCATTAAGTACGTTAAATATTCTAACACTTCCTTGAATATCGTTTAAACTTGATATTTTTTATTGATGTAATAACATTTTTATTTTTTTTCATTTTCTTCCTTTACGATAAACTTCTTTCAATAATTATCAAATTCGATGTTTCACGTCTGTTAGCTGTCCCGAGACAGCTCACTTTTTTCATAAGGGCTTCTATTAAGATCTATCTTCGTTGCTTATGGCGACAGTGTAAACGAGGGGAGAGAGAGTCAGAAAGAAGTATGGGTCCTCCTCCCTTCTTACTCGTTGAGGAAGAGGGGAGAACGCGCCTCCTGTCTGAGCCGCGCATCTAACATACACTAAATTAACGCGAAAATATATTTACAATATAATTTAAAGCGTCCACAGTAGTATTTTCTTGTCTATTTATTTATCTTACAATTTACTGTATAACAAAAATTTTACAATATAAGTATACAAGCATAAAAAAATAGTTTACGAGATCAATATACATATAATGTTATAATATATATCTGTGACTTCCCTGCAAAACTACAGATAACTCCGATTCTTAAACTAATTAAAATTTGGTATTTAATGGCCTTAAGGATATCAATTATTTATCAATAGTTAAGAACAAAGTAAAAAAAGTCTAGTTGATGGTGATGAATTCTAACTCTTAAATATGTTGTATTAATATGCCTACGAAGAATATTTATTCTACGACTATATAAAAAAGCCTAATGTAAACAAATATGCAACAAAATGTAAGGTGCGATCTTACCTAATATGCATACACTTATCAATTTTAACATTGTACGTGGTCGTCGCGTACTAGTTAATTATTGTGATACATAAGATAATTAAAGTAAGTCATATTAAAAATATAGTGCAATATCTTTTTAGCTAAAATATTGCATCTTAAATATGTATCTTATTACTGCTTGCCTTCGAGCTCGAAAACTGCTTGCAGTTTGGCAGCATTACTTTAGATTTTGCAGTTGGAGTAGGGCATCCCAGAGTGCAGTCCCGTTACTGCAGGTAGCAATGGCTCTTTTCAAATTCCTTCAAGGAGAGATGGAACTCAATAATCCTACGAATTTGCACTTTTCGGAGTTTCGCAAGGACGCTAGATGCAGACGTAGAAAATGTTGGCAGTTCGATTCTAAACGTCTTTGGAAGCATATCGTGAGCCTTACAGCTAAAAGTTTGCAACTGCAAAGCCTATTCTAGTGAATTTACAAAAATCATTTTTCAATTATTTCAACGTGATATAATTGAAGTAAGTTATTTTGCATAAAAATATTTTTGATACTGAAATTATCATTTAAACTTATTTTTATATTTTATTTCCTTTGCGCGAAACTTAAATTAACTTAATTTATTTATTTTGTCAGAGGCAAGCGAAAGACGGCGAAAGTAAATGGGAAGTCTTGGGCTTTGTTTACAACTCTTTATTTTGTTCAAAGTTTAAACTACGTATCACACGCTTACAATGCAAATCGTGGTCGTGAACGAGCCCGCTTGTTCGTGCGCACGGTGACGAGCACAGAGGCTAACTAACCGCTTGTACGCACGGTGCGCGAGATCGTACCTTTGATAATGGCGCACAGGCCCTGTCGGTAACGGATCACAGAAAAGTCTCGCGTATACCGACGGATATGCTCTCTAAAATTAATAGCAGAATGAACTATATGATACCTCAATATATTTATTACGAAATATCTTTTGCGAGAAACTTGAATTTATATACAATTATATAGTCTGTGAAAACAACGCATGCTAAAGTCAGTTATCAGTCAGTGTACACACGTTGTACTACAAAATACGGCAAAATTTATAAATATATATCAATGTTTATCAGCTATTACATTTCAATTTATTTTGCTATCTTATATTTTTTGCGAAAAAAATACGGTAGCAATTCTTACTTTCGAAAATTGTGCATTACATATTATTTTAAATACCTATCTAGTTCCAGAAGGCCTTCAAGGTCAGTTTTCACTTTTCGCTAATCTACAAGGGCACTGCGTGAAAATTTGGAAATACTTTCTCATTAGATAGGATCCTATCTTAAGTTCAGGTAGTAAAACGACCTTTTTGAAATATGTTCGAAAAAATCGACTTTTTTTATATTTTTCTTTTATAATTTCAAAAGTATTTGAATTACAATTAATCAAAAAGTTATTGTTGCACAGTGCTCGAGTTTTTCATGTGCAAACAAACTATGAATAACTCTTTTTGACCACAATAACGATTTTTAATATTCAAAAATGGCGAAGTATCGATTTTTTGAAAAAGTCCCATTTTAACCCTTTTTTCAATTTTCTCAGCTCCTAATTAACCGACTAAGCTTTTCCTAAAATTTATTGTTACGACTTATTTTCTGTTATAAATTATACAGTAATTTTAGTCTTTTTGATTTTTTAGTTATACAAAATGCCGAAATTATGCTGTGTACCACACCAACCTGCAGACTACGAAGCGAATCCATAGAAGGCTTAAGCATAACTTTCCATGTGTAAGAATCATATTTTATATAGTTATATAATTTTCCATTTGTAATTCTTGGATTAAGATTGTCAGTCAAGCAGGCTATGAGAGACAAATGGATTGAAGAATTGAAAGCAAAGTTTGCTGATTTATAATTACCAAAATATGCATATGTATGCAGTAAACACTTCGAGGCTGATTGCTTCTTTTATACTGGATTGTGTCAAAATCTACGATTAAAAGAAGGGTCTCATCCATCAATATTTTTACGTTTGGAAAATGCTAACTTGTACGTAGTTTCACAGAACCACATGTTTGATTTATTTACCTATTTAGAAAATATTGTTAACTGTATTATTATTTGCAGAAAAAAAAACTGATAGTGGACACGATAGTATTTTATCTGAAATATCACTTGTTAAAGTTTCATCGGACAGTTCACAACCCAGTATTTCGACAGACAGTAATGAAATAGTTAATATTTCAACAGACAGTGAACAAGTTAATATGTCTTCAAATAGTGAAGAGTCTCATTTTCATATATCTACCAATAGTGAAGAGTCTGATGCTGCTACCAATAAAGCACCTAAAGAGTATGTTTTTTATTTATTTATTTTTTCACACCCAGCCATAAAGCCAACTTTATTTCGTAGGTTGGAAGAAACAGTTGACATTTTAAGGCTGTGCGTGAAAAAATAGTATATGCATGGGAGTAAATAAAGAATGCATCAAATCGCATATTATCTGCAATAATTATCTGCGATACTCTTTATTTTTACTCTCTATAGGTGCATAATGTACTACTTTATTTTGTATTTTAAGTTGATATTAATTTGAACTGTTTTTTTTTCAGTAACTTGACATCAAATACTATAAAAAGTATGATGAAGGCGAACATTGATAAAGCGGACTTCATGAAGTTGGATAAGGAAATACTTTATGAATTATGTGAAAATGCAAAGGCTTAGCTACTCGCTCAGTTGTCTACTAGAGAACGGTAACGAAAATCTTTACAGACAAAAATGTATCGCTGGAAAAAAAGGATACAAAGTGGAAGTAGTCTACTATCACACCTACCCTATTGAAAATAATAACGTCATTTCATAACGTCATTTGATAACGTTAAGTAACGTTATGGTTGATGCTACAATTTCGGACCTTTTGTGACGTTATTTTGTGACATCATTTAACCTAAATTAACGTTATTTACATCAGAGGAAATGATTGGTATTTATTTAAATATTAGTAACTGCAATCGTTAGAATATTGTTATTGTAATATTTGCGCTTGTCATTGTAAGTAGTAATTAGGAAATTAAAGAAAAAAAAAGATAAAAAAAGTCCCCCGAAAGAGGATCGAACTTGACACGTTTTGATTCATAGTCCCAGACTGTACTACTGAGCCACGAACACTTGTTATCCCTGTGACATAAATTTTTGCTCTTATATCTCATTTGCCGAAATTTTAGAATTTTATATTAATTTTAAAGGATTTTTTTAAAGGTTTTTTGGAACGTTAATTGTACATTGATTTACTCCTCCATCAAAGCAGTTATTTTAATAATTTTCTTTTATTTAACATTTTTTCTCGGCTTTTATGCTATGTTCACAAAATTACTGTAAATTGAGTGCAATCACCGAAAATTTTCATACTTTTGACAAATTTTTGTATCTTTTGTGCGCAAGTAGCTTCCAGGTAATCATCGATTGAAAAAAATAAATTATCTCGGCTCCTACTGATCCGATCTTAACGAAATTTATATGAAAAGTCATGGCTTTTTAAGTACTTTAAGATGCACTTTACCTCGATGCTCCAACTTTAAAATTGGCCAAAATACATCCCTAAGTTAATAAGAAAAGTTCTTTTTAGCATTTGTTCAGTAGAACATGAACTGTCGATTGTTAGTAATCGCATCAATTTTGTCGTGATCTGTGCCTTATTCAAATGAATTTGAAACTACAGAATAATAATTTTGCAATATGGCCCCATTTTGAGATAGCGAGGTCGTACTCGAAATTTTATATTGTATGAACTACAAAGAGAAGTCTGACCAAAAAACGTAATTTTTTATATACACTATTACAATATGAAAATTTACAAAAATTTTTTTCGTTTTAAATAATTTAGTGATGAAGAAAGTCAATTTTGCAATTAGGAACACTTGTGCCTTATAGGAAATTCAATTCTAAATTATTGTTATCCTCAACTTTTTCACGTAAAGTTAATAATAAGAAAGCTACAGAGGATAAACCGAAAAAAACATTTTTGAACTTTATTATGCAATAATAACAATGTTCCGGGGTAGGTACTTTCTAGAGATTCTATGGTAGTTATCAGTACACTAGCTCTTACCACTTCCAATAATAAAACTGCTAGTTGCACGAACTTCCTGTTAAAATCCTATGGGCCCCGACTAAGAGTAAAATAGGAATAAACAGTCGCGCGCGCTGAAATGAAAGTGACTGTGTAAGTGACTATGAAAGTGACAAATAAAAAATGGCTGGGATAGCAACAAACCAAGTGTGCAATCTTTTGCAGTCATTCACAATCATTTATCCCTGTTTTACAATAACAATTTTAACTTTGTCAATAATACATTATAAATATCACTCTTGCTTCGCGCCGGTGCTATTGCATAGGATCATAGGTAATATGTATAATCTACTTATGATCGGACAAAAAATAACATTATTTATTATTCTAACAAACTGGACTCTGACAAATAAATATTATACTCAGTGGTACAGTCTGGGACTATGAATCAAAAGGTGTCAAGTTCGATCCTCTTTCGGGGGATTTTTTAAATCTTTTTGTTCTTTAATTTCCTAATTACTACTTACAGCGACAAGCGCAAATATTACAATAACAATATTCTAACGATTGCAGTTACTAATATTTAAATAAATACCAATCACCTCTGATGTAAATAACGTTAATTTACGTTATATGACGTCCAAAATAACGTCATAAAATGTCCGAAATTGTAGCATCACCCATAACATTATTTAACGTTATGAAATGACGTTATTATTTTCAATATAAGAAACATAATTATATATTCAAGCGTGTTGTTAATTCACTCAAAGTAATTGCATGAAAAGCCGAGGTACTTCTGTCTCGAGTTTTGCACGCGTATACTAGGATCTGGTCAACTCTTTTTTATAAAAATTAATAAAAATAATTATTGCATAAAGTACGTGCATACTTGTTTGTTCGTGTTTGAATGTGTGCAGTTGCAAGTGAAATAGTATTAATAAGCGCATTTTTTATAATAACATTTGCGACGTAGCAATAATTATTGCTGCGTCGTGAACATTATTACACGGCCAGCTGACTCACTCTCGGCGAGTTGACAGCTCCTGGAGCGGAGCCAGCGCTCGGTGGCGCTCGCAGGAGTTGCCTCTGACCGACCGCGTGCGGAGCGCAGGATGTGAAATCTCGAGTCACACCTGCGCAGCACGCGGTTACATGCATGCGGCGGTGTGTAGAGGGGAGAGCGGGAGTGTGAGCGTGAATGAGAGAGAGAGAGAGTCGGCGCGCGCGGGAGAGAGACATTTGGCGAGAGTGGGAATCGAGTGTGTGCGAGATAGAGAGAGAGAGAGAGAGAGAGATGAATATAGTGGCGCGAAGTTGACGGCGTTTGGAGCGCTCGGGTGGAGCCACCGGATGGATATCGGCATGATTGATTGATTGATCGATATCCATAAAGGGGGCGCGAATTCGTATATTAAGGAAACACATAGAGGACGATGATTGAATTCTAAGCCAATGAATAAATTAGGATTTGGAAAAGAGGGCGCTGGAGGAAACTCATCGATACAGGAATAGATCGGTGGTAGTTTTGGCAAACCAATAGGGGATTTTTCTAAGAAAGAGGACCAATTATGTAATTTCCTTCCGTCAAGAAGGAGGTCGAATGGGAAAACGCGGCATCCTTCCTCGATCGGAGCGTCGGCCTCGGCCATTCCGTCACTGGCAGTTGTCGAACTCAGTTGTTTTTTTTAGCAGCTATTGGTTTTTCTTTTCCCCTTTTGGAAGCCATCTTGGTTACTGTTGGAGTTACTGGAGGAGTTTATTGAAGGAGATATTATTTTTGGAGGTACTCTGGTCGAACGAGATTGGCGTTGTGCAGGAAAACTTAGTAGAGAAATTGTGGTTGAGCAGTAACATAGAGGAAATTGGTAATATTTTATTGTAAATATTTTTTTTTGAAGAATAATTATTTCATGGCAGCGGATATAAGCGTAATAGAGGATTGAGGCTGTCGTGGCACATGGAGGAAATTTCGCGTTTTCAGATCCTGGATGGTGATTTCCCTCTGATTTATAAATATAAGTAGAATCATCGTAGAGGAACATTCACGGACCCATTTTTGTAGCATCATCAAGCTGCCTTGGAACTAGTAATATGGCCGCGTGCCCATGCTTTATTTCGAGTTATTCAAATCTGTTTGTTTAAATAATTAATTGTAACAAGGAAAATAGAATATATCCGTGATTTATTATCTAATATACTTGTGTTTAACAATTTTCGACCTAATTGCCACCACACTTCCCGCTTTTCACCATTGCAGGAATACCGCGAGCCAGAGGTAAGAAGAAAGCCGTGTAAGTTAGAAATATTTTGTAAATAACTGGAATTCCCGTGCGGGCGGGAAAATTCCACGTTACACATTATGGATAAGTTGCATGAGATATTGTGAGGTTTTGCAATGAAGATACTAACACCGGACATTTTTTGTTTAATTGCACAAAATTAATTTATTCTAAAATAATATTTATTAAGATGGTGCATGTCACAAAATTCTACAAAATTCGTTTTTATACGTTACTTATTTTTTTCTAGGAATCGTTCCCTCCTCATGCGTACGAAATTTTTCGACGACTTCTACGTAAACCATCGTCGAAAAATACATTTCCATCCGCGTTAAAATCTTTTGCCACTACGCTGCATTTTTACTCTTCAAAAGCGTATAATGACGTTAGAAATTCATTCATGAAATGCCTACCACACCCAATGAATATTAGCAAGTGTTATAGGAACATTGATTGTGGCTATGGTGTTCATGAATCCTGTATTGACGCTATTAAAAAAAAGTAGAACTTCATAAGAGTAAAAATAACAAAGAAACAGTGATATGCAATTTAGTTCTTGACGAAATGTAAATTAAAAAAAAATCGAAGTAATTAGCAGAAAAGAATATGGCTATGTAGGTGTTGGAATAGGTTCTGATAAGAATAAAATGCTAGAAGCAAAAAATGCTCTAGTTTTTATGGTAGTTTGTGTAAATGGAAGGTGGAAAATCCCTGTTGTTCATTATTTTGTAGCAGACTTAAAAGGTAAAAAAGCATCGATGTAATAAAAATTTACACCGATAACGTTGTCACTCATATAGCTGGATTTGTGACCAGAACCATTTTAAAAAAATGTAAATGTTTTGTGTGCCCTATATTATTAAAGTCAGAAGTAAGCAAATAAAGTCTGAGAGAAAAATAAATCGAGGAGGCTTGCTATCCCCGTATGATGATGTTATTAAAATTTGTAAAATAACTGAAAACAATTTCAGGTTAGTTTATAAGTCGATAAAGGGCATGTTTAACTGATTTCGTCAAAGTATTTAAAATAATATATCGAAAAGTCTGTTACAAATTGAACATTCAGCAGATCCGTGTAGTCATAGAACAGACATACTTAAACAAATTATTACTACGTATTTGAGAGTTAGAATTAATCACAATGAAAAAGAGAGAAACAAGCCGGACAAAAAGACCAGATGAGTTTACACTATATTAATTTTATTTCGCAATGAATAGATATAGTTACTATTGTATTTATAAATTTTTATTTTCAATACAAAACTAGATAAATCTAATGATAAATAACTGATATTCTTAACATTATGTATATTGACTTTGTAAAATATTTTTTTACGCTTGCATATTGATACTGTAAAATATTTGTTATAGAGTGAATTGTAAAAATAAAAATAAGATAAATAAATATATAAGAAAAGACTACTGTTAAATAATCTCCTATTAATTTAGTATGCGCTAGATGTGCGCCTTCCGACTTTCGAACGAATGGCGATCTTCCCCTCCTTGCTCAACGAAGGGACGGGAGGGGGTAATCATACTTTTCGCTTCTCTCTCTTCAGCGTCGTACACTTTTTAACACGGCATGCTTCCTCTATGTATGTATACTCTAAGATAGCGCCCGACGACGGCGTACGTACTGACGTACCTTATACTAGCCATCGTGGCGCAACTCGCCCCTTGATCTAATGTACTCTATTGTACAAAATAAATAAAGATTCAGGATCGGCACCCCAACAAATCCCGTTCACGAATTTTAAAATATTCGAAGAACGCACCCTAAACAAAATAATGTGCAGATATTTATGCAGCGATCTCTGCAGAATTCTTTATAGGGCTCTACAGAGGAATTTGCAGGGAACTCTGTAGGAGGTTAAAATTCTCTACAGAAGCAATTATAATCCAGAAATCTCTGCAGCAATTTACGCAGTAAGCTCTGCAGAAAATTCTACACAAATTACTGCAGAAGCATTGACATTTTTCCTCTGCAGAGAATTTGGGCCGCCTGCAGGGAACCCTGCAGATTGTTGTGCTAAGCTGTGCAGAGAGTTCTGTTGAGATAGTAGCCTCCGAAAGTATTTCTCGATGCTACAAAAGGCATGAGTCGAGAAATGCCTCTGAGCCTAGACTCAGAAGCTTTTACAATCGTCGAGAAATATTCTCGGAGCCTTTCTCGACCCAGAGACTTTTACGATCATCAAGAAATACTCTCGGAGGCTTTTTCGACAAAGAAGCCTGCTCTCGGAGGCTTTCTCGAGCAAGAGGCCTGCTCGACCGTCGAGAAATTCTCTTGGGGGCATTTTCAACCAAGAGGCCTTCTGGACCGTCGAGAAATGCTCTCGGAGGCTTTCTTATTCCAGAGGCCTTCTCGACCGTCGAGAAATACTCTCGGAGGCTTTCTCGACCTAGAGGCCTTCTCGACGTCGATAAATACTTTTGGAGGTATTTTCGACCAAGAGCCCTTCTCGACCGTCGAGAAGGACTCTCGGAGCTTGTTACGAATTCGCGCACGAAAGCTTGAGTCGAACACGAAGAACGGGAGAGCGCGCGATCGAGAAACAAGCAGGGGTGTTTAGCTGCGCTCTGGATGAGCGCAATCGGGAATGTTACGAGAACGACGCTAATGGTTCGTCGGAATATCACGCGATTGAATGGGCTTCGTGCGCCAATATGAATGATTATATTTACCATGAACTCTTACCTTAATCGAGTGTAGCTGCTCAGCTGGGCTAGAACGGCGAAGATGAAATATTTGTTTAGCTGCTCGGATTGTGTCAGCGACTTGGGTCCCAGATAGCCAATCTCGCCCGGATTTTAGAAAGCAAAGAAAATGACACGACCGAATGCTTTAGATTCAATTCCGTTTATTTGAACAAATACAACTTGCCACTCGGGCCTCTGAGAGTAAATAATGAAAATGTTAGAAAATCGTACGAAACTCGGAAAACACGTCTGGTCTGCTCGAAGGCTCAAGACGCTCTGCCGGAGGGCGCGCAATTATGCATGGGAGAGAGCGCGTCACTTTCTCTCCCACTAATTGTTCTTACCTCTCCCCCATCCCTCTCTTCGCTTCATTAGCTACTTCGCTCTCTCTTGCACTCGTGAATTTCGGGCAAAGTCCGGCGGCGCATGGGAGGGCGAAGCGCTTGGTCAGCGTTTCGAGGACTGGAGGAGAAGTACCGCTATCGCTCGTCTTTGTTCGACTTGGCGACAGTTAGGCGCATACTTAGTGCACTTCTCTAATGTCTTATGCGTTATGCGACGTTGCCGATTTGGTCGTCCGGCATCGTCACATAACAGAGCTTTATCATCCAACAGTCCTTCTCGACTGTCAAAAAACACGCTCGGAGGCTTTCTCAGTCCAGAGGCTTTTCCGATCGTCGAGAAATACTCTAGGAGGCTTACTCGACCTAGAGGCCTTCTCGACGTCGATAAATACTCTTGGAGGCATTTTCGACGAAGAGTCCTTCTTGACTTCGAGAAATGCTCTAGGACGCTTTCCCATCCCAGAGGCCTTCTCCACCGTCGAGAAATAATCTCGGAGGCTTTCTCGGCCCATAGGAATTTTTGACCGTCGATAAATACTCTCGGAGGCTTTGTCGACTCCAGGCCTTCTTGACCGTCGAGTTATACTCTCGGAGACTTTCTTGACTCAGCGACTTTTACGATCGTCGAGAAATACTCTCGGTAGCTTCGCATCCCAGAGGACTTCTCAATCGTCGAGAAAAACTCTCGGAGGCTTTGTCGACTTCAGGCCTTCTTGACCGTCGAGTTATACTCTTGGAGACTTTCTTGACTCAGAGACTTTTACGATCGTCGAGAAATACTCTCGGTAGCTTCTCATCCAAGAGGACTTCTCAATCGTCGAGAAAAACTCTCGGAGGCTTTTTCGATTCAGGCTTTTACGACGTCAAGAAATACTCTCGGTAGCTTTCTCATCCCAGAAGCCTTCTGGACCGTCGAGAAACACTCTCGGAGGCTTTTTCGATCCAGAGGCCATATCGTCCGCCGAGAAATACTCTCGAAGGCTTTTTCGAAGTCGAGAAATACTCGCGGAGGCATTTTTGACCAAGAGGCCTTCTCAACCGTCGAGAAAAATTCTCGGAGGCTTTTTCGACCAAGAGGCCTGCTCGACCGTCGAGAAATACTCTCGGAGCCTTTCTCTGCCCAGAGGCTTTTACGATCGTCGAGAAATACTCTAGGAGGCTTACTCGACCTAGAGGCCTCCTTGATGTCGATAAATACTCTCGGAGGCATTTTCGACCAAGAGGCCTTCTCGACCGTCGAGAAATACTCTCAGAGGCTTTATTATCCTAGAGGGCTTCTCAACGGTCGAGAAATAAGTCGGAGGCTTTCTCGACCCAGAGGCCTTTTCGACCGTCGGTAAATACTCTCGGAAGCATTTTCGACCAAGAGACCTTCTGGACCGTCGAGAAATACTCTCGCAGGTTTTCTCGAACCAGAGGCCTTCTCGACGTAAAGAAATACTCTCGGAAGCTTACTCGCCCTAGAGGCCTTCTCGATGTCGATAAATACTCTTGGAGGCATTTTCGACTAAGAGGCCTTCTCGACCGTCGAGAAATACTCTCGGAGGCTTTATCATCCTAGAGGGCTTCTCAGCCGTCGCGAAATAAGTCGGGGGCTTTCTCGACCCAGAGGCCTTTTCGACCGTCAAGAAATAATCTCGGAGGCCTTCTCGGCCCATAGTACTTTTCGACTGTCGATAAATACTCTCGGAGGCTTTGTCGACACCAGGCCTTCTTGACCGTCGAGTTATACTCTGGGAGGCATTTTCGACGAAGAGGCCTTCTGGACCGAGGAAAAATACTCTTGGAGGCATTTTCGACTAAGGGGTCCTTTCTCTGGATATCCTTTTGACTGATGGGATTGACATCTGTTACTTGTTACCTTCTAAAAGGCATTCTAAACTATATTCTGGAACTTGGTTGTACTTTAAGCTCTCTGGAAATTGAGAAGGACCAATTTTTCATTAAATAAATTATTCAGAGAGATTCAATGACAACTTTCAGGTTACATAGATAAAAGTATTATAGGAATGTATGCTTAATAAAAGCATTGTGTACTTATAATATGTTAATAATTATTATAATGATGTTACTTAAAAACCAAAAGCTAAATGGAAAAATTTGTACAAAGAGAAAAGTACATTAGTAGTGTATGCTTAATCAATGCTTTATGTATAATTAATAAGATAATAATTATTATAGTTTTGGCCGTATCTGAAAATTTAAAATAAAATTTACACAAAGTATCATATTTTTTTGGAACAAAACATAATAAATTTTTTAAAATATACTGTAAATATTATACTCTTTGCTTATTACCTCAATTTGATACTTGTCGCGCCATCTCTTGTACATCAATGTTTTTGTATCATATTTTTTTTGGAACAAAACATAATAAATTTTTTAAAATATACTGTAAATATTATACTCTTTGCTTATTACCTCAATTTGATACTTGTCGCGCCATCTCTTGTACATCAATGTTTTTGTACATCAAGATAAGCACGACCGCAAGGATGCGAGTATGTAAATACATACACATTTGGGTGACACAAACAAGAATTTTTTGACATGCCTGATTATTAGGTCATTTTAGTGCATATACTGCTATTCATATAGAAATACGAAAATCACGAAAAAAGCCATGAAAACAGTAAGACATTGCCTGACATATAAAATGGCAATATCGTCTACTTCATTTTGAAAGATTGCGAAAACGGAGCAGCAATCTCAAACCTACTTCGAAAAATAGGAGCCATAAATCTAGAACACGTCAAATGCAAAAAGCCAAAAGTGACCTGAACAATAATCAATCCGTTTAAAGGCAAATACATATGCTCAGGAGTGCGAAAAGTGCAACATTACAACAATAATAACTAGGAAGATCGAGACAAAGCTGTAATCAACCTAAGACCAATACTCATGCTACAACGCCTCAGCAGCTTTAGAATCTCAGGAAGACGAGATTCAACGAACAACTTCGAACCAGGACTCCCTTGCGGAAACCTCCGCAAAACATTCAATAACACACCAATTTCGGTAACAATATGTTATGGAAAAGTTGAACAACCATCGGCAGAAAATAGAGAGGAGATAATGAAAATCTTGTACTACAGCCTATCAGGCGAACGTAAAGGTATAAACCAAACATACCAAAAGATACGAGAAAGATATTACTGGTCAAGATTGAGATACGACGTACTAAATTACAAATGCAAATGTGCTGCATGCCAAGAAGAAAAGATAGAGAGATTTCAAATACGAAACTTCCTGATAATAATAGACATCCCTATAGCGTTTCATAAAATGTCAATCGACACTATAGGTAAACTTAGAAAAATCCCACACGGTAATCAACATCTTTAAACAATGCAATGTACCCTAACTAAATATCTATTAGCAAAACCCATAAAAAATGTAAATGCATTCACAATAGCAGACGCTCTAGCCAAACATTTAATATATCAGTTTGGCGCACCGCGAGCGATTCTATCTGACAGTGGAAGGTCTTTCCTGTTAGAAATAGTAGGCACCCTTTGAAGCTTTTTACTAGAATTCATTCGTATGCATTTCAATAACTATGACGATTGGCACAATCGATACAAGCGTCCACTCTGCCACTAGCTTCACTCCATCAAAATACCTAACAACGAAAAACTAAGTACATACAATGACTACGCACGTGACGGATTTCCGAAAAGATAAAAACAAAAAACCGCTATGTTGAGAAAGGAAAACATTTCAAAGGCAAAATAGGATACTTTGCAAGACTAATTAAGGAATCCAGAACGAACAAATATCAATAGTACAGAAATCAACCCTTAAAAATCGTAGAGTTCATAGGAAGAAAAAATGTAATTCTAGAATATCCCAACGGTAAAAAAATCCGAAGTCACAAAGATAAAATAAAATTGGCATGAGTCATGAAGGAAACTCCGCCGATTTATCAAATGAATACATAAACTTATACAGGATGCTCCAATTAATAACTTTTGCAATGCTCATATTAAACTTAAGAAGCAGCGCTCAAGAGATATACCAATTATACAAGAGACCATAAAACCAAATCGAGGAATATCTTTCGAAAAAATGGACGTCATCCGCATCCAAAGAACGGATTGGAAAATAAACATTGTCATAAAAATAGACCAATTTCTAGAAAACAGTAAATCAATAGAAGAATACAATGCTCTATTGGAACAATGCACAAAAAGAGTAAACCAAACAAGATATCAAAGTGCCCTGGACTTCGACATTGTAACACTCAAAGACAAAATCCTACAATCGCTACGCTAAATCATAAGAGATGTGATTAAAAGCATAGGACACACCGAATATCCGACAATGAAAGACCCAAAACAGCATCAGAACAAAGAGATTAACACCGCTATGAGTCATAGGCAAAATCAGCAAAAGCCTATTTGGACTGGTAACTACTGTCGACATCAATGCCATTAATAATAACATAGACCAGCTGTTCGAGGATCAAACCAAATTGGTATATTTAACAGGAAAGAATATACACAATTTCTCAGCCCAATTTGAGGAATTACAAAACATAACCCAAAAACATTCAACAATGCTGCAAGCATACCATAAATTGCTAAACTCAACTATAGAAACCTTGGCAAAAGAGAATGTAGAAACAAAATACCTGCTATTAACAACAGCATACTCAAGAAGATTAATCACTCATATGGACCATCTGACCAGCAACAATGAAACATTGCTCTAAATAATCAACAATCATTTTACCCCACAGCGAAGTTTCAACAATAGAGCTCAAACCATAACTCCAAATCCGTCAACGATTCGATCAGAAATACATATGGTAACCAACAACGACCACAAGAAAACGAGACTATTTTGCCTCCTACTATGGGAAGGCAAAGACAATGAAAAAATATGAATCGTTCTTCAGAATTTGGCGAAATGGTATACTACAACACCGAACGAGACAAGAAAGATTGACTCTGCTATGACTACGTGCAATACTTCAACCAACAGGACGCTGAAGAAGCACAAATTTCTAGTGACCCCATCTACAAGGTTACCTTCGCTGAACCCAGAAAGGATCCAAGGAACAATCAAAACATGATGGAAACCAAATTCCATGCACCTTGTGCAAAAGCATCACTACGGACATCTTCACTTTACACGAACAAACGTGCCTCAAGCAACAAGCATGGACCACAAACACCGATAATAAAGACTCAGGTCAAATCACACTCATAGACAGAACACAATATACTAAACAAACTCCAAAAGCAAAAAACCCAATAAACACTATTCACACTGCGGAGAACCATGTGACTCGACCAAACGAGCACTTACTCAGCACCAAACCCAGACATATAGAGCCGAAGGAAACAAAAGTAGACAGAAGAGACGTGGACGACATCGTCGAGATCATCAGCATTAGATAAAAGGCTACATTCATGGAACTAATTTTCGTCAGGTCCAGAAAACAATTAAAAAACATATGTGCAAGAAATACCTGGCTTTTGTATACTATTTCGATAAGCTGGATGCAAGTAAAGCCATGGACAATTGCCATAAACGCTATAAAACCCCGAGGTGGTGCACCCCTAAAAAATGTGAATGCAGAAGCACCAGTACCGGAAAATGCACGATATCTGCATAAGACTCATGGACACAAGACAAACAGCAGACCACAAAAGAGTCTGTTACATTCAATATGGTCATGTACCCTTAAAGCATAAATGTGCGGCACAGATACTGTAAAGAAACTTGCAACAGCATGAGAAAACCTGCGCAGAGGACCTAAAGAAAGAAAGCTTATCAACTTCTGTGACAGCGCCCTGCTTAAGCTCTATGGACTCATCTTCATGAAAAAACGAGGGACTACTGGTGTCACCAAATACCGGGGTCTCAAATACCAGTTCTATAGACGATATTACCAGCGCCAACGAGCGGGCCGCTAAAGAAGTGATGAGACATGCCCGAGAAGAGAGAAGAGAAAATATCCACCTACGTAGACCCTAGAAGGCCAGAAAGACCAACAAAAAGCGCAGCTGATGGACCAAATTAATCAGCAAATTCCAGCAGTGACATAGAGAATGGAAGAAGATGCGGAACAATTCTGCAAAGAAATAGACAAAGATACACTGCAGGAAATATTTGAAATAATCTCGTCCGCGTGCCGGTTTTATTTTAAAGTCAGCGGGCGCTGAAACTCGTTTAGTTCTTTAGATTTTATTCACTGTCGTGTAAGAAAGAGTGAACTACTAATTTCTTTTAATATACCACATTACTCGTGGGTGTAAAAACCCTTGTATAACAAAGTATAGTCACTTTATATGTGTGAGTTTATACTGCCATGTGTAGTACAAAAATGACTGGCCTTACTTCCTTAGGTCTGTTACTGTCCTGTGAAATTTGAGTATAAAATAGGAGAGGGAAAATGCATTTATAACTGTTTAAGATGTCAGTGGTCTAAATCATTTTCGAACCTCTCAGTTCCTGATTTCAGTACTACACCTCTTGGTCTCACATGAGCTTCTCGCTAAAACAAACGAGGGAGCTTGAATGAAATAACTGCTGTTTTATTCTTAAATAATTATTATACATTTCCAATAGCTCTTAATTCAATTTCTTTGTATACATTTTTGATTCCTTATCTCAAGATCCTCAATCCTTAACTTTCACTGTTAGGAAGAACTATAGATTACTTCTTCTTACAATTATCATCTTTAAGTTATAAGAACGTTACACCTATGATTACTAATATATCGCAATTTTTTCTAACAATTAATTATGTATAATATTATTATTATAATTTTCGTTATAAAACTAAAATTTTCTTTCGTAATTTAAATTACAGGAACTTTTTGCATGGTCATTTTTCAAAGGATTGGTCAGTAGAATTAAAACATTTGGAAAACCTTATTCCTGACAAACAATTAAAAATATTTATTGGCACATGGAATATGAACACACAAAATCCTGCAACTGATTTAAATGACTTTGTACTACCAAAAACTATTCAATATAAAGCAGACATAATAGTCATAGGAACACAAGAAACTTACTTTTGCAGTACACATAAATGGCAATATACCATACAAAATACGCTTGGTTCATCATACAAATTCTTAATAAAGGAATCCTTAGGAACTTTGCAACTCCTATTATTTTCACGGCGAGACTTATCTGAATTTATATCTATACTTAAAACCGAAACTTTAATTAACAATAGATACAAAATATTTAAAACTAAAGGTGCGATTGCAATGGCTATCATTATCTTTGGGACAAGTTTTTTATTTATTACAACGCATTTAACACCGTATGTGCAGAATATTGAAAAGCGTAGTACAGAAATTGATAAATTATTTAATTGGACAGATTCAATGTTTAAACACAATAAATTTCTTAAAAGAACAAATAAAAATGGTATGTATAAGTAATGTAAAAAGGTAAATAATAGTAAAAATTTAGACCGAATTAAATACATTAATTCTAAGAACTTGCGTTATATTCGTTGACTAGAAATGGTAGTCCAATCAAATTACCAGAACTATCGCTTCAATGGGGATGTTACAACGAAGAACGCCAAAATATTTGCACATGGTTTGATAGTGGCTAACTAGTGTTTCTCTAATCGAAATTACTCTACCTGGAACCTCTATTATCTTGTTCAGTTGCTCTCGCCCGCTTACTTCGAAGACCCAATGGATACTGTCTGTCTCTCAATTATTTTCCTCGCTTGAGCGTGAAATACATATGTCTAAATTATACCATCGGTCATACACTCTTTTATACAGCAGTTATACCTCGCATTACATTGATTCTTTCTTACATTATTTTCTATTGCTTGCACACTCGCTGAGAATGGAGTTATAGTCCTCCACTTCTTGCCAATAACATTTTCTACATGGCACGATGCCTCCACTCTCTCGCAATCACTTTTATCGCGCAGACTCTCCGTCTCATTCTCTTTCTCTCTTGCACATATGTGCTCACTGATTGCTCGCTAACATGGCAGCGGTCGCTCGCGCGCGTTCACATCGTGTCGCCTTGCCGTACTGTACGTTCCTCTCTCTCTCTTGCCCTTGTTGCCTGGAGTCTTCTTCCCTCACTCGCTCTCGCTTGGGCCGCTGTCGTGTACTGCTGTGTTATACCACTGCCAGGCTACGCGATTACGCTAGCTGTCTGCTGCTGTAAGCGATTCACTCCTATGCTGTGGAACACACCGCCAGGTATAAGACTTATGCATCTTATACGACTTCAGGTGGTGTCCAGGCGAGCAAACCATTGACTGGATCGCCGTCACGACATATATTATTAATAAAACGCTACAGTCAAATTACTTTGCTATAATGCAAAAACAAAGAGATATCTAGGTAATCAATAGATGACAGTAGCGAAAAAATCTCAATTTCAATTCGCTTTTATTCGCAAAACTATGTAAACTACAGGTAGCTGAAATTGGCGAGGTGCCCGACTCTCGCGCGTTTCAAGGCCTTACGCACTCGTATCCGCTCGACTGTCCACGCACTCTTGCTCACTTAGCAAATATCATTACCTGCATACTTTAGCCCAGGATCGCGTGCAACATACTTAGTTGCCACGCGACCTGGATTATCCTACGCGGAGTCAAAGGCGTGCTTGCGCCCGACGACTTACCGTACCCAGAGCCCTCCTCACAAGACACAATTCCTATTCAATAATTTCCCTAAATACGAATATTCGAATCGCACGCTTCTACCAAGTTCCTTAATCACTCGCGCACTTTTACCTGATATTCAATGATCAACAACTAATTGAACCAAATCTAAAACTTAACGAAAAGAGTCGAATTGATAGCACAGGCAACCATGCGCGCGTAAATGTTTAATCTCTAACAAAGAAGTTGTTAAATTGTTTCTACCGCTCGATAATAAAAAATAATGTTTAAATGAATGGATTCATCTTTTTGAGCCACAGTATTTTTATTGTACCGACGTTTCGAGCTCATGGAGCTCCTCCTCGGGGCAGAAATGTTAACAAATTACTCTTAAGGCATAACGGAACCACTCGGCGTACGAAAATAATTATGCGCTATAACAAATCGATAAAAAATGAATCCAAAATTTTTTTTTTACGAAACTCAAACAACTTTTGAAAATAAACTATAAACGTATGCCGAAACTTATAGCACTGACTCGACCGCATTGGTAACAAAGATAACATAACCTCTCGATGTTGCCGGATGGCGATGCGACACCGGAGAGCGTCGATTACAGACTGTAATCCAATCGCAACTACAGCTAATATCCACATTGTGCAATCATCAGAGAGGGAATGTCACACACATCTTAATTAAATAACTAGCCAGAGTTACCTCGCTCGCTAATGCTCGCTCGGCTTTGAATATTGTTTAGTTTTTAATTTAAAAATTAGCAAATACATGGAATTTAAACAAATCAATTAGAAATCAATATCTATTATTAAATTAGTTCAACAAATACTTGTGTATATATGTTATATTTGAAACTATCTAAACTTAACTTCTTATTGAACTTTTTTAATTTAAACTTTATTTTACTGTTTAAAGAATGAAAATAAATATATAACAAAATGTCACCTATAAACAAATGAATTCATTTGACAATAACTTCTACCAAGAACCTCAACCGATTATATCCATTAACAATTGATAAAAGTTATATTTTTGATGAAGTCTTTTTGTATGAAGGTGAGGGGTAACCTGGATGAAGGGAGAGTTGGCTAGAATAAAAAAGAATGGTTGCTGGAATAAAGGGAAGAGCGTCAAGAAAAAAAGGGAAGGGTTACCAGTATGTAGGGGAAGAGTGATCCGTTATATGGGATTGTACAAATACAGTATTTTATTACCTTTCCAAATTTATGAGGAAAGTTACCACCATATACCCTATAAAATCATTTAAAACTTGAAACCCTATAAAATCCGAAAGGCAGTAAAAATTTAAAGAAATCATACTAAATAAAACTACGTAAAAACACCATAGACCACCATAAATGCCGTATCATATGATTTGTAATTACACAAATAACATTTTTATTGCCTGAGTTATTGTGCTCGCTTATGCTCGCTTGGCTTTGAATTTTATTTAGTTTTTAATTTAAAAATTAGCAATGTCTGTATAATGATAAATGATAAAAAAAATTAATAAAAATTAATCATATTATTATTTTTATAATTTTTCTAGAAGCATATCATAATTTATCTTTTACATTTTAAAAATATTTTTGGATAGAGTAAAAATATTGACCACTCAAATTGTGGGAGAATTACCTATATATATATATATATATATATATATGTGTGTGTGTGTGTGTGTGTGTGTGTTTGTGTATGTGTGTGTGTATATATTGCGACGGAGAATCCGTCGTAAAAGCTGAGTGACTCTCCTGCAGACACCCGAAACCGAGCAGAGGAATATGCTCTAATTGCAGCGGGTGTTTACAGGAGAGAACAGCTGAGCCACAGCCAGGCGCCGGCACTGGGCCGCACCGTAGGAGAGAGAGAGAGAGAGAGAGAGAGAGAGAGAGAGAGAGAGCGAGAGCGCACGAGAGTCTGTAGCACGATGCCGAGTCGCCACTATGACGTCACGGCCGCCGAGCGCGGCGCGCAGAGCCAGTAGGCGCACCGCTGGGCCGCAGCCGCCGCCATGACACCACCGAGGAGCACGAGGCGATGGCGAGCGTAGCGAGCGTACGGCGCGCTACGAGCGGCGCAGCGAGCGGCGCGGCGAGAGGCAAAGCCGCGTATGCATGAGCGGGCGAGCGCGCGTGTGTGCGTGCGAAGCCAAGAGAATGTGAGAGAGAGAGATACAGAGACTACGATTACCGAGTGGAGGCCTGCGAGCCCCACTGTATGAGCGTAGAGAACTATTGGGTCGAAGTGGAGGCGCAAGCGTCGTCCACAGCGGTAAATATATAGAATAAAAATGTATGCGCCGGAGCGAGGGAACGAGGAAGATAAAAGTGTACGGAAGAAATTTGTAATTGCCGCGACTAGAAAAATCACGCGACCGATCACGTGACCGCCGTAGCCGACGTGTGTGTGCGTGTGTGTGAGATCGCGAGATAGAACGATGAAGCGCGACCGGGCAGTAGCACGAGAGTATGCCTCACAGCAGCATCGAGCAATTATCAAGTATAAAATAATTTCGAGAGTCCGAAGCGAGTTCGCGAGTTAAGGAGCAAGTGCCTTCCACTCACTCATCATCCACGTGTCTGCAGTTTTCCGCGCTTTACAGAGCACGAGACAACGGCCGAACGTGAGGAAGGACTTACACGGAAACAAAAGAGAGCGTAAGAGAGTGTAAATTCTATCCTGTCTGAGTTATAGGTGTGAGTTGTGAGTTCGTATTGCCGAGTCGTTGCCGAGCGTGCGCGCTGAGAGCGAGAAGAGAACGCGTTTATGTGAAAATAAAGTAGTGCTATTTATCCACGAATGTGTTAATCTGTACTTATTTTACCGGCTCACGCGACCCCGTAGACCCCGAGTCTCGGCCGAGGCCCGAAGCCTGCTCAAGGCTGCCACAGCCCGTCAAGGCGCCCTTTTACCAAAAAATAGACGCGAGGCAGAGCCTAGAGAGACACGCAAGGGGAGGAGGAGAGCACAAGCACCAACCACCCCAGGAAGAGAGAAAAGAGGACGACGACGCGCGGCACGCCAGCCAGCCAGCCGCGGGTCATTACCGTGGTCGCGCACCGCACCGCGTTCTTTCTCTCACCCCTGTCCGCCTGCGTGCACCTCCTTCCACCGCCGTGTCACACTGGCGCCCATTAACCCAAAATGAAGCCCGTTCATTAATTTTTTTGTTTGGGACATCGAAGAAAATTATCGGAAATTCTGTGTGAAAAATTGCTCGCGTGGTGCAAACGCGAATCTAGCCATCTTGGCAGAACGAGCAAGTCGTCGGCGGCCATATTGAATAGTGGCGTCGGTTGCTCGTCGAGAAGGATTGCCGAGCGCCAGCGCGAACACAGTGACGTAAAAATATTTTTTTTTTCTTTCTCTTCGAGGACAACAACAAAACAATTAAAATAATTATTTTTCTTTTGAGCGATAGCTCTCACGAGAGAACAAGTGATTTATTATTTTTTTTTTCTTCCTCGTTTTAATTTTTTTTCTCTCTCTTGTGCAACGTCCGAGAAAAATTTTCGGGTTAAGTGATTTAAGAAAACTAAGTTTTGAGAATACCCAGAATTCGCGTGGCCTGTCGCAGCCGAGCCGTCGAGTTGAGATCCAATCTCCTCGAGGAGTGAGACTGGCCGAATAGGATTGATTATTGGGTACGTGAAATCGCGAAAATACCACATAACCTTGTAGAATAAATCAGGATTGATCCACAAAAATTCTAACGTGTCAAATTAATTTTAAGGAGACTAGAGTGACCGCTAGCTTAACCAGCGAATTATCCCGCACGCGTTAGATCGAAAAGTTTTTTTTTCCTGGTCCATGAATACAAGGAGCGTCGTATAACTGCATATTCGCACCGAATAATAATTCTTGTGCAAACTCAGAATTGCTCTCTGCGTCAGTTACGGAGAATTGATACTACCGAGTTCTGCGCAAACAATTATTGCGCAGATAAAATTATTATTAATCATTACATACTATAAAGTTTACAATATTGGAAGGTTAATAAAAATGCGTCTCTTCGAGCCAAAAGGTTATAATTCCGCCAGACGTTTCGGGGTAATGTACCCCCTCATCAGTGGCTGAGCAAATATTATTAAAATTTACAAAAACAATAAGAAAATACAATAACTAAAACAAGTTAAATTACCAAATTCCAAAAAAATGAGTCGTGTACTACATCGACGACGCAAGAACACGCAGACGGCGCTAAAAATTACAATTCGCAAAATTTAAAATAAATTTACAGGAGAAAATTTATAATCTTTACAATAATCGTTACAAAAAATTGACAACTTACAAAGTGTGACGCTCGAAAAAAAAACTTTAATAAAAGGAATGAACGCGACCGGTGCCACTCGGTGGTAATGTGGCACCGGCCAAGGACAAAAGTCAACTAAGTTTACGGCTAAAATCGATCCTATATATATGTTGCAATACATCCGTCAAGCAGGATTCTAATACATATAAATGTGTATCAAGTGCAAAAATAAAGCGAATATCGTAGCCACGAAAGCCTCAGAGCTCACTAAGTGTATCCGGAACACATAACGCAACAGAGGTGACACGAGCTGTTATTCATGTAGTAGAGCGGAGAGCCCGCGCTGCTCCGCACGCGACGCCTCTACCATGACTGTATCACTATATAGTACAGTATGGCCAGGCCGTTGCCACGGCAACCCGGCTCTCCGACCTCCCACTTGGGATGTGCCGCTCCGGCCCGCCAGCCAATCACCATTGAACACGTGTTGGCTGAACTGAAGAGAGCGCGAAGCGGTGAGCCACCTCTCTCCGCGTCCTAGACCCCTGGTACAATCTGCTCGCTACCGAGCCTCCGTAATCACAACATTCGTCAATTAATGTTTATTCGGACTAACTTTTAAATTGGAAATAACATTCTTATAACTGGCTTTGAGGTGGCACGTGTCCTCAGCCCTATTAAGCGTGCCATCGAAAAACTGTATATGGAGCATCTCCGAGAACCGTCTACGGAAAATAGATTGCTCTCTGTCAATTATTTTAATATTGTTAAAATCAAAGCTATGACCCGTCTCCAACGCATGTACTGCAAGAGGGGAATTAAGATCCTTTTTCTCTATATACCTCTTATGTTCGTATTGCCTAGTTTTTAAAGGCCGATACGTTTCTCCGATATATGTTGATTCGCAATCGGAGCAATCGATTTTATAAACTACGTTCCGTGTGTCACCTACCGCAGTAGGGTCTTTACCCAGTTTTATAAATTTGTTAAACTTATTGGTAACATTATTAACTAACCTCACGTCATTATTTCTAAGTACGGACCTTAACTTTTCATTGAACCCTTCGTAGTAAGGGAACACCCCGTAGCCTTTTCCCGAGTGTAAATTATTGTTACTATTGCAATTGGAAGTGTGTGAGTCAATATTGCTCGTGTCTGTGCCTCTCAATGTGGCCCTTGAGATGCCCAAATTACGTGCAATCCGCTTTTTGCTAAATTTTTCAATAAAATCAGGAGGATAATCATTAGCTATTAAGATTTTTTTCGCCTTTTCAACGTTCTCACAGTGGAATCGAGGATCCGACAATAATATTGCCCTATCAAAAAGATTGGATATTATTGCTATTTTTTGACTTTTTGGATGATGGGAGAAGAAATTAATGTATCTGCAGGAAGCTGTGTTTTTTTGGTACCAATTAGTAAATATTTTGCCACTAGAATCATGAAAAATCGAAATGTCAAGAAAGTTAATACTATTGTTTACTTCAATTTCCGAAGTGAATTGAAGGAATTCATTGTAATTATTAAAAACAGATAACACAACCTCAATCTCCTCTCTGTCCACTATCAAAAAACAGTCATCCACGTATCTGCGAAAAAGTCTAACGCTAGATTTTGTAATGCTCAGACAATGCTCTTCAAGGTCCTCAAGAACTGCATTTGCAAGTTTTTGTTTTTGTAAATTTTAATAATATTTGCTCAGCCACTGATGAGGGGGTACATTACCCCGAAACGTCTGGCGGAATTATAACCTTTTGGCTCGAAGAGACGCATTTTTATTAACCTTCCAATCTACCACCATCGAGCGATAGAGTCAGTTTTAAACTAGTTTACAATATTATTTATATTTACTGTACCATATAATTTTCTTTTACATTTATTATCATATTTTTTAAATTTTTTTATTTACGTAACCTGCATTATTTGGGAGATCTCCTCAACCGAACCATTGTCTGCCCTAGCCAAATCAAATTGACGGTTAACAGTCTGCACGTCAAAAGTGAAATTATATTTTGTTTTCATACACCCCTTTCACCAGAGTAGATCAGGGATTTAAGTTTTTTTCTCCACACCCTGCCAAAGACGAGAGCAAAACTCTCCGTCTCCGAATAAACAGTAGTTAGGGATTTGGGAACCAGCTAGAGACAGCCATAGCCAAGGTTGAGAAATTCTCCCTCAACACCGGTCAGAGATCAGACGAAGACATAATTTTGAAGATTAGATAACAAATCATCATTCTGAAACAGAAGATACTAGTATTGACGATGGATGAGAGGCAGAATCATTATCAAATAATGCAAGAATTGCGCAAAGACAGGCGTGTCAGACACCTGCACAGAGACATCGAAAGAATGAGACAGACGGATGTTTTCGAACAATTGGTGAGCGATCGAGTGAGCAGTATAGGATCTGTGGAACTTCTCAAAGACAGACTATTACGCTTGAGAATCAGAGAAAGCCAAGTAGCTCAAGCCCCATGGTACGAGTGGGATGAATATGGTCGCGTGCCACCGAGCACAATGGAGGACATGTTACTCCCACCGAAAACAGTGCTGCGGAAAAATACAACACAAGCAATACCAGTGTCCGGGAGTAACAGCAACTACCCTGCCACAGCAAACGTCAGTCTCGGACAAATACAGAACGTCACTGTACGTCAAATCCACAGAGTAACTAATGTGATGCAGGGACATGAACAAGGACTCCCGTATAGAGTGCAACAGTCGCATGAAGTACAGCAATTTATGGACGTGCCGGTAAAAACCAATCCAACAAGATCCTTTCAGGGACCTGAAATACACACCACGGCAACTCCATCAATTGCAGCAACAACTCATACAACTTCGAGATTAATGGGAGCGATCCCGAGACTCCCTATGCTAAACAACAATATACCCGCAGAAGACAACACTTCAGCAGACGAAACACATTACAGCACATACCAGTAGAATTCACCAAATGATTATCTGAATAGCACACCGAGACAAACCAACGTGCAGCCAAAGCCGTGCAATGCAGAATCGGAGCGAACCGCCGAAGAACCGAGACTAAGACCTATCAATTACGACTTCCCAGTCAACAACAAACGGCAGGAGAGCGGTCAGAATAACGTGGCGCTCGACTACGGCCAAGGGGAAGATTGGATAGACCCCGTACGAGATGCTCCTCCCTCGACAAACCCGAGACCCCGCACGAGCGTTCCTACGAACCCAGGCTCACGAACGAGGGGAAACGACCCTAGAAGGGGAAGAAGCAGGCACGTCATGGAACACACCTACGCAAATCCCTACTTCAAACACCGCCCGCCTCCGTATATGATGTTGACCAAGAGAAATCCGGCGACAGTGGAAACGAAAGAGCATCAGCTGGTAAAGGACACAAAAAGCAAAATCACACCACCGACGGGAGTCGTAGAAGCGAACGCAGAAGACGCGATCAGCGGAGGAGAAAGAGCTCGAGTAGTTCGTCGAGCAGCGAATCATCAGAAACCAGTGATTCAGACTATAGTCACTCACACAGTACGCTTCCAAACTCCAAATCCTGAAGAGCTACGACGTAAAGTTTGCAGCCGAAGCCCGAGACAACGCAGAAGAGTATATATTGAAGCTGATAGATATAAAAACGAGCACAGGACAAAACAGCAAGCAGATGTTAGAAATCATCTCGTATACTCTGACAGGCCGAGCCGCACTGTGGTACAAAACGGAGAAAGAGGATTTCCGTAACTGGCAAGATTTCGAAGAAGCCTTCAGACAAAGATACTGTAAGGCGATGTCGTCGAATGACATAATGGACGAACTATACAAGAGAACACAAGGCAAAGGAGAGAAACTCGATGCTTATTTTACAAGCTTCAGATATATAGCCGATCACCTGAAAAAGCCTCTAAGAACCAGGAAGCAGATCAAACTCCTTATAAAAGGACTGAGACCCGAATACAGAAGGGCACTGAAGAACAAACACATCGAAACGTATCATGATTTGAAGAAATACGGCCGGAGGTATGAAGAGCAAGTAGAGGAAGATATAAGATATACACCACCCCCACCGGTGGAAAAATCTCGTTTTCCTGCCGTAGCCTGGACACCGGCGGCCAAGCCCAAGGTAGCAGCAGTGGAGGAAGTAAACGAGGTAGCCGCTGCAGACGCAAGTTTAACGCCACCCACACAAGGGAAGAAGGGGAAAAAGAACAAATCACCGACACAGCAACCACCTCAATCACAAACGGGCCAACTACCCACAAACACTCCACCGACACCACCACAACCACCGCCAGCACAACCTGTCTATGCAGCACAGGTGACCTACACAGGAAACTACCGACAACCTCTACAGCACACACCACCGCTAAACATAGCGCCACCGACGCAAACGCCCAACGCTAGACCAGGAAACCAAGCCGACTACGTAGGTGAATGTTACACATGCCACCATACTGGACACCGTGCAGCTAATTGTCACCTTACTCAGTGCTTCTATTGCAGACAAATGCTACACTAGTTGAAAAATTGTCCGGTAAGGCCGGAGCCGACTTGCCAGATTTGCGGAAATAAAGGAGCAAGATTCCAAAGTTGCCAAACGCCGGTGTGCGCTCAAATCAGAAACGGTTGGGGAAACGCGCATGCGGGAGCAGCACAGGGGCCGCTGACTCCCCCGCCACCACCACAAGCCCCACTTCAGCAACAACCACAACCGCAGTCATCAAACCCCCTCTGGAGTTAACTCCCACGTTAGGGCGTTTAGAGGAGAAAAAAACTGACTTCCCTACCCGGACGTTGGAAGGGGGAGAGAGTGGCATGCTGCCACTAAAACAGAGTCAGGTAGATGCAACACCGAAAAAGCCACAGCCGAGGGTACCAACACCGAGGATTGGAAGTTCTAACCTAAACCTAGCGGTAGACAAACAGAATCAAGGGATAGGAGCCTGTCTCACCCCTACCTCGAGTGAAAACTATGTAAACATAACCAAACGGGGAACAATTGCAATGAAAAAGAAGAGTACGAAGCACGAGGTATTGAAAAATTCCTGGAAATAAGAGAAGAGCAGAGAAAGAAAACTAGTTTTAAGCAAGAGAGTGCCACAGACAAGTCGAACTCGCTAGCCAAGAATAAGGAAGTCACGGCGCAACTAAAGAAATCGGAAATCCGAGTAGAAAAGATTGCGGAAGCCACGCCAAACGGGACGCCGGTTGAGCCTCTGGGGAGTAGCAACGTTACGAGGAAAATATCCGAGAAATCCGAGTTAGAGAGAATATCTGAGAAATCCGAGAAATCTGAGTCAAAGAGAAAATCTGAGAAATCCGAGAAATCCGAGCCAGAGAGAGAACCCGAGAAATCAAAAAACTTGAGCGCGGGGGAGTTTGCAAAACTCAACCTGGAACTATGGAGAAAAAGAGTCGAGGAGAAAAACTTAGAGTTAAATCAGAGATACTTGTGTGTACCACCCGCGAGCCTGAGCCGAGCCACGTCGCACAAAGAGGAAGAAACACCTGTAAAGGCAGCCACTGATCGCCTGACTTGGACGATGGATTCAGGGGAAACCCGGAAGAACGCCATGGAAAAAGATGGAGCAATACAAGAGCAGTTAAAGAGGGTATCAGTGTTGGACAATTTCTACGACGATTTTGGCATGGACGAGATCGAAATAATCGAGGCTGCGATGTGGCTAGAAGAAGATAGTAGCGATACGGAGGAAGAAAAAGAGTATGAGCAACTAGAAACAATAAAGAGAGCACTAAATTTACTGAGTACCAATAACCCCGAGCCGAAGGACGACGCCACCCTTGTCGACGTGCCTAGCCCTACGAGGGAGGATGACGGAGAAATTGCGGGAATCACCGTTGATAATCGGAATTACTTATGAGTTATCCTCGCAGGGGAGCAATACAGGGCGCTCTTCGACCCGGGAGCAGTAGGACCAGGAATAGCTCAGCGTCTCGCCAGCCGGCTTCGCAACGCAACAGCCCACATTCAAACGGTCACGGGAGCCCGAACACCAATCCTGGGATATTTGGATATTCGATTCGACTTAGAGGGAATCCCCAGTACCATATCAGCCAGAGCCTTACAGCAAGTCCAACACTCAATACTGTTGGGGAAAGACTTCCGCGACACGTTTAGAATAAACACAAACCATAGAGGCTGGTGGAGAGCCAATTCAGGACCGTGGAGGGAGTTTGACCGGCGAAGCGACCAACCAGTAGCTGCAATCTACGCTGAGTGCGCAGGCATATTAGAGTTAGAAGTAGAAGATCGCCAAGAGATAGACAGAATCGTGAAAGAGATATTACCTCAGTATTCTCCGGACGTCCTAGGCTTCACCACCAAGATCGAGCACCTCATCCAACTCACGGATGAAACGCCGATCCGTCAAAAATGGATAAGAAAGTCCCCGAAAAAGTTAGCTGCTATACAAGCGGCCGTAGAGGAACTTTGGAAACTAGGCGTCATCGAAAACTCCGCCAGTGACTTTTGCAGTCTACTTGTACTCGTGCCGAAGCCAGATGGCACGGAGAGATTTTGCGTTAGTGTAGAATAAAAAATTGATGCGTCTCTTCGAGCCAAGTTGTTTATTTTAAAAAAAGGCCAAACGTTTCGGGATAATTTTATCCCCTCTTCAGTGGCTGTACAACGTTTAAATTACAAGGTTTATTATAATAATAATTTTAAAATGAGTGAAATTGAAAATTGTTCATATAAACATATTTACCTAATTAGAAAAACAACTTCGAGGATCATACAACAAAGCGCTATAATATAAATTTAAATTTTAAACCAAAAATTACAAAAGAACTATTACAAATTTTTTAAATAATAACTTACGGCCTAGGACTCGAGAATTTTTACAGAACGATTCCCCGGTGCCAAGGTGGTAATGCGGCACCGGTCGAGGCAAGACGTCAACTAATGTCTCTACAAAATTACGGCCAATATATATTCCGCAATACATACATTAGATGTACTAATACTTATAAATGTTATTATAATGCAAACCGCCTCAGCCACGGATACCTCGAGCTTCATCCATATACCAAGAACGAATACCACATTGGAGGTGGCACGTTAATACTCAAATAGCAGAGCGGGGGGACCGCGCCGCAACGTAAGAAACGCTCCTGCCATGACTATATGACTATATAGTATACAGTATGGACGGAGCGTTGCCACGGCAACCCGGTCTCCCCGACCTCCCACTGGGCTGTTCCGCTCCGGCTCGCCAGCCAATCACTATTGAATATGTGTTGGCTGAGTTGAAGAGAGCGCGAAGCGGTATGCCACCTCTCACTGCGTGCTAAGTTCCTGATACAGTCCGCTCGCCACCGAGCCTCCGCAATCACATTATTTACAATTAAAATTTATTCGGACTATTTTTTAGGTTTGATATAACATTTTTATAACTCGCTTTGAGGCGGCACGTATCCTCAGCCCTATTAAGTGTGCCATCGAAAAACTGAATGTGTAGCATTTCTGAGAACCGTCTGCGGAACATAGACGGTTCTCTATCTATTATTTTAATATTGTTAAAATCGAAATTGTGTCCTGTTTCCAATGCATGTACCGCGAGAGGGGAGTTAAGATCCCTTTTCTCTATATATCTTTTATGTTCGTATTGCCTAGTTTTTAACGGTCGATACGTTTCTCCGATGTACGTAGATTCGCAATCGGAGCAATCGATTTTGTATACAACATTCCTCGTATCTCCCACAGCAGTAGGATCTTTGCCAAGTTTAATAAATTTATTGAACTTATCAGTAACACTATTAATCAGACTCATGTCATTTCTTTTTAAAACCGACTTTAATTTTTCGTTAAACCCTTCATAATAAGGGAACACCGCATATTCTTTTCTAGAGTTAGATCTATTGTTTTGAGGGTGTGCATTACTTTCAAATGCCCCTTCTAACGAGGCCCTTGAAAGGCTCAGGTTGCGAGCAATCCGTTTTTTACTAAATTTCTCTATAAAATCTGGAGGATAGTCATTCGCTATGAGAATTTTTTTCGCTTTTTCGATGTTTTCACAGTGAAACCGCGGATCGGACAACAATATCGCCCTATCAAATAAATTGTACATTATTGCTATCTTCTGGTTTTTTGGGTGGTGAGAGAAAAAATTTATGTATCTTGATGACGCTGTATTTTTTTGAACCCAATTCGTAAAAATATGACCACTTGAATCATGAAAAATAGAGATATCGAGAAAATTTATACTATTATTGACTTCAATTTCGTGAGTAAATTGAAGGGAGTTATTATAGCTATTAAATATAGATAACACAAGTTCAATCTTATCTCTATTCAATCTTATCTCTGTCTTTTGGTTTTGGATAGAGATAAGATTGAACTTGTGTTATCTATATTTAATAGCTATAATAACTCCCTTCAATTTACTCACGAAATTGAAGTCAATAATAGTATAAATTTTCTCGATATCTCTATTTTTCATGATTCAAGTGGTCATATTTTTACGAATTGGGTTCAAAAAAATACAGCGTCATCAAGATACATAAATTTTTTCTCTCACCACCCAAAAAACCAGAAGATAGCAATAATGTACAATTTATTTGATAGGGCGATATTGTTGTCCGATCCGCGGTTTCACTGTGAAAACATCGAAAAAGCGAAAAAAATTCTCATAGCGAATGACTATCCTCCAGATTTTATAGAGAAATTTAGTAAAAAACGGATTGCTCGCAACCTGAGCCTTTCAAGGGCCTCGTTAGAAGGGGCATTTGAAAGTAATGCACACCCTCAAAACAATAGATCTAACTCTAGAAAAGAATATGCGGTGTTCCCTTATTATGAAGGGTTTAACGAAAAATTAAAGTCGGTTTTAAAAAGAAATGACATGAGTCTGATTAATAGTGTTACTGATAAGTTCAATAAATTTATTAAACTTGGCAAAGATCCTACTGCTGTGGGAGATACGAGGAATGTTGTATACAAAATCGATTGCTCCGATTGCGAATCTACGTACATCGGAGAAACGTATCGACCGTTAAAAACTAGGCAATACGAACATAAAAGATATATAGAGAAAAGGGATCTTAACTCCCCTCTCGCGGTACATGCATTGGAAACAGGACACAATTTCGATTTTAACAATATTAAAATAATAGATAGAGAACCGTCTATGTTCCGCAGACGGTTCTCAGAAATGCTACACATTCAGTTTTTCGATGGCACACTTAATAGGGCTGAGGATACGTGCCGCCTCAAAGCGAGTTATAAAAATGTTATATCAAACCTAAAAAATAGTCCGAATAAATTTTAATTGTAAATAATGTGATTGCGGAGGCTCGGTGGCGAGCGGACTGTATCAGGAACTTAGCACGCAGTGAGAGGTGGCATACCGCTTCGCGCTCTCTTCAACTCAGCCAACACATGTTCAATAGTGATTGGCTGGCGAGCCGGAGCGGAACAGCCCAGTGGGAGGTCGGGGAGACCGGGTTGCCGTGGCAACGCTCCGTCCATACTGTATACTATATAGTCATATAGTCATGGCAGGAGCGTTTCTTACGTTGCGGCGCGGTCCCCCCGGTCTGCTATTTGAGTATTAACGTGCCACCTCCAATGTGGTATTCGTTCTTGGTATATGGATAAAGCTCGAGGTATCCGTGGCTGAGGCGGTTTGCATTATAATAACATTTATAAGTATTAGTACATCTAATGTATGTATTGCGGAATATATATTGGCCGTAATTTTGTAGAGACATTAGTTGACGTCTTGCCTCGACCGGTGCCGCATTACCACCTTGGCACCGGGGAATCGTTCTGTAAAAATTCTCGAGTCCTAGGCCGTAAGTTATTATTTAAAAAATTTGTAATAGTTCTTTTGTAATTTTTGGTTTAAAATTTAAATTTATATTATAGCGCCATATGCGATTAATCCCTTTCTGGTCTGTTTCCTAATAATGTAAAAACACGGAAGTTGTTTTTCTAATTAGGTAAATATGTTTATATGAACAATTTTCAATTTCACTCATTTTAAAATTATTATTATAATAAACCTTGTAATTTAAACGTTGTACAGCCACTGAAGAGGGGATAAAATTATCCCGAAACGTTTGGCCTTTTTTTAAAATAAACAACTTGGCTCGAAGAGACGCATCAATTTTTTATTCTACACTATTCCATCATCGAGCGATAGATTCATTATTAAACAGATTTTGCGTTAATTACATCACAATCAACGCCGTGATCAAGAAAGACAGTTATCCGTTGCCACCTATGACGATGATCCTCGATCGATTGTGAAACGCCAAATACCTCAGCAAAATAGATCTCCGGCAGGCGTATTTTCAAGTGAAAATGGAGGAAAATAGCAAGAAGTACACCGCCTTCGCCGTATCAGGCATGGGGTTGTTCCAATTCACCAGAATGGCGGTCGGCCTTTGCAACGCCCCCGCAAAGCTGCAGCGTCTCATGGACGCCCTATTTGGCCCTGCCGTAGCCCCATTTGTGTTTGGGTATCTCGACGATGTCGTCATAGCCACAGAGTCCGTCGAAGAACATAAACACTGGACCAAACACGTGTTGAAGGTACTTGTAGACGCAGGACTGACGATTAATCCGTAGAAGTGTAACTTCTGTGTAGGAGAAATTAAGTACCTGGGGTATATCCTCGATAAAGAAGGGCTACGTCCAGATCCCGAGAAAATAGCACCGATACTGCAATATCTTGTACCTAATACATCTACACAAGTCCGCCGATTGCTGGGTTTATTTGGATGGTACGACAAGTTTGTGAAAGACGCATCCGACCTAAAAGCGCCCCACACAGCGTTACTCCATAAAAGCCGAGCATGGTCATGGGAAGAGGTTCAGCAGGAGGCCTTCCAAAGTATCAAAAATGCTTTAGCCTCAGCTCCGGTATTAGCGAGGCCGGATTTCACGATGCCTTTCTGTATACAGTGCGATGCGAGCAATATCGCAGTTGGGGCCGTTCTCACTCAAGAATTTGACGACAGAGAACACCCAATAGTGTTTGTGAGTCGAATGTTAACCCAGGCGGAGCGAAATTATACCACCATCGAGCGAGAATGTCTAGGTTTGATTTGGGCCATTACGAAACTGAGACCGTACGTCGAAGGATATCACTTCACGGTAATTACCGACCATAGCGCGCTCAAATGGCTCAGAAATTTAAAAGAGCTGACGGGGAGGCTAGCCCGATGGGTTGCAGAGATACAGCAGTGGGACTTCGCGATTGAACACCGTCCGGGGAAAGATCACCAAGTACCCGATGCCCGCGTATGTTCAAAGCCGAGATAGCCGCCCTGGGAGAGACAGTTGATAGTTGGTATCTCCGCCGCAGAGCTGATGTCCTAGAAAATCCCAAAAGGTTCCCAGAATGGCGGGTGATCGACGGGAGACTTTATCGATACAAGGTGGACCCAATAATAGAACCTATCACGCAAGGAGAGGATGGATGGAAACTGGTGGTCCCCGAAGAGGAGAAGGAAAGCGTACTTTCGACTGCCCATGACGCCGCAAACTCTGGGCACATGGGGATCGACAAAACGTACGACCGCCTAGCCCGAGAGTATTTCTGGCCAGGCATGTACAGGGACGCATATCGATACGTAAACTCCTGTCTCTCGTGTCAGCAGTATAAAGTTAGCCAACAGGGTCCCCAGGGACTAATGGGGAGAAGAATAGTCGAAGAACCCTGGACAGTGGTAGCGGCCGACATCATGGAGTTTCCCAGGAGCAAAAGCCAGAACAAATATCTGCTAATTTTCGAAGATCTCTTCTCACGGTGGATCGAGGTCAAACCACTGAAAAAGGCAGATGGAAAGGCCGTGTTACAAGCATTTGAAGAACTAATTCTCTTTCGATGGGAAACTCCCGAGTACCTCTTGACCGATAATGGGACAGAGTTCGTTAACAAAACCCTCACCTCCGCCTTAGCCGAATATGGGGTAGTGCATATCACAACTTCCCCGTATCACGCCCAAGCCAACCCTAAAAACCATGATTGCAATGTACGTGGAGAGTCACCAAGATTGGGATAAACGGTTACATGAGCTGAAACACACACTCAACACAGCTAACCAGGCCACGCTCAGAACTTCGCCGGCCTTCCTTAAGTTTGGCCGCCATCTCACCCCGGTAGGGAGCTTACGGCGAATGAAGGAAATGGAGGGTAACCCGAGCGTAGATGTGGGAAAGCCAGAAGAGTGGTCAGAGAGGATGAAGAAGTTAGATGCCATACACGAACTTGTATCCAAGTTCATCGATAGAAAAAGGGAGAGACAGAGCCGAGCGTATAACAAGGGGCGTAAGTTTGCAGAGTTTTCAGAGGGAGACTTGATTACGGAAAGCGCATCCGCTGTCGAATGCTGCCGCGCACTTCGCAGCTAAGCTCGCGCCGAAGTATGAGGACCCCTTCAAAATAATAAAGAAGATATCACCCCTTGTATATGAACTGGAAACGGAGGGCGTGAAGGGGCGGAAGATAGCCAAAGTCCATGTTAGTGATTTACGGATGTATATCCCACCGCGTCCTGGCCACATCCCTGTTTCTAACCCAAACCCCCACGATTTATCCAAAAAGTAGTATTAGTAGGTGCCGTGAGTGCCAAATGTTTATGTGAAATAATGCATGTAAGTAACAAGGTTATGGGAAAACTGCAGTAAAATAAGATTGATTATAGGATGAGTGACTACAAACCGCGTAGTGCCGCCTGCGACGGTGTAATGGACTCCGACAGACAGTCGCTCGCCGAGCTGCCTGCGAGAGGGAGCCAGCCCAGGAGACCGTCGAGGCGATGGAGGACGAGGGAGTGCCGGCTACCCGCCCCGCACCCATAGGGCAGGACGTCTTAGAGGATATGAGGCAGCCCTTGCGGGACCGGATGACCCGGACGAGGGAGGTCTGCAGTGCTGCGTCTCCCTGGAGGAGGAAGCCGACCTCCTACGGGAGTCGGAGAATCCTGTCGCCCTGACGACGACCCCCGCGCCGCTAACAACTACTAGGGATTATTCCCTAGAGGGAGCAAGGCCCAACGAGCCGCGACGAGGCCCCCGCACCGTCGAAACACCCCCGCCTATTGCCAGCGCCACCCCCTCTACATCGGGTCTGGCACCGGAGACTCCCCCCTACACGGCCGGAGAGCCTAATCCTGGTACGGGGGATGGTCTCCAACGAGCCAGCTCGCTGTGGGCACGGCTGGGCACGCGCCCTGGTGAGGATACCCGGAAATAGTTCCCGCGAGCGCCCAAACCCTAATGGGACTGGACGAGTATCCAGCGCGAGGTCGACAAGCAAAGGAAAAGAACGCGAGCGCAGTGCAGCCTGCCGGCCGTGGAGCCCAGCTCCAGCGTAACGAGGGAGATAAGTCCGCCAGCCGTAGAGCGAAGCTCCGGTGTAGAGGGAGAAGGAGAGGCACGACACGAACCGTACGGGCGGTTGGGCGAGCTGCGAATCGTGGATATACCCTTTGACGAGGCGAACCTCGAGCCGAGGTATCGGTGTCCCTATCCTCCCGTACAGGCGCGAGAGGGGCCAGTGGCGCAAGGGGAGGAGGACTGGGATATGGAGGATGGCACTCTGACCATCGCCACGTACCGGCCAGCCTCGCGACCCCCTCCACTACCACGCGATGAGGAGAGGCGCGCGCGCTCTTGGAGACGGCGTGGACGAGGACCGGTACAGTGGACGGCGGAGGATTATTTCTCCCCCCTTAAGGAGGTCCGCCGCCCACGCTCGGTTACGCCGCCTGGCCCACCCACGAGGACAGAGCCACCTCCAACCAGCGAGCACACGATGGCCAGCCAGTCCGCAGTCCCGACGCCCCCCCCCCCAACCATCCTCCACGGCAACGCCAGCAGCGGAGGACCACCCGCAGCCACGCCGGGATAGGAAGCGAGACAGGAGAAGCCACGTGAAGGTGACGGAGTTGAGGTTCGACGGCCTACGGGCTGTACCTCACAACCCGGCCCTCGATCCTCCCCCGTACACCTGCTTCAATTGCTGGCAAAAGGGGCACGGATACCTCGACTGCCCACGGCCCCGGGTCCGCACGTACTGCGACAACTGCGGCCGCAATGGAGCAAAGATCGACAGCTGCCTCCGGTGTGCCGACCGCCACCGGGAGATTGCCGCGGGGATAGGGCTCGAGCTGGAGGAGAGTCGCCAATGGCCCTTCGGCGACCCCGCAACCGACGCGACGACGGCCGAGCTCCCCGCTGCCCCAGTTGCAACACCAGCGCCAATACCAGCGCCAACACCGGCCCCAAGGGCGCCGGAAATGTCGCAGCCCAAGAGGAGGCGAGAGAGCCCCCCCCCCGAGTCGCAGCCCATCCCGAGGCCTCGCACCATCGCCCCGTCGGCCGCCCCCGAAGCCGTCGGCGAAGCTAGCGCCCGGATGGCGCCCTCGGAGATCCTCCGAATCCTGGACAGGGTGGAGGATTTGCCCCGACACCTACGGGATGCCATCCTCGAGAGGGTCTTCATCCCGGAGAGTGCCCAAGACCGTGTTGGGAGTCCGGAAGGTCCACGAGAGAGCGGAGAGAAGTAAAGGTAAGCGTCTTTGTTTCCGTTTTCACCCGCATTCGTCCTAGCTGACATAACATGGAGAAACTGAGTAAGAGAAACACCCCGAGCGGAGGAGAGAGGACTTCGAAGCGGGAGCAAATTCGATTCGGATTCCCAATCCCATAATGCCTCTATTTGTCTTAATGATGTTCAAGGGTTGACATAGAGTCAACTTTACCATAACGCGTCTAAACCATGCATTCTCAGTCTCTCTGAATGCCCCGAACGCGGTCAACTTCGCGCCGCTATCTTTATCTCTCTCACACTCAAGCGCACGCTCTCGCTTTGTTTCTCTCTCTCTCTCTCTCTCTCTCTCTCTCTCTCTCTCACTCTCACTCCAACGCACGCTCGACTCCCACTCTCGCTCACGCGCCAATTCCCTCTCTATCTATCGCGCGCGCCAACTCCCTCTCTCTCTCGCACACATATACGCGCTCTCCCCTCTACACACAACGGCATGCATGTAACCGCGCGCGGCCGCCGTCTCGCTTCCTGCCGTGCCCTCTCCCGAGCGCCGACGCGCTGCGCAGGTGTGACTCGGAATCTCACATCCTGCGCTCCGCACGCGATCGGTTAGAGGCAACTCCTGCGAGCGCCACCGAGCGCTGGCTCCGCTCCATGGCCTGTCAGTTCACAAAGAGTAAGTCAGCTGGCTGCATTAAATAATCACGACGCAGCAATATTTATTGCTACGTCGCAAGGTTTGGAAGAGGGAATGCGACGGAGAATCCGTCGTAAAAGCTGAGTGACTCTCCTGCAGACACCCGAAACCGAGCAGAGGAATATGCTCTAATTGCAACGGGTGTTTACAGGAGAGAACAGCTGAGCCACAGCCAGGCGCCGGCACTGGGCCGCGCCGTAGGAGAGAGAGAGAGAGAGAGGGAGAGCGCACGAGAGTCTGTAGCACGATGCCGATTCGCCACTGTGACGTCACGGCCGCCGAGCGCGGCGCGCAGAGCCAGCAGGCGCACCGCTGGGCCGCAGCCGCCGCCATGACACCACCGAAGAGCACGAGGCGATGGCGAGCGTAGCGAGCATACGGCGAGCCCCACTGTATGAGCGTAGAGAACTATTGGGTCGAAGTAGAGGCGCAAGCGTCGTCCACAGCGGCAAATGTATAGAATAAAAATGTATGCGCCGGAGCGAGGGAACGAGGAAGATAAAAGTGTACGGAAGAAATTTGTGATTGCCGCGACTAGGAAAATCACGCAACCGATCACGTGACCACGCTAGCCGACGTGTGTGTGCGTATGTGTGAGATCGCGAGATAGAACGATGAAGCGCGACCGGGCAGTAGCACGAGAGCACGCCTCACAGCAGCATCGAGCAATTATCAAGTATAAAATAATTTCGAGAGTCCGAAGCGAGTTCGCAAGTTAAGGAGCAAGCGCCGTCCACTCACTCATCATCCGCGTGCCTGCAGGTTTCCGCGCTTTACAGAGCACGAGACAACGGCCGAACGTGAGGAAGGACTTACACGGAAAAAAAAGAGAGCGTAAGAGAGTGTAAATTCTATCCTGTGTGAGTTCGTATTGCCGAGCCGTTGCCGAGCGTGCGCGCTGAGAGCGAGAAGAGAACGCGTTTATGTGAAAATAAAGTAGTGCTATTTATCCACGAAAGTATTAATCTGTACTTATTTTACCGGCTCACGCGACCCCGTAGACCCCGAGTCTCGGCCGAGGCTCGAAGCCTGCTCAAGGCTGCCACAGCGCGTCAAGGCACCCTTTTACCAAAAAATAGACGCGAGGCAGATCCTAGAGAGACACGGAAGGGGAGGAGGAGAGCACAAGCACCAACCACCCCAGGAAGAGAGAAAAGAGGACGACGACGCGCGGCACGCCAGCCAGCCAGCCAGCCGCTGGTCATTACCGTGGTCGCGCACCGCACCGCGTTCTTTCTCTCACCCCTGTCCGCCTGCGTGCACCTCCTTCCACCGCCGTGTCACATTATATATATATATATATATATATATATATATATATATATATGTATGTACATTTTATTATTTTAGTATAATTCAATTTACATTATGCAGTGGATAGTTAAAAGTCAATCTTGCAAATTAAACGTGTTTTATTGAAAAGGTCCTCGACATAGGACGAATAGTCGTCAATATTACTACAAGGTGTTTGGTATTGAATTTGATTAATGTATAATCAATAAAAAATTGTTTCCTTACATGACTGACTTGGTTCTTACTATTGAAATGCAATTGCCTTATTAAATATTTAAATGGTTTTTTTAGATCTAGTTTCGTAGCAAGAGTAGTGAATAAAGGTATACTTTTGCTATAGCATTTCCAAGTTTAATGGTGGACAGTTTTTTCTATGGAACTTAAAGATAAAACTGGTTTGTTTAAATGTACAACATTTAATGACGCAGCTTTGAAGTTTGATGATAAAATAGAGGTATTTTTTTAACCATTTATTTTTTATTGTAATATTTTAAATATATTTATAATTACGTATATTTACAGATAGATAAAGTATATGTTCTAACTAATGTTAACATTAATACTGCAAATCCAAAATATAATACACTTCAAAATAAATTTGAAATTGGATTGAATGAAGATTCTATTATTTTTGAAATTCAGAAAGAAATTAATATTCCTAGATATAAATTCAATTTTTTAGATTATGATAGTTTCATGGAAGCCAACATTAATTCCTTTATAGGTAATATTGAATTAATTATTTAAACGCTGTATAGATTGATTATTTGAACTCGTAGCTTAAGAATGAATAGTCAAACGTAATAAATTGTGAAACTAACATTAAACATTATAACATAATAATGTAATAGTTAACTAAATAATTACTTATTAACATAATAATTTAACATAATAACATTTAATAATTTATAAACTTCTATTATAAGTTTTTATGCTTTATCAAATAAACATACTGTTATTGAAAAAATATGTGTTTGTTATAGATTTTGTTGGAAAAATCGTTTCTGTAAATCCTTTACAAACTATTAATAAAGATAATGGGGGGTCTTTTGTCAAGAAAGAATTGATAATTAAGGACAAATTCGATAACTTAGTAAGTATTGACAATTAAGGAGTAATTAGAAAACTTTGTTGTGAATTTATATTGTTTTATGTGACTTTATCTTGTTGTATAAATTTGTAATGATATGTACGGTGTTTTTTTTAGATAAATATTGCATTATGGAACAACAATGCGAAAACTTTTACCGCTGAAATTCATGATATTTTTTCATTAAAAAGAGGCAAATTTACAGAGTACAAGGGAGTAAGGACAATATCAATTGTTCCATCGGCAAGCTTCAAGCTAAATGATCCTGATGCTAAGAAGTAATTTTTTTAATTCAATTTGTTTCTGCATATAGTTGACTTATATTTTTTAATAATTTTTTATTATTACAGATATATGGATACATTAGTAATACTAGAAGAAGTGGATAAATAATGAAATGATTATAAATAATGTTTTCTATATTATAATTATAGTTTATTCTTACAAATGTAAATATATACAATAATATAAATATAAAATATTCTTCTTTAATTGCATTAAAATATTTTTTATATAAATATATCAATTTGTGTTTTATTAAATTTGAATATTGATGTAGACATATTGAATATTTTATGCCACTTTCACCTAAAAATCGCAACTTCGTTGCTGATTTTCATGCAGCATGATTGAATGGAAAGAATTTTTAAAAACCACAAAAATAAATCAAAGAATAAGTAATTTTACTATATAAAAATCAAGTGAAAATGTTAATGTCCAATTGTCGTATTATTCAAAAGAAAAATTATATGAAATAACGTTTTAATGATTTTATACATCTTATATATAGCAGATATAATAATCTATGAAACGCAATTGAAACATTGTATATCCAAATTGGAATTGCATTCGTAGTTCTAATTTAACTGTACATATGAACTTGACACTGTATTGTTTATTGCTACAGTGAAATTTGACATAAAAATTTGTATGAGCATATTAAACAATAAATGCAATCAACTTTATCTAATAACTTATACTTTTGATTTTCATATTGACACTTTATGGCTTCAGCGTCTAAATTGTCAGCTATGTATCAATATGAAAATCAAAAGTATATGTTATTAGATAAAGTTGATTGCATTTATTGTTTTAATATGTTAAAACAAATTTGTATGTCAAATTTCAGCCCTGTAGCGGCTTCTCTCGTTGCTCCGCTCTCTCTTGCTGCTTCTCTCTTTCTTGCTGCTCGTTCTCTGCACTGTCTTCTTTGTCAAAGATTCCTTTTGATTTTTGTAAATTCACATTGGCCTTATTTGTAGCTTCTTTTTTTTGCTTTTTTTGAATTTTGTTCACTTTAAACATTTCTGAATTCTTCAACACAGCTGATGAAATTACCTTAACTTTATTTTTTTTCAAAATTTCCCCTTCACTAGATATATGCAAACTTTCCAAATATTTCTTATCATCTGTAAATAATATAATTTTATATTAGTTATGCACTTATTATTTTATATTACATTATTATTTTACATACGATACCGAATGTGCGTTACATTTCCAGCCTCCAAATTTTCGAACAAATCTCCTTCGTCGACGATACTGCTAGTTTTACTGTCGATCCAGAAAACTAATACGTACATCTTGTCCTAGTCTTGGTACAGCTGTTTCACCAAACTCGAAAGGTTAACGTCAAAAGCGCATGTCAATAGCCTGACCTTCGCTCATAAACAAACAAAAAACATATAACCCAACCTAACATTGTGCATGAGCGATCGTTGATAAAAAAAAGTTTAACAGTATTCGCTGCGTGCACAAGCTCCCGCAAAATGTCCAAACGACCTATCCGTTTTAGTGATTACAGCGAGTATTACAAAAAAAGAAATAAACGTTTGGTGAAGAAAGTATCGCCAATCCGTGGAGCTACAACGCTTGACGAAGAATCTAGTGAAAATAATGTACGTAAAAAATTTTGATTTTGATTGTAACTAACTATATTTATGTATGAATTATAAAATGTATATTAAACTTTACATTTACTGTACTAACTTATAAAATTGAATTTAGGCCACGTTTGAAAGTACTAGCTGCAATCCCGAACGCGATTCCACTGATTCATTCAATGAGATTTTTGAGGACCACCACAAATTTGATTCCAGAAAAGATATTCTAGGTTACAAAAATACAGTGCTCTATCTCTCTCTCTCTCTCTCTCTCTCTCTCTCTCTCTCTCTCTCTATAGCTTCTCAAATCAACCCCTTTGAAAGAGAATCGTGTTCGCGCCTACAACGACAACAGCACATTCGATCGCATGTGGTCAATGCGGCCGCAGTCCGCACTATGTCCAGCTTCTTCGGTCTCTCGCTTCTCTCTCTCTCTCTCTCTCTCTCTCTCTCTCTCTCTCTCTCTCTAATTGTTTCGCTCTCTCTCGCTGCTCCGCTTTATCTAGCTCTCTCTTTCGCAGCTTCTTTCGCAGCTTCTTTCGCTGCTGCTCTTTAGCTGCTCGGCTCTCTCTCTCTCTCTCTCTCGCTGGTAAAAAAAATATTCTCTCTAGCTGCTCGTCTCTCTCCAGCTGCTTGGGTCTCTCGCAGCTCTTTCCAACTGCTCCTCTCTCGCTGTTTTTCTCTCTAGTTGCTCGTGTTTTTCGCAGCTCTTCTCTCTCTATAGCTGCTCCGGTCTCTTATTATTGATTTTTAAATTTCATAATTCAACTGTGCCGAAATCGATTACGATAATTCAAGCGATGAAAGCTGTAGCTGCAGCGAAACCGATGAAGATGATGAGGAAAAGAATTACTCTTTAATTGATGACGAACTTTACCCCGGAGCAACAATAACAGTTCGCGAGTTTGTTTTATGCATGGGAATGTTGAAGTCTGATCTTCGTCAGGCGGATTCTCATACTTGTCGCACGCTAAAATTAATTTCATCGATTCTACCGAAACCGAACAACTGCCCAGCTAGTTTTTATATGTTTAAAAAATATTTGTTGCAAAGTAATGCGGAAGTTTTTAAAAAACACTACTATTGTACCGATTGCGTAACACTCACCGACAATACCTAACATGACGTGAATAATGACAAATCGCTTGAAACTGAAGACATTGTGGACAATTTAATTCGATGTGACTGTAATGTTCAAAATGAAAATTATTTTATCGAGGTACCCTTAATACCGCAACTAAAATCGATCTACGGACGATCTGATTTTTATTATAAATTGAACCACAATAATAGAAATATTGAACCCGGAGTCTTTCAAGATATTTATGATGGTTCAATCTGTAAAGAATTATCTGCATCGCAAAGCAGCATATTATCAAATAAAAATAATTTAGGTTTTATGTGGTACACAGACGGTGTACGTATTTTCAAATCATCAAAATTTAATGTATGGGGCTTTTTTTTAATAATTCTTAACCTATCTTATGAAGAGAGATACAAGATCGAAAATATTTTGTTAGTATCGCTGTGGTTTAGCGATAAAAAACCAATTCCAAATTTGTTTTTGCAACTATTACAGCAGTCCTTGCAAGAGTTATACAGTGGAACCGATATTTATATTAAGGACCTTGATAAAATAATTAATGTAAAAGGCGTTGTTATGTGCGGTACGGCTGATCTTCCTGCTAAATCATTATTTTTGAATACGAACCAATACAATGGTCGGTTTGAATGCTCAGTTTGCTTACAAGAAGGTCTCACGATCGACTATACCCGTACATATCCATTGTTTGAGGACTTGATTTTACGGTCTGAAGAAGACACGATTGAACATGCAAATCAAGCTCTTGAAATCGTTCAGCCCGTATGTGGCGTAAAAGGCCCATCAATAATGTAAAAATTTGTTACAAATTTATAACTTCCACAGCTATTGACGCAATGCATTGCGTATTTGAAGGAGTAGCAAAAAAAACTATGTGAACTATGGTTTGACAGCAAATTGTCTAGAGAAAATTTTAGTTTATTAGAGTTTATTGACATTGTAGATAGCCGACATTTAATGATAAAACCACCTTCGTTTGTCGTTACCCTCTCTTTCTCTTTACCTCCCTCACTCTGTTTCTCTCTCTGTCTGTCTTTCTCTGTCACCACGTGCAACGTTGCCGGGCTTGCACTTTCTCATGAAAATGCGTGTGTTGGTGTATACGTGTAGGAGCATCGATGTGTTAGTAAGGGTTCTTACTGTAAAACCGTAGTCAAAGTTTTTCTCGCCGCAGAAGGGAAACATTCGTACACATGGCATACAGATACGTCTTGAACTATTGACAGGGACGGTACTAGAAGAAAGTCCTTAAACTTGCCCTGTTGGAACCTTGGCGTACAATTTTCTTCGCACTAAGAGCATTGTTTCGTACATATAAGCACTTATATGAAAGCTTTCGACAAAACTTACAAAATCACATCAGGGTCATATTTTGCACAGTGTTGGGGTTCGAGAGAGCCACCATGGGTGGCTTTTGATACTCATCGGCAATTTCAGACCGTCCAAGCGAGATCGATCTGGTACAGCTAGCTTCACGCAATACGAACTTGTCCAAGTGATGCTTGCGCTGTTGCGTACCACGTCCCGCATATTTCTGATTTTCAGCACGTTAAATTTAAATTCAAATTTAATTTATATATAACCCTGTAAATAGCACATGAAATAAAATTTCTTTTTATATGGTAAATACAATTAATACATTTGTATAAAATAATATATTTTTAGAATAAGTGAGCTAACAAAACCCGTAATACTATAATTACAACGAAAGGTAAGTAAATTTAATTATTTTTATTCTGTAATTTTGGGCACTAATTTTGTCAAAAATTATAATTTAAAGCCCTTAGATTATATTTAAATTATGCTAAAAGAATTAGAAAATCTATGTGAGCCGTGCGCTACATATACTATAGTGTATGTATGTTAACGAAAAGAGATAATTCTATTGGCCCGCGCTGTAAACAAATCACGGATAGCTCTAAGTATATCTATATTAATAGTGTATCTACCATATAAAAAAAAATTTTATTTCATGTGCTATTTACAGGGTTATACATAAATTAAATTTGAATTTAAATTTAACGCGCTGAAAACCAGAAATAAGCGGGACGTGGTACGCAACAGTGCAAGCATCACTTGGACAAGTTTGTATTGCGTGAAGCTAGCTGTACCAGATCGATCTCGCTTGGACGGTCTGAAATTGCCGATGAGTATCAAAAGCCACCCATGGTGGCTCTCTCGAACCCCAACACTGATTTTGCATAATAGCGTCTATCAAAAGTTATTGTAAAGTGAACGTTCGGGCTGGTCAATTCTTCTCGAGAGAGAACACTGAATAATTAATGTAATTCCGGTTACGTCAGTACTACGTACTTCCGTATTATATAACCCTATAGATCATCCTGCATCATATAGATATACTTATACATGCTGTGCAAATGCAGACGATCTTTCACGATGAAACAGTGTTTACATACAATCATAAAATAATCAACGTGTTTAATTAACAATTTCTCATTAAATGTTATAAAAAGTAGTACTAACTATTTAACCCAATTAGATATTTTAATTATAACAGTAAAATATAATTAAGTCGATAAGTCGAGTATGTATTAATAATAGATTACAATAACATAAACATGACTAACAGAATTTTATTAGATAAGATTTTATTAGATAAATTTTGAAATCTATCAGTACAATAAAAATAAACTTTTCGTAAAATGATTCTTTGTTTAAATGTTTTTATTTTTTTTCAGATATTTTCTGTTTTCATCGAGAGCTTAGACAACTATCAAGTTGTATAGCAAGGGAATTTATGTGACAAGCTATTTTTGCAAGTTTCTTACAGGAGGTTATACGCCAAACATGATTGGTAAATATTGAAAAAAAAAATGGAAAGGCTTCTGTGTGTGATCTAAAAAACAAAAAATGTGTAATATTTTATATCGGTCTCACTTGTATTTATTGGGAAATATTTATAACAGACAATAATTGATAATTAACCAACAAAAAGGAGGTTCCTGTGACTAAAAGAAATTAGTCAAGTGGAAAACTATTTTGATTCAAGAATTATTTATAAGAAATACTGGAAGAATTGAATTGTAAAAAATAATAAATATATCCATTTAATAATGGATCAGTCAATATAAGAACTATAAAAACTTTTATCAAGTATAATCAAATGATTTTATGTTTACAAAATGTTTCTGTCATAACATTTATTACAGTTACGTATTAATAAAATTTATGTTTACAAAGTGTTTCTTTCATAACATATAATATAGTTACGTATTAATAAAATATTTATAAGAAATGATGGAAGAACTCAATTCACAAGAATAGCTAGAATATCTATCAAGATGGGACCAGCCAAAAGGAAGTTCCTGTGACGAAGTGAATTTTGAGTCAAGAAAGTTTATAATGACGTGTCTAGACGATAGCTGGATATCTCAAGTTTAGACCAGCAAAAAGAAAGTTCCTGTGACGAAGTGGAATTGGTGAAGTAAAAAACTATTTTGATTCAAGAATTATTTATAAGACATGCTGGAAGAACACAATTGTCAAGAATAATAAATATATTCATTTAATAATGGATCAGTCAATATATGAATTGTAACAACTTTTATCCAGTGTAATCAAATTTTATGTTTACAAAGTGTTTCTGACGTAACATTTATTATGGTTACGTATTCATAAATTATTTATCAGAAATGCCGGAAGAACTAGATTGACAAGAATAGATGGAATATCTATCAAGTTTAGTCCATCAAAAAGAAGGTTCCTGTGACGAAGTGAAATTAGTAAAGGATTTTCAGTCAAGATAATACTTTCTATCGACCTCACTGTTAATATTTTTCTGCACTTACGTATGAACAATGCATTGCTTATGTAAGGGCCGGATTTGACTCCGGACCGTCTGAGTTCTTTACAAATAATTATTTTTATTTGGAAGGTTGTCCTTGGTCCCGAGACCTTATGTTCGTAAGTTAATTATTAGTAATACAAAAAGGTACTAAGTTCTTCAGTGATGGACCCTTAGCTAAGACCACTTTTCCGATCTTACCTTAATTGATGGCTGGTAGTCCTTTTGCTTGGTCTGTATCAGTCTATGCAGACACACTACTGTAAAATACGGAGACGCTACTGTAAAATGCGGACACGCTTCTGTTACGTGGACACGTTGGATTGGTGTCCTGGAATATTGTATAGGTGGTCTAGGATGTATTTCGTTTCACCCGATGTTTGTGTGGACGCAATAACGTTTGTGCGGACTCATTTGGAAAAGTGCGGACACGATTCGACAAAAGTGCGGACACGAATACAAAAATGCGGACACGAGTACAAAAGTGCGGACACGATGGATTTGTGTTCTAGAATGCTGTAATGGTGGACTAAGATGTATTTTGTTCCACCAGATGCGTGTGCGGACACATTAACGAATATGTGGACTCACTTACAAAAGTGCGGACACGATTTGGCAAATGTCCGGACACGAGTTCTAAAATGCGGACACGTTCTAGCAAACTGCGGACATGCAGCTATATCGGAATTGGTCTTGAGGATGTTTTTATCATGTCCTTTGCTTATTTAGGGTTAAGACCTTCAACTATTGGTGGAAGGGTTAGGTTAGTAGGGCTAAGGTACCTTTGTTAATTGAATAATCTTTTCTTCTAATACGTCTAAAATACTTTGATATTTGTTATGATTTATTATTTTGAAGCCAGACAAGTTCGAAGGTACAAAAAGGGTCTCACTCATTCATCTCTCATTCCGATTACAATAATGATGTTCGTTCTTCTTTATTTTAGGTTTTGTCTTAAATACTGAGATAATAACTTACTAATAGAACAGACGCTGTAGGTTGAAGCGTCCTTCTCTCTAGGGTGATGTGTGCGACCTTAACACTACACGAGCTAGTCGTGGCAAGTTGTATGGACTTAACTAAGCTGCGGCTTTACCCACTCACGCCAGATATGTTGGCGGTCCTTTCGTCGCAATGTATTGAAGTTGTACAGTACTTTTGACCGGAGCAACTATGCCAGCTTGCCTGCAGAGTTCAGTGGATTTCTAGGCCCTCCGATAGCGTACAGGTAGTATCTTGACACCCTCTTACGATCTCTGGTAGAGTCTTCTTCAACAGCTCCAAATAGTCAGCTAGTCTTCAGCGGCAAGTCGTAGTGACGGCAACAGCTTGCTTTACCGTGTGCGAAGAGGTTAGACGAACACTGGTACTTGGTTTGGTCGTGAAAGGCCCCGCGCGGACCGAGTCTTTTGCTTATAAAGCCTCATCCTCGACCAGGGTGTTAGCTGTTTAATTAATCCGTGGGGATACCGTGATCCAATCAAAACTCGTCACTTAGAGAGAGGTTACAAAAGATAATAATCGCTTACAGTATAAAATGCTGACTGCTCTTTCCAGATTGAAACTTACACTTACCGTTGCTCAACCAGCTCGCGAAACTGGTGTACTGCAATACATACAATGACAGCATCCTCATTCACACACTCGAGGCGTACGCAACAACAATCACACTGTCAGCGCTCTCATTTACAGTCATACAGCATACTACACGAAAAGCAACCACTCAGCAAACATATTCGATTGACAAATAATATATTCAATCAATCGTGGGATCTTACACTTATTATTAATGGTAACATATTATCAAACTTGATTGAAGAAAGCTTGAATAGACTTTGATTAATGAATCATTTATAAGAAATGCCAGAAGAACTTAAATGATAAAAATATGTACATATACCTAACAATAATAACATAAACACGACTAACTGGATTCAATTAGATAAGTATTTACGTTTATTTCGACATAAATCAATACAATATAAATTAATTTTTTGTGAACTGATTCTTTGTTTAATTATTTTTGTTTATTTCAGATATTTTTTTCCATTTGGAGGTCACACAACGTCCAGGGTAGATAAAAAAATTCAACGAATTTTCCTGTGACAAGCTTATAGTGAAGTGAAAGAAGTTTACGTAAGTTTTGCAGTATTAATATTCAAGATTTATGATTTATGATTACTTTAGAAGTCAAGTGGTTTAAAGTGTGCGTATTGTATTTTCTTCACTTAAGTATTGAAGAAAGTTTTTACAAAACTTCTATTGGGAGGTTACACAACTGTCATATTATAAAGGGAAGGAATTCCTGTGAGAAGCTAGTGATGTGAAAAATGTTTTTTCAAGATTTATAATTATTATATAAGTTAAGAAGACATGTGGTTTAGAAGTTTTTGCCAATTTTGAGAGAGCAAGTACACTAAGTTTCCAGATGTAACGAGACTTTCCCAAGGGAAAAGCATGTTTTGTTTTGTATAAGGTAACGAGAACTTACGAAGGCATACAACTATCAGGTTATACAAGGAAACAATTTTCTTGTGAAGTGACAAGCTAGTGAAAGTGTTGTATTTTCATCGTTTAAGTATCGTTGAAAGTTTTTACAGAATTTGCAGTCGATGTTCTGCTATTTCTATTGGGTGGCTACGCAACTGTCATGTTATAAAGGGAAGGAATTCCTGTGAGAAACTAGTGAAGTAGAAAATGTTTTTTCAAGATTTATAATTATTATATAAGTTCAGAAGACAAGTGGTTTAGAAGTTTTTCATAATTTTAAGAGAGCAAGTACACTCAGTTTCCAGAAGTAACGAGACTTTTCCCAAGGAAAAAGCTTGTTTTGTTTTGTATAAGGTAACGAGAACTTATGAGTTGTCAAGCCAAGTGCTCAAAGGGATAGGATAAGAATTTTTAACTTGATAGGGCCCAGTAAAAATTGAATTTTTTAATTTTGAAATTTTTAATCTATGATTATTTCCATAGTACTCAACTGTACAATCTTAAAAGTTCTTATACTATCCCTTTAAGCTGTGGGCTTAACAACTACTTGCATGGTCTATTTGATTTTTAGAAATCAGAACATGTATTTCCATTGAGAAAAGAGACGCTCAACCCATATTCTGGAAACAGACTATATTTTGGGCACTCTGAAAATTGAAAATAACTAAGCTTTCATTAAACATACCAATCAGAGGGATATCGTGAGAAATTTCAAGTTTATCGTATCAACCAATTTTAAAATAATTATCACATAAGGCATTCTAAATTGAACAGCTCAAAATTGGTGTAGACGATTTTCAAGTAGACATACCTGAAAATTTAGACACTAAAGGCGTGAAGTCGACAGTGTAATTATTTATGTGAAAGTCAAAATTATAAGTTCATATTTCAAAATTATACGTTCTATTTTTCCATGTACAAGCTAGTGAAAGTATTGTATTTCATCGTTTAAGTTCGAAGAAATAATATACACAAATTTTGGATTTTATTTTTATTTTTCTGTATATTACTTACAGTGATAAATAAGGCTGATTCAGTAAAGTCTGCTGTTTATAAATTTCTTTTTTACGACAAGTTCATCGGATCACCTGTAACAGAGGAACAATAATTTATTTTAAAACAAAGAATCATGTTCTATTATCATAAAGTTAATTTATTTAAAGATAATTAAAATACACGTATCTGACTGAGTAAAATCCATTGATACTATTTTGATCCTAATGCCATCTTATCTGTAAATGCATTTTTTCACTTGAAACATTGTGCAGGTTCTAGATTAAACGTTATTGCACACGCTTAGTATGAGTTTTAGGGGTTTTTAATGCAACTTGAATAATATAATTTGTGATAAACTTGGAGTTCCACGGGAAGGTTATAAACTAGCAGAAACCATTAGTAGATTAGTACTTCAGGTTAGACATAGTTATACTACGAATGTGGGTTGGCAACAAGTTATGGGGATATAGGAGCTATGAAGTATTAGTCTACTGTTGGTTTCTGCTAGATTATAACCTTCGTGTGGATCTCCAAGATTATCATAAACTATATTTTTTGAGTCGCGTTAAAAACCCGTAAAACTAATACTACGCGTTAGATATTTCTTTTTTGAATAATAATTATCCAAACATAACTATTTGCTGTGCAGACCGGTGTCAAAAAAATAATTATTATTGCAATAATACATAAGCATATGTACATTAATTTTTTAAATTTATAACTTAATTAGTTGATGTTAATGATTCTTTGTAATTTAGATATTATGTACCATTTAAAAGTAGTGAAATCTTCCCGCACCCCCCCCCCCCAATAAACCCCAAAAGATTGCTTTTTATAAAAGAACTTGCCAATTTATTTATTGATATCATAACTTTCTTTTGGTAAAATTAAAATTGAAATTTATGTAAATTCGAAGGTATAGGAGAAGCACTAAAGATGTGGTAGTCTGACCAACAGACCCTTAACGTGAAGATGTTTACGCGTTAATATTTTCATAGATAGATAGATTTGAATTTTTACCATATAAGCGTTCCAAATTGTGAGATCGAAAATTATCTTTGATTAAAACAATGAAATAACCTTATAGATAGAGTAAACTCTTAGATTTTTTGTGACATTAAGGTTATCAAAAGTTATAAAATTAATGTTTAATTCTTACATAGGAAGAAACGACCTGATATACTTATTTCATTTTGTATTATTGAATATTTAGTGAGTAAATTTAGTTATTTATTTAGTTACATATTAAGTTAATTAAAGTTAGATCATTAACTCAATAATTAGGTTGAATACTTTACCTAAATAATATAAATATGTTTTGTAACGGGGTGAGCCGTATTCGTTGACAATCGCACAAAAGTTAAGCGACGTGGGGACTTGAACCCACGACCTCGAGATCTCCAGGCACGCGCTCTAACCACAGAGCCAGCGTCGCACTGCGAGACGCTAATATGCCGACCAGCTTAGACGTACTCAGACACCGTCACGGTTTACATATTTAATAATAGTATTCATGCATGCATATATACACATACACACACAAACCCAAGCAAACAGATAGCAACGCTGAAGCGTTGTTATTCACGTTGTTGTGAGTCGCCCTCTCAGTTTACCATAGCGGGCCAAATGAGAACTATTACGACTGCGAAAAGTTCTCATTTGGCCCGCTATGGTAAACTGAGAGGGCGACTTACAACAACGTGAACAGCATCGGTTTAGCGTTGCTATCTGTTTGCTAGGGAACATAGATACATAAACACAACCATGTCAGCATATATTATGTTACATTTATAAAAATTAATGAAGTTAATTGTTAAGTGCATATGAAATGAAATAATCTATTCGCTTAATATATTTTGTCATGAATTTTTTCTATAAATGAGATATATTACCCTTAAATAATGTACAGTTATAACATAATAATAAATGAGTGGTTTTTTGTAATATGTACTTACAGAGATTTAATTTTTCTTGTAAACTCATTAAATTACTTGTACTTCATAAAATACTCTTCCCTAAATTTTTTCAGTGTTTTATCATCGATTATCTTAGAGTTATAGAGTGTTAAAGTTCATGAAATAAGATTAATGTGCATTTTTTTGCTAATTTTCAAAATTTCATAAATCCTCAGAGTATTTTACACAACAGAGACAGAAAATTTTTTTCAGATTTTTTCACAATTATTAAAAAAAAATTACTTTCACAGTGACATATGCATGTTTTAGAAGTTATATGTAAAATTTGAATCATGAAATAGAAAGTTTTGAAGGTTTCATCCATGACATAATAACCAAAATTTAATTTAATATTTTGGTCAATATTCTTTATATTTTGTTTATGAATCAGAGAAAAATTTTCCGCAATAACATTATCCTTAAGGTAATATATATAAATATATTTATCCAAAAATATATATAAAATATTCCTTAGAGACATGTGAGTGTCCCTGAATTTTTTCTGATTTTTTTTATCAAGTATGTTTATATGACTTCAACAATATATTTTTTGAAAAGGTTAGAAAATTTCCAGAAAAAAATGTTATATGTCTTTTTAATGAAAAATGATTCTCGCAGGCTCTACAAATTAATGAAAGTAGTCAGAAAAAGAAAAAAAAACATGATTTTATCAAATATTATCCTCTGTAATTCGAAGATACTTGATGCAAATAATCTGAAAAAAATTCAGGGACACTCATATGTCTCTTACGAATACTTTAAAAATATTTTGGATATGGTCAAAAAATTGACCGCACGATTTCTCAGAGAACTACCCACATATATATGTATGTATTGTAACGTCCTACGACGTTATTCGTTTTAAATCTATTATTTACAAATTTTAAACTATTTTTCAAAATTCAAAACATCAAGATGATTACGATGTTAATTTCGAAACATTATATTTTGAACGCGCGCTGTAATTGAGTAACACAAATCAGCAGTGTTACTTATTCGGCAATCGTCATACTGTAAAATGATTATTAAGCGTTATACATTAAGAGTGGGTCAACGTATTCGGGCTTTAAAAGAGTTGAATTGGCCTCATTTTAATTAGTCTCGTATTTAAGTCCGAATTCCGTACCTCGCGGTTCGTCAATTTGCGGAGATTTTTATTGTACTTCCAAGTACTCAATTGTGAATTTAAGAAGCAAATATATTTTCAATCATACTCGAAAAGAAAACTGTGAGTGCATCATTTCAACAACCTATCACCTATTATCCAAAGAAGACGAGCAAGCAGAGAGAAAAAGACGGGGATTGCAGAAGCAGCAAAATAAGACAAGTGAAGCAGAAAAAGATAAGTCAAATAAATACACTAAAAGTATATATCGGAGCGGGTAACGAGTCTAAACCCAGCCACTAGTAACAATTCTATACGCGCTATCAATAAATAATTAAAAATACTTCATGCTCTCAAATACATGTCCTACCTATGAGGTGAGAGTGTAGGTGGGACATAACAGTATATATATATATATATATATATATATATATATATATATATATTGTTACGGACTTAAGGCGCCTGCATAGGTGCAACGTGACGTGCTAAGTGATAAGAGGAGTAGCGCTACAATGCACAAAACTGCATTGTAGACGTTAGCACCGTGGTTAGAGCACAGGCCTCTGGCTCTTGGGTCCGCGAGTTCGAGACCCGTCCTCTACCTTTTTCTTATGCTTTCCTATTCCGTCCAACGTCCATACGTTACATCCGTAACAATGTATATATATATATATGTATATATATAGATATATATACATATACACACACACACAAACACTCTTGTTTTCATTTAATATATTTTTTTGTCAACTTTCTTGCTATGTTAATTAAATTATTATAAAATCAATACAAATGCCTAAAACTGTCGGTTTTTGCGCAGAATTTCCATTTTTTCTTACTAAACACATAATAATCTTTAATCCAAAAATATTATCATCGTTACGCCCACACACCATGTATAAGGATATCTACGCAGAATCGGACATTTTTGGTTCAAAAGTGAGTAATTTTGAGGGCACACGGACCGAACTAAGTTTTTTACACTCGTTAGGACATGCAAAAAAGAAATATGATCGTAACATTTTATTGACATGAGGTATCGATAAATTTCGATCATTTTTCTTCTTCCCCCCATCATCCTTTCGATTTCGCCCTTTTCATCAATAGTTTTAACTGAACCAAGGCATCCACACAGTATTAATTTGAAATAATAGAATAAAAATTTTGCAAAAAGTCGCCATTTTGAGATTGCAAGATCGGACAAGTATTTTTATGTAGTATGAACTGTGTTACGGATGTCAACGGGGTTCTGCCTTTGGGCGTAGTAGTAATCCCGGTAAGACGTTTTTGTGTGAGATAGCTTTATAGCTCGCTCTGCGACACGGCCGATTGTAGGCGAGCGGCACCAGGCCCAAAAGTACATGCTCTGCACCTTTTGCGCCTGGCAATAGTCAGCGGTGGTGTCTCTTGCTGACAATGCTTTTGGCGCATTGTCGGTTCAGACTCCTGAGCTGCCACGGCTTTAGTCCGTGACACGTCCGGACCGCGTAGGCTGACGTCCTCGTCACCTAAAAATACAATCCTGACCCTGCTCATACCGACTGTGCTGCTGTACAGTGTATGTTGTGTATGTGTGATCTTGTGTATTTTTTTTTTGTACGAGTCTACTCGCGGATTTTGTAGAGGCGACTGCTGCCACCTTTACAATTTCTAGCTCGGGCTGAAAACAAAATTTTCTTTTTTTTTATTACACTGATAATTGTTACAACACTAATATTTGTATATATTATAACGGTCGCATATATAATACGCACGTTATCGCCTCTTCGGGGGTGTGCCGTATTTACTTGTACTAATACTTATTCTGTTCTAGCGACCACCAGTGGACACTGAGTAAGCGAGAGAGACAGAGAGAGCGAGAGTGTGCCATTATTAGGCCTATATAGAGAGAGATCGCGCGTTAGCCCGTTTACGACGTTGCCGGTCCATCAATCATGCGCTGCCAAATATGACAACGTTGTGTAAAGGGCCGGAGCGTCCTTCCGTATTGAGCGGCTTTATACTCTGTATTGCGGTAGCATTCACCGAGCCACTCGATCCTTCGCGCTGGTCCGTTCATTATACTTTTGCGATTCCTGCCTGGTGCATGCACGTGCGACCTGAGCGTATGACAAGCGTCCGCCTGCCTCCAGAGCCCTACCGTCACTTTCGCAGACCCTTGCCACAGCCAGGACGGCTGCAGCGTCTGAGAGCGGATAGACCCCCAGTACCGAAGTGTAATTGTGAGTACCTTCTCTCTCTCTCTCTCTCTCTCTCTCTCTCTCTCTCTCTCTCTCTCTCTCGTGTAGTGTGAGCCACTGCACACTCGCTGATGATCGCTGTGATCGAGCGCTGTTATTCTTTCCTTATAATATGTTTTTATAGTTTTCTTTATTTCACGCGTATTTGATTATTTCGCTACCCCGTCCCCTGTCACCTTCGCGATCCTTGTACGTCCGTACGCGGTATCTGACTTGGCTGAGCTGAGCCGTGCTATACATGGAAAAGACTACAACGAGAATATAATAAACGTGGAGATCTTCCACGTTTGTACATGGACGATTATACCGAGAACTAATAATCGTACCGTTACAAATGGCGCCCTGAAGTTTTTGTAGCTTAATTCAAAATTCAATATTCATCAAAATATTTTTTCTTTTCCCTCATATTATTGGTAAAATTTGCACTGCGCGTAAGCTCCGCCATACTCATATTGCTCTCGTTGTTGCATTAATTACGCGGTCGAGAAAAATTATTCGTATAATTCAATTCTCGAACGAGCAACCATTGTTCAAGAATTGAATTGTTTACATTGTTTACATTCAAGCGCTGAGCGAGAGCTCTAGGCACGGGCCGCTCTTTTGCACACGAATATCAGTATAAGCGTACAACAAACAAATAGCCCTCGAGTACCGCTGCTCGGAAATTTGTTTGTGCGATTTTCGTTCGACGCGTTTAGGTAGCCCGTCTATAGGCAAGCGAAGGCCGATCAGCCGAGCAGTCAAGGCACTGCTGTTGCGTACAGTACCTATGTTTATGTCGCGCGCACCGAGCCATAGCTCGACTTGATAGTGTCGCCTTCCCGGCAAATATAGGAATTTTCGCCTGTAGATTGAGAGAGACTGTGAGCATAGTAAACGCCTAATACTACGGCCGCGCGATTGTCACTGTGCATTTCGAACACATATTTCTTAGTATTTGTCGACTGACTCTCTCAGTATACTATAGTCGTATAAGTAATTTCGTATAATATTATTTACAATATTACTTATTTAAGTAAAATTATTTTATTCGTTTGTTAATTAGTATTTTTTTGTAACCTCAAAATTATTTTTTTCCTATTCTCGCGCACTCGTTTTTTTACGTGAACGATATTTCTTGTGCGAATAATTTTGAAGTACAATATTAAATTTTTAGTGCTGAACTATTAATGGTCGATAAGTTCTAATTTGTTTTCGCGTGTTTAAAGCATTTTTGAAATTTATCGTACGGTAGTACAAAAATTTTTTTTACCTCTTGTTTTATCAATTACGAATGAGTTCAAATTCGATTCTAGACATCTCAATTTCTTAGCCATTATCGACCGGTCACATGATTAGCAACCGCTTGCTAAAATTTTTAGAAAAATTAAACACAGATGAACTATCGTTGGCGTTGTCGAAAATTGATCTGAAAGACAGCGGTATCGTTGAGGATTATAAATTGCGTTTGTACAAATGTATCATGGGAGAATATAACGCGGAAGATTTCATATCCTCTCCATTTCCAGTAGATGAAAATTTATCAAGAAAATTACGTACCTTCGCACATGATGAGTATATTTCAGAAGCGATGCCCGCCGAGATCAGCAGATTTCTTCGACACGGCGAAGATCCAAATTTAGTACATATTTTAGATGTTAGAAATAACCCATTAGATGTACCCTCGACAAGTTATAGCGAAGTTATCAATGTGACAACAAACAATTTTGCACAGCAAAAGCAGTCGTCCGGACAATCGAACAAATTTATACCGTTCGACACACGTGGTTATGATTCGTAGCTAAGAGGAGACGATCAAGACTTGGATGACCAAAGCTATCATAGCTCATAAAGTTCCGAGCATAGAGTTATAGCGGACATGAATAGAAATAAAGAATTAAATCCGGTTGGAGAAAATAACAAATTCGTCATGTCACGCAAAGGCTGTATTTATGGCGTGCCGCCCGAATTTGCGGAGGACTTCAACCACTGCAAAGAGGTACTAACAGCACTGAAGCAAACGTTAGAGATGCACGAACAGACGCTTAAGAAGAATCTAGAAGAAATGCAAATACTACAAGCGACTGTACAAAAGCACGAGGATACGATTAATAAAACTGGCGATTTTGTTCAAGACTCATTAAAGAAATCGCCCGACTAGTGAAATTGCTGGCGATTAAAGAACAAAGCTGCTCATACGGCAAATTCGAATCGGCACGTAAACTTTAATGACACGTATCTGAAGAATTATTTTGTGCCAGAAACCGTGCATTTGCAAAACTCGTGCAAACCACCATTAAACAATAGGGCTCAGTCTACGCCTTTTCAACGATCTTCAATACCAGCGTATACTTATTCCAGCTATTTTAGACCAGTTATAGCAGCTGACCCTACGTCGAACAGCAACACACAACAAATACCACCGATGAATATGGAAGCATAGCCGAGCGCAGAGCCAACACAAGCAAATCATCGGACGACGTCCGAGAGGCAATCTACACCAGGGGCATACAATTCCTGCCAGGACCGTAAATGTGTCTGGGAAGGGGGGGGCGATTCATGTAGATCGTCAGCCGGGGCGTTCAGCCGATTCACGTAGATCGTCTGATTCCGGAGAAGGACATAGGAGATAAAATTCAAAGGTGGAACGCCAAATTTGCTGGCAATTCGAAAGATGATATGGAAGATTTTATTAGAGATGTTGAAGATGCGCTCAGACTGGCCCGTCCATGTCTGCCAGACGAAGATTTATTAGATGGACTCTTGCAGTTATTATTAGGCAGAGCTTTGAATTGGGCTCGTATCGAACTTCATAAATGGAGAACTGTGACGATTTTTATAAAGACGCCAAACTCACGTATGGCATAACTGACGAAGCTTGGTCGAGTTTACAGTTGGAAGCGAGCAGAAGAAACTCAAGGCCTCAACGAAAGCATCAGTGACTATTACGTTAGCATGGTCACAGTCTTCGATCGCATGAGTGAAGACACCTCGATTAAACAAAAGCTCGATATTCTATATTTGAATATGATTCCTACGCTGTGATTTATCTTCGGAAGAAACGAGGTGAATACCTTAGAAGAATTTCGCCATAAAGCCCTCGCGGCTGAACGAAGAATAACTATGGGCACCGGCTTCATGCCACCCCCGAGCTCAGACCAAGCGACATCCGAGAAGGCAAAGGGCAAACAAGCTGCATTGGAAGAGTTGCTCGACCGTCTGATACCGAAGTGCACGGGCGAAGTGCACGGAATCACTTGACTGCGAGAGGCTGTCGGGGGCAGTCGCTTGAGAAGAGGTACTCACGATTACACTTCGGTGCTGGGGGTCTATCCGCTCTCGGACGCTGGAGTCGTCCTGGCTGTGGCAAGGGTCAGCCAAGGTGACGGTAGGGCTCTGGCGGCAGGCGGACGCTTGTCATACGCTCAGGTCGCAAGTGCATGCACCAGGCAGGAATCGCAAAAGTATAATGAACGGAGAGAAAGGCTCGACGGAGGGATCTGCTCTGCTCTTGAAGGACGCTCGAGGACTATTGTACTGAAGGATGCTGCAGGGTCCTTATATATACGAGGCTCGCAGGCGATGGTGGAGGGGGGGGGGGGAGATGGCGCGGTGAGCCGCGGAGTTTTCCCCTATGGGTTTCCCCGCGCGCGTATTTGCCCAGCGTACTTGTGGGGAAACCCTCCGTGCCCCCCTACCTGAGCTCAGGCGGGCGCGGCTGCTTTATGGCGGTGCGTGCGGCCGAGTCCATTTTCGCTTGCGACTCGCGTACGCAGTATAACGGTCATGCGACTGAGGCAGAGGGAGGCACGCTTGCGGACGTCAAATATCACATATTTTAATAGGCACTTATACATAATAATTCTAATAATGATTGAAACGTATTTTATCCACGAAATAGATTATATTTGAGAATAATAGAAGTTCTGGGTCAGTTGTATGAGAGTGCTGGGGGTTTAATAAAATAATGAACGATAAATCTTCATAAAACATTATACATATCTTATCCAAAACAACGAATTCAACATTTTTTAAACGTTAAAAATATTAAAAATCAATACAATTAAGAAAAAGGAATTAACTTAATATTTATTTTTTTGAAAAAGTGTTAAAAAATTTTAAAAAATAAAAAATTTAACTAATGTATAAATTAATAAGAAGTTTTGTCTATTATATCTATGATTACAAGGTGGTTTGTTTAACTATTTGATTAGGGGCTTACATAATAAATTATATTCTGTAATGGGGAAATACACGTAAAGTTCGGTAAAAGGCTATTGCGTATATTGTACTATTGTACTAACTGAATAAAAGAATCTCAACAAGTAAATATGTACAAATGTGCTTTTTTCGCACACAACATCACAGTCGATAGAGAGCTAACGATGTTGAACGCGCTGGTGAGAGAGAAAAGCTGGTACTTACAAAACTGCGGAGGAAGCTCGCACGTAGATCAACTTGAGATGCGGTCTCGCTACAATCCAGCTGCCTATTCCAAGTTACCTCAATCGCAACCGTACCATGCACTATATTTGCACATGTGTAAACGCAATTTGCACAACAATAAATAATAGCAAGCGATTGTTGAACAGAAAGGACGCTCTCTTTCTCTCAGGACACAGCCTACGCGCTCGATAGTCGAATCGAATCTCTCGCCTAGCCTAACATGACGCTACGAGCTTCTCTTTCTTACGTGCTCTCTCACCAGACGACGCGTTCATAAATACATCAGCCCTCGAACAGCTCTGATGCGCGGGAACATCTGAAAAGTCTCACATGCAAATATATAAAAACATATGTATTCAATAAAATAGCATGCGGCGTGAAGATACTCGTCACAATTCTAAAATGACAAATAATCGGAATTGTATTAATAATTATTGAGGGATTTCTATGGCCTAAATTAAACTCTTGATTCTAGTCAAGATTGTTCACTAAACAAATATAATACTATATATCGATGGCTGGGTGGAACAACCCCGTATCTAGGGAGTTGCTCGAAGAACCCCGTAACTCCCGAGTTGCTTGGAAAACCCCGTATCTCAGAAGCGCATTTTCGTTTCTAAAATTTTGTAGTGGTAGCCCTGCGGGAAATTGAAAAATGCAATACTAATTAGATAAAAGAGTCAAAAAATTCGAAAAAATTCTACTAAAATACTACATATTTTCTATTGTTGTAAACTTTAAAATTTATTCAGAATATGAACAAATTAGATTATTTTAAAGTACAGTAGGTACGCTCGCTCTCGCGCTCGCTCTCTTTTTTACTTCGTTATTGATAATTTTTTTTTAACATCTCGTGTGGGTGTGTGTATTAAGAGGTGCGTGGTTTTCACATGCACGGTCTTCGTTGTCTCGCGCTTTACAAGCGTCGTAATAAAAAATTGACCTGGTGCAACGTATGACATTGCTGTATTCGACAACTGTGTGAACACTCGATTAATTGTTTGCTTGTGTTTGTTTTACTCGTGGTTATTAAATCTTGTTCGTCTCGGTTCCAACGGGAATGACGAGCAGCGGGATTAAATGCAAGTCTATAGGCATATGATTGTTGCCTGTCTGCATTTTTCAATGGCGTGCAGTCGAACATTGCGTTGCTGCTGCGCGGCGCATTCACTGCTACAAGTGTGTGCGAGTCTGTGTGTCTCGGAAGCACAAAATCTGGCTTCATTGAATGTTATCGCTAACTTTTGTATTTATAACAATTCACTCTCTTTCTCCCGCAGACAAACAAATTTTATTGCTCTCGATCTCGCTAAGGTTCGTTCACATACCTCTGAAATTTCATGACGACGCTTTTAAAGACGAACACTCGCGCTTTAATAATATTTCAGTTACACATACGCGTGCTCCCGCGCGATATTCATCTCTGGGCTTCTTTTACTTCTCTCGTTAAGGAAGGCATCTCGTGTGGGTGTGTATATTAAGACCCTCTTAATAACCCACACGAGATATTGAAAAAAATTATTAATAACGAAGTAAAAAAGAGAGCGAGCGCACCTACTGTACTTTAAAATAATTTAATTTATTCATATTCTGAATAAATTTTAAAGTTTACAATAATAGAAAATATGTAGTATTTTAGTAGAATTTTTCAGTATTTTTTCGAAGTTTTGACTATTTTATTTAATTAGAATAGAATCGCATTTTTCCATTTCCCGCAGGGCTGCCACTACAAAATTTTAGAATCGAAAATGCGCTTCTGAGTTACGAGGTTTTCCTAGATACTCCTGAGTTACGGGGTTCTTCAAGCAACTCCCGAGTTCGGGGTTCTCCAAGCAACTCCCGAGTTACGGTGTTGTTCCACCCATCGATATGTGCACTGTATAGTACTAGTATTTATTTAAAATAATTTCATTTATATAATACATCGTACTTAAGTTTAATAGAAAATTGTGATACGTTGTTTTAAGGGGTTCGGCCTGAGTTAAATCCTTCAAAAAATCGAATTTTTTTATTGGCTTTTTTCATAGGAAATTATCTGTAGAATGAGTTGCCGAAGTCCTTTTTACCCGAAAAAATTCCGTTACAAAGTTATAGGCCAAATACTAAAAAAATATAATTTTTCAATATTGCGTATTATTGATGTTTTGTCTTATAGCACTTTTGATTATTATTTAATTATATTAGATTATTATATTAGAATTTAAATTTAGTCTTGTCATTTTTTAATCCAACTTATAAAGGGGTAAAAAAACATACGTGCAAATTTAAATTACCGCCTGAAAACATGGCACCTTACAGCATATGGAAAATGAAATCACTGTTTTACCGAACTAATCGAGTTTGTATTCAGACATCAGCTGTTTCGTCTACTGTCTGTGGTTTAGTGTAAGCTTGATGTTATTGTGCTGTTGTGATAACTTCTGAGTCTACTAGTCTTCAAATTTAGATAAGTGTTTGGATTATAAACAACTGTGTGTTAAATGATCTCAAAGCAGCTCAAAGTTTACTGTTTGTTGTTGTTAACAATCCTGTTAAGTAATGGGTAAGCAATAACAAAAATTATATTCTTGTAAAATATGCTGACTGTCAATGCGTATTAAAAAGTTACATTTCAATTTCAGCTTTCGATACTGGTATATCTACATGTACAGCACCCGGGTCTTCATATATGCCTTAATACATAGGTATCTCATGCCAAAATATAAGACAAGTATGCTAAGCAGTTCATGTAAGTACTGCCTGATAAATATACATAAGTGTCTTGATAAACTTTAAATGCATTTTTCTCAGTTTTGCCATTTTTATGATTTTAGGTCCTTTGCCGCAGGTTTTCTCAGCAACGATAAGACCAATCAGGCTGAAATTTTGTGGAAAACTCCAGCATATCTTTCTTCACTGCTTGAGCCAAGCAGAATTGACTAATACAAGGTAAAAGTCAATGTTACGTATGTGAATATATGTAATATTCACTATAATTACTAATATAATCAATTTATGATTTACTAAATATTTAAAATTTTAATATTTAAAGCAGTGAAAAAATATGTTCAGAAAATTTTCCATCCTGTCTGGTGTCAATTCATCATCGGGAGACTGAGATATCCTGCGGCAAAGGAAAAAAAGTGCTGAAAATTAGTGATTTATAAATGTAATTGTTGACAATGTAAGTATAGATATATCATTTTTTTAAATAGTTAAAAATATGTTTAATACCTACATTTTAAGTAGGAGAAAGATTTTTTTTTGATACTATGAATAAATAATTTTTTTCAGCCTATTACTTATTAATGTATTTTTTACAGGTTTAACTCAAGCCGAACCCCTTAAGGTTTTGGGTTGTTAAAAAATACATGAAAAATTAAAATTTATGCTAACTTAAAATTTTGTTAGTAAAAAATTTTATTTAACACTATTAATAATTTAAATAATATGTTCCATAACATAATTCTTATGATTATTTAAAATTATTTACTCATATTTCAAAATCACAGATGCTTGGGGTATGTTGTGGCATGGTTTTGTGGGTTTGAAATGTATAAAAAATTATAATATTTATAAATTAATAATTTAATTAGTGATAAATTTTGTAAGGCTTTATTAATTATTTAAATAAAATGTTTTTTAAAATAATTCTTATGATTATTTAAAATTATTTTCTCATACAATATATTATATTTCAAAATCACATAAGCTTGGGGTGTGTTGTGGCATGGTTGTGGGGACATGAAAAATATATAAAAAATTATAATTTTTAATAATTAATAATTTAATTAATAATAAAATTTTGTAAAGTACTATTCAGTATTTAAATAAAATGTTATATAAAATATTAGTTATCATTATTTAAAATTATTTACTCATACAATATATTATACTTAAGAATGCCGGAAGTTTGTGATGAGTTGTATCAGGGTTTTAGGGTTTCAAAAATATATAAAGAAATCAAATATTTAATAAAATATAATTCAAATCATGATATTTTTTATCCAGCACTATTAAATATTCAAATGAAATGGGGTATATAATATAATAATTATTAGCATTAGTTAAAATTATTTTATCCATACAATATTTCATATTTGAAAATGTCACAAGCTTTGGGTGAACTGTATCACAGTTCGGTAGGTTTGAAAAACATATAAAAATTTGAAATTTGTAATAAATTTTAATTTAGCCTATAACACAAATTGTTTGACGCTAGTAATATTCAAATAAAATGGTGTATACGATAATTATTTTCATTATATAAAATTATTTATTCATGCAATGCATTATATTTGAAAATGACAGAAGCTTGGAGTGCAATACAAAAAAATTCAAGGTGATAACTATTTTCAATACAAAAGTATCTATAAAACTCGCAAAACATGCAGCCGTCATTTTCTAACAAAAAAAATAATTTTAAAATTTTAAATTTTCAAAAATAGCAGCTATACGCTTTTAAAAAAAGTACAGTTAAATTTAAAAAAAAATTTTATGACAAAAAGTATTCTTGGCATTTTTCATGATTTTGCTTCGTTTTCGAGTTAAAAATCGCTGAATATATCAAATTTTTTACTTAAGTTTAAATTTTTATCGATTTATTAAAATTGGACCAATTTTGAGCATGGGTCCATATTCGTAATTTTGTATTTATTTCATATAGAAAGAGACACTTTCAAAGCATTTCATATAACATTATATGAAAAATAGAATAACTCGCTTCCGTTTTTTATCGATAAAATGGATTAATTTTGAGATTTTGAAAAAATTTCTTTTTACTAATGTATAGTGCAAACATTTACTTTCATCGGAACATATTTGCGATTTTTTGTTTCTTTTATAGAAAAAAACATACTTTCCAAGCACGTATGTACGTACGTACATAAGTATATGAAAAATAATAATTTATAATCATTTATAATTACTTATTCAGATACTATGTTATACACTATAATTTTAACTTATTTTCATTTTCACATACTCTATCATATTTAAGAATTGCGAAAGTTTTGGGTAAGTTGTATCATCGTTTTGAGGGATTAAAAAATTATATTATATTGTATTATTAAAAAATTGTATTATATTATATTATCACAATAATAGTAAAGAATCCCCTAATCTTGTGAAAATACAAAATCATATATTTTTTAAATACGTGAAATCTCGAAATTACCCCTGTATACGAAGTCCAGGTGTCAGGGTGACCCCCAGGTCGACGAAATACTTTCGGTAAGCATCGGCACCAGTTGTACTGCAAAAATTCCTGACAACTCGAAATTGTCCCTGTAGACGATGTGCAGGTATCAGGGTGACCCCCAGGTCGACGAAAACCATCTCTGAGGTACAGCACCTGCAGATCTACCCATCGTCCGCAATCTCCATCCACTATTTTCCATTTGTGACGGGGATCCCGTCAATAGCTGCTCGCCTGGTCACTACACGATGTAGACGACAACATCTTACAATCGGTGGTGTTTCCAGAGCCAACGGACGAGCACATAACAGACGTAGTGGTGGAGAAGGACGGCGCGGTGTCATGAGCAGCCTGCCGCCGAGCAGCAGCAGCACGAGGCGAGAGCGAGAGAGAGGGAACAACAGCGCCTAGCAGCGCGCGGCAGCACGACGCGAGAGCGAGAGAGAAGGGAAATCAGCGCAGCATCGAGCCAGCGAGAGCAAGAGTGAAAGAAGAAGTAACATGCGAGCCACGCGGCGAACGCGCGCGAGCGACTGCCACCATGTTAGCGAGCGAGAAAGCGAGAATGAGTACGAGAAGGAGAGAGAAGTATGGGGTAGAGAATGCATATAGACAGACAGGCGAGAGTGGAGGCAGTGCGCCGCAGAGTGTACGTTATTGGGAAAAGATGGAGGGCTACGGCTCGATCCACAGCGAGCACATAAGCATAAGAAAATAATGTAAGCCTACCGAACCGAAATCAGCTGTAAAATCAAGAATGTAGAGAGAGTAAAGCCAGACATATATGAGTGCAGTTTCGTATTTCGCGCATATACAGGAGAAATCAGCGAGAGGGCGCGAGAGCGTCAGTGTGATATATGATGCAATTATGTGTAATATTGTGATTAGATGAGGCGAGCGATCGAATAGAAATATATGAGTGCGAGTGAGACAGCGAGAGACGCCGCGAGTCGGCGTAGTTGCCGAACGCCGCGAGCGAGTGTGTTTTTGCATGGAGTCTGCAGAGTACGCATCGTGTATCCTTAGAGTACGCATAGAGTCCTCAAAGAGTATCCAGAGCGACCCGAGAGAAGTTTCTTTCGCGTGCGCTCTAACAGGGAACGAGACATCACCAGTACGCGAGACGATATAGAAATAGTGACAGGTAGAGCGAGCTTTTGATCCATCTCTGCCGCGAGTATCAGCTATAAAGCCAGCCTGCGTTAGCGACGGTGAGCTCGCCCGAGGACGAGCCACGTCCGCGAGTAACTATCCCCCGGGATTACCGAATTCAATTATTTTGCAATAAATTATCGAGTATTAATCTTATGTCAAGCGTTTCTTCATTTTTGCGCCGAGTACAAGAACTCTCATAGCAGAGGCAAAACGAAGCGATTAATAATCGCGATTTCGGGCGTCCTATCTTATGCGACGAAGTGAATTCGTCGCTGATTCGCGCAGAAGGCGCTCCCCTAGTGCCAACTAATATTTGCCTTTTGCAAATATTAATGCCCATTGTTTGTGTGTTCGAGTGACGACGCATCGAGCCGGAAGACAACATGTAAGATGAAGTAGGAAGAGAGAAGCGAAGAGAAAAAGAAGTGGCAACAGCGCGTGCGAGATAGAGAGTGTAATGTACATAGTATGCGAATGCATAGTACATAGTATCATGAATGTGCAGAATATTCAAATATAATTAAGTTCCTCCAACCATATTTTCAATTTTTTATTTGCTTTAAGGTAAAAAATTACCCGTACGTACGCGAGTTTTTGAAATTTTGAGTCATTCGCGTGCAACTCGTACAAGGAAGAGATGAGTATTCTGTGGCAGAGAATACTCATTCTTGGCGACCTTGCCGAGAATAACGATCTTGGTGAGATTCAACTTACGCTTAGTCCGAAGAACGTGTCGCTTCTTCGGTACTTCTCGAGTCGCTGATCTGCTTATGGATTTCTCGCTCGCTTGGTCTGGATTGCATGAAGAAGGCGTCCCTTCTCCTGCATACAGTTGATACTGTCCCTAACAACGCACAGAGTCTCGTCCGTAGCAGAACCAGGTAACCTCGGGCACAAGGGTGGCCTTGCAAAAGTTGTAATTGCGATACGTAGTACGCACCTGCGTGGTCAAATCGAATCTGATCAAATCGGCGCGCGGGTTTTTTCGCACGCTTCAGCCGCGCGTCTCTCGCCTAAATACAGCAGCGACGCTTGCTGTGTCGTTCTCATTGTGCGACATAACGAGCGCGCGATATTGAAATATCGACTCCTTACCTCTCGTTACAATTTGCAGAGTTTTCTAATATGTATGAATACCTATAGATAATATTCTACACATATCTGTATAGAAATTTTTTCTGTACGGAAAAATTTCTATACCTGTACTGAAACGTAAGATATTGTACATAATTTTCTGCAGGTAAACGTACTTAAATACCTGCACAGAAACGTGCTTAGGTTAATGAAGACCTGTACAGAAACTTATAAAAAATTTTTAAATACTATAGTACATAAAAAATTTATATTTATTCATACATTTATGCATATTTTTGTACACAGATATGAGCACAAAGAACCCCGGAGGAATCTTATGGTAGTGTAGGTCCTAGAGAATTTTTATGTAACCGTACCAAATTGTACGTCTTAAATTCCTGAAGTCCTCATGGACCCAAGTGGCGAAAATAGGCCGTTTTTGAGAAAATAAAGATTAAAGACAACCTTTTTCAGTGCAGGTTGGAGCGGCCAAGAGCGCAACTTCAGACGGCTGTGCGCTAAGTCGAATGCAAAAGGTTACTGTTATTATTTGCATAACCCTACATTGTTAATGTATATTGAAAAGTAATTCTGTGAGCAATGGCGAGATGTCACTATGCAATATTGTTCGCGCGTTTGGAATCACGCATGCATTTACATTAATGACTCACGAGAGATCCTCCAAGAGCTAATTCCTGAACCTCTCCACTCTCCGTAGGGGTCATGGTTGTTGGGTGGATGTTGGAGAAACCCTCCAAGAGTAATTCTCGATGATAGAGAATCTCTTCGATAGCACTTATCGGTACCAGGAGTATTTATTGATGCTTGGAAAACTCTCAGAAAATATTTCTCATTGCTGAAGAAACCTCTCCAGGAGTTTTTGTTGATACTGGAGAAACCTTCCGAGAATATTTTCCGATACTGGAGAAACCTTGACAGAGTATTTCTTCAATATTGAAACATTCTCTCGGAGGGTTTATACAGCATTGCTAAATGCTCTCGGAGAGTATCTCCGACATCTAAAAATACTCTCGGAGCTTATCGGCATTCGCGCAAAAGTATATCTCAGCCTCATACTCTTTGAAAAATTATATAAATTAATAAACGTTAAGAGAAATTGTTAATTGTGAATATGACACAGAATATGACACAGACGAGAGTACGAAAAGTAATAAATGAGTCAGGGCGGGTCGCTTCTTCCAATATGACGGTTCGGGACAGATCCGACCGTATCGGCATTCGTGTAAATAGTGTATGTGAGCCTCATACTCTTTCAAAAATTATATAATATAATAAGCAATAAGAGAAATTGTTAACTGCAAATATTACAGAGTCTGAGAGTATGCAAAATAATTTATTAATGAGAGTAGATAACTTTCCAAAAAGGACGGATTGGGACAGATCGGAACACGTCGTTATTCGTGCAAATGGGAATTATTTGCCCCATACTCTTTTACAAATTATACAATATAATAAATAGTAAAAGATATCACAAGTTATGAATATCACACAGTTTAAGAGTACGCAAAGTAATAAATGAGTTAGAGCGGATCGCCTCTGTCAAAATGACGGATAGGGACGGATCGGAGAATATGGACCTTCGTGCAAATACTATATGTGAGCCTCATACTCTTTCAAAAATTATATAATATAATAAACAATAAGTGAAACTTTTAGTTGTGAATATGACACAGTTCGAGAGTACGGAAAATAATAAATGAGACAGAGCGGATCGCCTCTTCCAAAATGACGGATCGGGATGTATCGGAGAATATAGGCATTGACAAATATGTCAGCCCCATACTCTTTTTAAAATTATGTAAAATAATAAACAGTAAGAGAAATTGTTAACTGCGAATATTACAGAGTCTGAGAGTATGCAAAATAATATATTAGTGAGAGTAGATAGCTTTCCAAAAAGGACGGATTGGGACAGATCGGAACACGTCGTTATTCGTGCAAATAGTAAATTTTAGCCCCATACTCTTTTCAAAATTATGTAAAATAATAAACAGTAAGTGAAATTTTTAGTTATGAATATGACACAGTTCAATTGTACGGAAAGTAATAAATGAGAAACAGCGGATCACCTGTTCAAAGATGACTGATCGGAACGGATCGGAGCATATGGGCATACGTGCAAATAGTATATGTTACCCTCATAGTCTTTTACAAATTATATAAGATAATAAACAGTAAGAGAAATTGTTAACCGTGAATATTGCAGAGTCTGAGAATATGCAAAATAATATATTAATGTGAGTTGATAGCTTTCCAAAAAGGACGGATTGGGACGGATCGGAGTATATCGGCATTCCTGCAAATATGTCAGCCTCATATTATTTAAAAATTATAGCAAATAATAAATAGTAAGAGAAATTGTTAACTGCAAATATTGCAAAGTTTGAGAGTATGCAAAATAATATATTATTAACAGTGAATCGCTTTTCAAGAAGGACAAATTCGGACGGATCGGAGCACATCGTGCAGCCTCAAACTCTTTTAAAAATTATATAAAATAAGAGATTTTCCACTCTAGAAAAATAATTTTTCAGGGTTCCTGGATCATCCAAAAATACACTCGGAGGAATTCTCTGTTATTGAGAAATAATATTGGAGGGTTTCTCCATTTTTAAGAAATTCACTTAGAGGGATTCTCTGTTGTCAAGAAATTCTATGGGAGGGATTGTTTGTTATCCATAAATATTCTCGGAGGAATTCTATATTATCAAGAAATAGGAGGGGTTCTCCACCGACAAGAAATTCGCCAGCAGGTTTTCAGCATCATTGAGAAAGGCTCTGGGAGGGAGTTTCTGTTATTGAGAAATACTCTCGGAGGGTTTCTACATTATCAAGGAATACTCTCGGAGGGTTCTTCCATCGTCGAGAAATGCTCTTGGACCGATTCTACATTCTGAAGTAATACTCCCGAAGAATTTCTCCATTATCGAAAAATACTTTCGGAGGATTTTTCCGTCAACGTGAAGTACTCTCGGTGGGAGTCCCTGTTATCGAGAAGTGCGCTCGAAGAGATTTTCTATCATCGACAATACTTTCGGAGAATATCTCCATCGCCGAGAAATACTCTCGCAGATTTCCTCCATTATCGGGAAATACTCTCTGAGGGTTTCTCGATCGTCAATAAATACTCTTGGAAGGTTTCTCTATCGAAGAAAAATACTCTCAAAGGGTTTTTCCATCGCTTCGAAATACTTTAGGAGGGTTTCTCGATCGTCAATAAATACTCTCGTAGAGAGTCATTAATGTCAATGCATGCGTGATTCAAAACTGTGCGAACAATATTGCATAGTGACTTTCATCAAATAATAACAGTAACTTGTTGCATTCGAGTTAGCGTACAGCCGTTTGAAGTTGCGCGCTCGGCCGCTCCAACCTCCACTGGAAAAGGTTGCCTTTAATCATTATTTTCTCAAAAACGGCCTATTTTCGCCACTCGGGCCCATGAGGACTTATGTTCAGGAATTCAAGACCTACAATTTGGTTACGGTTACATACAAATTCACTGGGATCCACACTCCCATAAAATTCCTCCCTGGTCCTTTGTGCATTTTTATGCACGCAGATTTTGCCTATATAGAAACGTACATAAATGTATGCACAGTAGTGTACAAAAAATTGTGCATACTAATTTCAGTTGAACCACTGCAATGAAAATCGCGTAGAACATCGTGGAAAATTCATTGGACAGTGGATTAGTATTAAGTTGGTTATCAATATTGAGACAAAAGTGAAAAAAAGAATTTTTCAAATTTAAAAGATATTTACTTCATAGCGGTCACCCATCCGAGTAGGAACCTTGCCTATTGCTGATTAACTTTCATGATAGAAAGTCCATGATGCGATGTGTTTGGCCAGAACACATCACACTATTAGTAAACTAAAATGTTAATGTGTAAGAGCTTCATTTTGCTGAATCAGGTATTTTTGCGTATTGTTCATGTTAAATATTTTGAAATTAGTTTCATAAAATCATAAAATATTTGACGAAGAAATTAATTTTTTTGAGCCTATCTATGAAACTGATTTTAAAATATTTCGAATGGATGACCGCTATGAAGTAAATATTTTTTAAATTTGAAAAATTATTTTTTCATTTTTATCTCAATATTGATAACCAACTTAATACTAATCCACTGTCCAATGAATTTCGATCCCACGATGTTTTCTGCAATTTTCATTGCAGTGGTTCAACTGGAAATAGTATGCACAATTTTATGTACACTATTGTTAATATATTTATGTACGTTTCTATATAGACAAAATCTGCGTATAAAAACATGTACAAATTTGTGCACAGATCTGTGTACAAAAATATGCATCAATGTATGAAAAAATATATATTTTTTATATACTAGTATATATAGTATTATGTATGTTTACCTGCAGAAAATTATGTACAGTATCTTATATGCTTTAATAGAGGTATAGAAATTTTCCGTACAGAAAAAAATTTTTGTACAGACATGTGCAGAATTTTATCTATCGGTATTTATGCATGTCAGAAAACTCTGCACATATACCTACACAGATCTTTATACGGAATCTTTATAAGAATATCTGTAGGAGCTATATCTTGAATCCTTCATGAAATTATGTACGTTTTTGTATATATGTATTGTGTAGGCTTATCTGTACGGATATCTGTACAGTTTTTTATATAATTCCCTACAAAATACAACAGAAACGCAGATTCACTATAACAAATTTGTGCTTACGCTTGTGTACAGCTTTGCTTTTTCTACAGTGTAAATAAATATTACTTTACTTAGGTATCTGTACAGCATTGGTAAAAAATGTATGTACGACATTATATACGTAATTCTCTGCATGTTTTGGTACATAACGGATGTTTTCCGAGAATCAATAGAACTTTTATATTTTAGACAGAAACCTGCAGTAACATAAGCTAGAATGTATGCACGTTATTCTACATAACTCATATTTCATTATTTATTTACTTAATTTTTACATATTTTCCTGTATAAATATTTATCCAAGTTTGTGCAGAAATATTTTTATATGTTGTCATATCGTGTCCGAAAACTCTGCACAAATGTTTGTTCATTATCATGCAGAGATTCTTTACGAATTTATGCATTATGTTGTACATGTTTTAAGCAAATTCATGTACATTTTCATATCAATAATCGTGCACATATTTCTACACAAAAGCCTGCACAGTACGAGCCATGTTCCCATGCACAAAAACCTACAGGTTTTCTTGCAGATTATTTTCATAAGGGTTTTTAGATATAGGGCTATAAAGATGACTCAACATTTCAAAAACTCGCGTACGTACGGGTAAGGTTTTACCTTGAAGCAAATAAAAAATTGAAAATATGGTTGGATGAACTTAATTGTTTTTGAATATTTTACACATTCATGATAAAAAAATTTCGAGATTTTTGAATTCAACCCATTATTTAATAAAAAAAAACAAAATCAGTTTCATCAAATTCCTATATATATCCTATATATGGTTATAAAATGAGTAACGTGGTGGCTCGACCGTCGTGTTGGAGGCCTTGCACCTCGTAATGACCCGTATAGCACCCAATGCTCCAGGAATATTGCTGGAAGGTTACTTTGGTAAGTAAAGTAGGATAAATTATGTTGCTCGAAAGTTACGTAACCAGCAGGACACAGTCAGGCAATATTGCTGCGAAGTCCGTTTTAATATTACACCGATTCGATCGATATTCCATTCCGACCAGTGAAAAGTAATATTGTAGTAAGCTTATAACATTGCGAAATGGTATCACAACATTGCCGGAATATTTAATATTTAAACTACAATATTGTCTACAAATGAAAATAAAATGTAGTTTTCATTAACATTGTAAGGTTCTAGGATTGATTTATTTATTACCGTGTATTCTGTTCCGTCGCGACATCGACTCCAATAGATACACACACACACACACACACACACACACACACACACACATAAATAAATATATATATATATATATATTGTGACGAGTATCGTCACACCGCATGCATATTTTATTGTAATACATATGTTTTCATATATTTGCATGTGAGTTGACTTTCCAGATGTTCCCGCGCACCAGAGCTGTACGAGAGCTGATGGGTTTGTGAGCGCGCCGTCTGGTGAGAGAGCGCGCGTGAGAGAGAAGCTTCTAGCGTAACGTTAGGTTAGACGTTAGATTCGATTCGAGCATCGAGCGCGCGAGCCGTGAAGCGAAGGAGCGATCTTCTCGAAATTAATAACATTGTTGCTTGGCATTTATTGTATAAAGATTGCGATCACGCGTGTGAGTGCCACTGTTTTTCGTCGAGAGAGCGTACCGCATACGAGATAGCTGGACCGAAGCGAGACCGCAGTTTACGGCTAATTATTGTAGTAGCGTCCTTCGTATTACTGTAAGTATCAGCTTCTCTTTCTCACTCTCACCAGCGCGTTCAACAATATCAGCTTCCGATTGGCCGCGAGTTTGTGCACTAACAAAGCACATTTGTACTTTTACTTTGTTATAACTCTTGGATAATATAAGCAGTAGCCTTTTACCTAACATCACGTGTGTATTTCATTTGCAAGCTTATGGTTTTCCCTGTTCCCCTTTATCTAAAACTCACGGAGAATTTAAGTAGAGTAAATCTACATTTAACGTGGACAATCCCCGTTACAATATATATATATATATAAATAATATATATATATAATTTTCATAAAATGATAATATGTAGTAATTTTAAGTATAAAGAAGTAAGTTTGAAACGAAGAACAACCAACTCGGCAGCCCCTGTCCGTCTTGTACATCAGCCGCGCAGATACACCCTGCAATAATCATTAAGAACGTTCATTTATAATTATATTATGTTTCATGTTCACTATCAGTGTACTTCACCAACCTCTCCGAATTCCTGACGTTCAACAAGCATTTATTGTTTTATATTTATTGTATTCCGCGAAACTTCGTCAAATTTCCCAACGACCCAAGATCCGCCCTAGTCCTTTGTTTTACAACGTTGCTCACTATTTCCGCGAACCCCTTCTAATTTTCCTACAATTCGCAATCTGCCCAGTCCCTCATTTTACAACATTTCTTACCTGCCGGGCCAGCCGCGCTCGTCCAAAATCTTACACCCTCTCTCCTGCTCATCCTCTCACCCACACCTTGCAACAAAGTTATCCACCAATGCCTTGACGAACTTTTCTCTAAATTGCACCTCCTTCTCCCTCCCAAACGCAAACCGACCTTATGTGTTTAGCGAACACCGACAGCTAAAGCAGATTTGTATCGACCACCGCAGCAATCATTTTACTATTTTCGACGTCCAAGATTTCAATAAAATTATTCTCAAAACGAAAACGGTAGCGTGTCCACCTATTCGCGTGAACACTTCACGCAAAAATTATTCGCCACGCAAAGGACTTGGCGCGTGGCTCCGAGGCAAGCACTACGCCTCAACATATTTGATTTTGACATGTACGATGTATGATCTGTATGAATGTGAATGAATACGCTTATGGTAGCATTATTATAATATGCCAGCCTCGTGTGATCGATGAGCAATGGACTGACCGGAATTTAGGCGTTTTAAGGGGTTATGCCTGAGTTAAACCTGAAAAAAACAATTTATCAATTAATAGGTAATTAAAAATTATTTATAATGAATATAAAAAAAATTTTGTTTCCTAATGAAAATATACATATTAATAGTAAATTTCAATATTTTTAAAAAATTATTTATGCATACTTACTATGTAAATAGTTCCATGTATGCAGTACTAAATTTCTGCATATTTTTTCCTTTGCCGCATGAATTTTCAAGTTCTGGTTGATGAATTATTTCCAAACTGGATGGAAAATCTTCTAAATTGCCTTCTCCTCAGCTTGAACGCAGGAAATTACTGAAAAATAAAAATTTTTAATTTTAGCAACGTATAAGTTATAATATATGTAATTATAGTGAATGTTACGTATGTTTAGATACATAACATTCACTTTTGACTTATCTTTGCAAATTCTGTTCCGTTCAAGCAGTGAAGAAAGGCCTCCTGGAGTTCTCCAAAAAATTTCAGGTTGATTGGTCCATTGGTTCTTGAGAAATCATGCGGTAACTGACCTAAGATGAGAAAAATTCAAAACTTGAGAAAAAAGCATTTAAAGTTTAACTTGACATTTAATGATATAAAATATACTTACAATTTTTCTTCACACCTGGACCTTATTTAAGTCAAAGATATACGTATCCTGGTCATCTTCGTCAAGTTTGAGGATAATCCAAAAATTTTATTCGTGTCCAGTCCTCTGAAATGAAACAAAATGAAAAATCATTAAAAAAAGTAATTTTTCTAAATTTGAAACATTTTTATAATTAAGCTATAAAAATGCTTTTATTGTAAATAAATAAGTTTCTATACTTACATGTGATGAACAGAAGAATAGAACTATCATCATCATATCAAGTTCATGTAGTTGAGAGGTTAGAGAAAACAGTCCATCAGGTGAGCTAAGGAGGCAGAAAGCAAGCAGACAGCTCCAATCAGCTGTTTAGCTTGCTCTCTGACCTACTTTTCAGCTAGACTGTTTTCTACAGAGCTGATGCTGTGACATGTGTGATGTGTGTGTGAAAAGTGTTTAATGAAAAAAATTAAAAAAAAAGGAAAACAAAAGTGAAAAAAACAGAAAAAAATTGTGAATGTGTTTCAGTGTTTTTTAGTGTTTGTGTTGTAAATTATGTTGTTTGTTTACAAGTGAGGTTGTGTATGGTGTATAAGTATTTGGTTATGTGTGTAATGTGTGTATGTGTGTTTAATAAGCACCAGCTCTGTAGTAGTCATCATCCTGATGACTTCTCTTTCTTTTGGCTCGTCGTGCTTCAAGTGTTGAGTGTAGTTCTCTTCTGTCGGACAAGAGAAGCCGCTCCTGATCCTGAAGCTTGGCCCAGTTGACTGCAGAGGATCCTGGATACATGCTGAACTTCCTCATGACTTCAAGCAGTCCTGCTTTGCCTTCATTGAAGCAAGTGACTGCGATGTAGGCACCAATTTCGAGGACTGTCAGACCACTGAAACTATGCTTGGGGATGAGCTTCCAAACAGAATGATTGAAACTTTCATTACTGTTTTGCGTGAAGCCTCCAATGCATCTCTCAAGCAAGTCTGGCTTCGTCAAGTCCTCGTAAATCGGTTCAATTGCGTTCATGATGGCAGCAGGAATACTATCTCCATGGTGGAAGTTCTTCAAGTTGTTGTTCGCCTTGGCTTTCTGCCACTTGCACCAAGATCTTGATCCCTGCGGGCAAAGGTGGTGAGTTGGATCTTCATCTGTAGATTTTTTGTGATGAAATGTTGCCCATATGGCATTTCTCATTTCATCAACAGAATTACTATGGCCACGGATGGCATTGCCATAGTACTTCGTCAACTGGTCAATCCTTTGAGCAGTTAGACGGTTTCTTCCACCAATGCCCAAGCCATCTGTTAGTTTTGTGCCAGCCAAGCTTTTCTTCAGGTTCCTGAGCCTCGAACCCATCCTCTTCTGAACGTGTCCTACACACTCCTTCTTCGTGATGGTGAAATCTTGATAGGGTTTAGCATCAGAAAGTGCTTTGAAGACTCTTGAATCTCCGTCTCCAATGTAATTTGCATACCTTACACCATGGATGGACTCAGATCGCTGGAACATTTCGACGATGCCATCCACTTCCATCTTGCCAGAGCTTCCTTCGTGATTGGCAGAACACTTTTCTCGGTGGGCTTCATACCATTCCTTGTACTGTGCTGTATCCTCTTCTGGTCGTTTCTCGCAGGCTAGGCAAAAGGATTGCTTCGGAGCAACATCAATCACCTTTCCATTGGCATGGCGTATTAGTGTTGAAACTCCTTGAAGAGATGAATGTCCTCGTTTCCTCCAACTACCATCGCCTGATACAGTTTGGTGATCATCTTCTTGATTTTCCGTACTGCAATCTTCCTGCATAGCTGCTTTCATCGACTCTTTAGCTGTAATCAAGCTTGCATCTTTCAAGTCTTGATTAATTTTGTCAAAATTACTGTGAGAGATTGGAGTAGAAAAATCCATTACTCCACATAAAGTGCTCAAACCAGTGTGCCCATGACCAAGAATTCTCATGGCTATAACTGCACGCTTGTTCACTTCATAAGCGTTACTTTGTTTTCCAACTTTTCTGCTGGAGTCGATGAAAGCAACTGCGTTACATGATGTACAGGTGATGGATAGCTTGCTACCAAGACCTCGTACATCAACTTCATCAAATTTGATGCATCCGCCACAAGCTTTACAAGCCAGAAACTCCTGTAATCCTGGCAGAAGCAAAGAAATGTCAAAGATTCTATTCTGAATTTCACTCGGTTCTACATAAATTGATTTTAATTTTTGTCTAGACCTAGACACAGGAATTTCTGGCGGTACTGATGTTGAGGTACCTGGTAAAGCTTGCGCAGCAGATCTTGAACTCCATTCCCTGGACGTTGAAGGAACTGTATCAGGCGTAGGTGATGCTGAAGTGATTGGTGTTGCTCGTTCTTGTTGTATAGATGTTGATGCTGATGCTGGTGCTGGTGCTGTTGTCGAAACTTCCCATTGCTGTTTTTGATGAAAAATCTTGGGTCTTCTCTTTCTTCTTCCAAATCTTCTTTTTCTGTCAGATGATCCTGAAACTCTATATCTTGAGTCTGGACTCATCTTGATCACAAATCACTCTCACTTACTCTACTTTTTAACCACAAATGCTATCAATATTATAAAATAAATTATTTAATAATATTGAGCAATGCAGAATAAAAGTTGATATGAAAATTCAAAGCAAGTGTTTTTGCGCTCTTGAATTCTCAATCATACGGTAAAACAGGTTACTAGATGAATAGCCTTTTCGAAAGAATATCGCGCGGCCCCGTCGGTAAGCGCCAAATTCAAAATTCGTTTTTTGCATAATTTTATTCATTGACGAATATTTGCGTCTAATTAATTTTTTATAAAGCATAATAAATAATCAAATGCTTTTTTAAAAATAAATTATTAATTTAAATAAACAAAAAAGAGGAAAATGTGGAAATAAGCAATTTGCAAATTTTTAATATTGCATAATTTTGCTCATTTTATTAATATCTTTTAACGGATTTTAATTGCATAATAGATATTTTTATTGTATTTTACATACAAATATTATGCATGAGAAGCATTAAAAGCTCGAAAAATAATCATGTTCAGTAACACAGCACTGACAAATAAAAACGCGAAAATTACGATTTTTTAAAAATAAGCTATTCGCACGCCTTCAGTTTTTGGTCTGTAGCTTTCTACCCAATTTTTTTTGGGCAAAAGGGACTTCAGCATCGTATTCTACAGACAATTTCCTATGAAAAAAGTCAATAAAAAAAAAATCGATTTTTTGACGACTTTAACTCAGGCATAACCCCTTAAGACCAATACAGCATTGCCACGTATTTCAATGCGTGTACAACTTTTGTAATCTTTCAGTCGGTGGCGAGTGTCGATTGCTTTTCGGTGATCCCGAAACTTAATTATTAGGTAATTGCCTTGATCGAAGCCAAGACATTATAAGCCTTGGACTCGATTAATGCAGCAACTTTCGCGACGATACTAAGTATCGATGTCCGTCAAACCTCGTCGTAAACAGTAAAGGAAGCAATTACTGTTACTTCGCCTTGCCGCACTAAACAGACGCTAGCTGACTATTTGTGGACCTAGTGGACCTAGGAATCCACCAAAATCTGCAGGCAAGCTAACGGGAATACGTGTATCTCATACAAAATTTAATTCTAAACTTTTTTTATCTCTACCTTTATTATATAAAATGAGTTGGAAAAAAGTTATTCATAAAAAAAATAAAAAAAGTGCAATTTAGAAATTTATTTTACAACAATCACAATGTTCCCGACATGGCTCGTAGTTAATACTTTCACGTCATTTTCAGTAGCGTATCAATTATATATTTCAATTATAAAAATTAAGGTACTAATTACATATTTCAATCATAAAAATAAGTATAGAAGAAACTTAATGATAATCCACTTTTGAACTCCCTGACGCCAGGACTATATCACAAAGCTTCCTCTTAGATACATAAGTCTTACATAAGTCACCCATTCGACTTGAACACGTAATAAGCGAAAAATAATTAAAAATTGGTTACATGAGATTTTTATCAGATGCACTTTATTGGAACATAAGCTTGTAACTCGTTTCACTTTTATTTTATAATTTCCATCTTTTATTTTTTTATTTACCTAGTTCTGTACTTCTTTAACGGACTTGCAAACTTTGGGGAAAAATGTTTCGGGAATGAAACAGCTCAATCGTGCCTTTAGCACGTAATCACTTATTGAATTATAATAAATATCTTTACATTATCAAGATAGTTAGTGAGCTATATTTTAGAAATAGTTAACTTTAAGAGTAACAATTTATGTTACGTTCCAATTACATATTATTTTAATTTTACATATGTCTTTAGGCTCTAACGAAGATTTTGACAATGTTTTCCTATTCGGTGATTTAAATTTTCGAATCAGTAAATCCAGAAATAATGTACTGAAATGGATTAAAGAGACTCACTTTTCTAGAAAGATTCCTGTCAGTTTAAAAGGTGATGAGTTAAATACTTTTCAGAATTCCAAAGGTAAATTAAATAGTTTTGAAGAAGCTCCGATAACGTTTCCACCAACATATAAATATGATTCTAAAAGTAACGTAATAGATTCAAGTAGCAAACATCGTACTCCTTCATATACGGATCGAATTTTATATAAAAGCCGAAGACAGTTTTATACCACTGACAGATATTCTAAGTTATCTTCGCACAAAAGTATTCAATGTCTAGCCTATGATTCTGCAAGAAGTATTTGTTTATCAGATCATAAACCTGTTTATGGAATATTTAGTGTAGGAGTAAGAGGAATTATATATGAGTAAGTTAAATTGATAACTATTGCTTGAAAAATATTTATTTTATTATTTAATATTTATTTTTTTATTTTCTATTTTTAAAATGTCGTTGAAAAATTTTAGAAGGCATCGCAGTTTATAACATTGTTTAACTTATATTAACAAGCGTTTAAAATAATGTTTCTAAAATGAAATAAGTAAGTCAATAAAAAAAGTAAATATAAGTGTAAGAGCTAAAAAAATATTGTGAAACGGGACAATTAGAAAATTTGGTAGACTCCATCTTAAATAGACAGGACACCTGAACAGTAGGGTTTCTTACTCCACATTCTAAGTGCAAGCTTTAATGTGCGGGACTGCCAACCACCAATCTGCGTGTCTTGACACAGAAGTAGTCAATTTTCTTACAGCTACATAAACGAGCAGAACTCACTGACAAAAATAAACATTTAGTCAAAAGTTACTCGTTCTTCTTTCTAGGTCTACTTATCCCGTTACGTTTGTAAAAGTTGTCACGGATTTAAGCTCGTGGTAGCTTAAGTATATCGACTGATGATGTAAAAAGAGCGGCATCAGCTGGAGTCACTGCTGCTGATTATTTTCAGCTGCAAAATGTGCAATAAATGGACTTCTGAGCCTGATACTACTGATCCACAACCAGACGTGTCCTCTAACAAGCGAATAGATAAACGCCACTCTCACATAATTTATGTTATAATTTATATGTGTGTGCGTTATGGCAGTATTATTACACTTTATCAATTCCGGCATTAGTTTTGCAATGGAGTGACCGGGTTTTGAACATTAAACATGAAGCATTACATATATATGTTCAGCAATATAAAAACTGAAACGTGACACAATGCACGCGGCTTCTGTACCTCAGATACAACATATTACGTGTCTGTGCAGATGAAGACTTGTGTATTGGCCTTCCACTTAATCCTCTCATGGTGGAAATTATTCCTCACTAAGACATAGGCTAACAAGGGATAATTTACCTGGAAAGTTTGTGACGTTGTAAATTTATCGCCAAGATTATGACGAAATCCCTAACGTGAACGCATTCTGTTATCGGGCTGCCTCTCGGTGAACCGTGTTTGAAATTAACATAATGTTGGACGCCCGGTTCATTTACTCGGGGGATTACCCCTTTTAACTAAAATTAATTTATTTCAAACTTTTTGAGCATTGAAAAATAAGTAAAATTGGTACTAGAATAGTAATACGCAGTGTAAACTTATCCGAATCTTCAGATGAATAGTCTGAGGTAGATGATCCGAAGGAAAGCGGCGATCCTCGTTGTCTCTCCCAAATCCAATTCTTTATCGCTTTGATATTTTGAACTGCACAATTCTTCGTCCACCCTGGTAAATGATTCAAGCAGACTGTAAGCAGCCGGAATCCAGGTGTCTTTGGCGAGGGGCAGTCAAATTCTTCAATATTTCTTATTACAGAGAATACATTCTGCAACCACTTCACCTTCTGGGCACCTTTCACCTACACAATAATGTTTCTCGTCGGAGATAAGTCTAAAATATTCGAACAAGCTGCAATCACTTTATTGTACGGTAATTCTCCATCACTCCAGTTGAGACCGTGATACGAATATTTTCGCCCAAAATTGGAAGTTTTAATTTCGCTTGGTAGCGCTGCCCAAGCGTATGGAGGTGAAAAAGTAATCACTTGCACTTCCGCTTGCGGATCGTTAGCGTCTGCATACGCCAATTCTTTGAATAAAAAATCATCGTTAAGGCCTTTGAAACCTTGTAAATCAATAATGATAGCCATACTCACTCACTTAACTGAACTCTTTCAAACGTGGAATAAAACACTGTATGAAGCTACCACAGAGTCGCCGCTCTTTTATAATACCTATTGTACGTATGTTTCTTGAGAATTCGCTTCAAAACCAACCCACTCTCTTACACATTTTCATTCAGTTTCCATAGCCCCCAAAAGCAACTCTCACTCTTACATTTTTCCATTTAGTTTGTATACCCCCACTTTTTAAAAAACCTCTGAAAATCGTCCGAGAACAGCCCTTTCTCTTACCCTTTTCCATATAGTTTCCAAGTCCCCACGTTTTTTAACATACGTACTGTCAAGGACTCGGCGACTCCGTACGGCGACAGTCTCGGAGAGGCTACGTTTATAGCCCCCCCTATATATGTTTATAACTTTGAAAACATAGTCCCTCTCTCTGTTTGAAGCTTATATATGTATATAACCTTGAAAACATAGAGCCTATCTCTATCTGAAGCTTTTCCATTTAGTTTCCAAGTCCTCACTTTTTTTAACACGCATGTAGCGAAGGACTCGACAGATCCGAACGTGGATACTCTCAGAGACGCTACAACAACCCTTTCTCCTAGACTTCCTCTCTTGCAGTTTCCTAGCCCCCACTTTTTTAAAACACACAGTGAAGGACTCGCTAGACCTTCTTATCTTAGCGCATTTAACGCAGATGCTACGCATTCAAGAAGCTTCGAATCTACCCTTTCTCTTGCGTTTTTCTATACGCTTTTATTGCCATCACTCTTAGGTTTTAAAGAATGGGTCCACGCTGCAAGTAACCTCACACTCTCGCACTTTAACATACATTTTATTAGCCCCCACTTTCACAAATCTATGATGCTAAAGAGCTTAAAAGTGAAAATGACCACCCCAATACTTTTAACAGATTTTTCTTATTTAAGCGTAGGCGTAAGCGAAGCAAATTTTAGTACGTTCCGTTCCGCAGATACTCACGCATGCAGTGACAGTGTTATTGTGATTGCTGTTGGAATTGCGATTGCTGTTGGAATTGTGCTATTGTGGTTGGAATTGTGGTAATTTACAATATTGTTTTATAACTCAATATTTACCAATTTTGTGTGTAAGAGAGGATTTGAATTTTGAATTTAAAATAATTTATTTACTGTACATTTTGTTGTAAAAAAATATATTAAAGGATTAGCATAAAGTAAATATAAGCTAGGTCTCTAGGGATTCTTCTTGTAGTAATTGAGTCTTTAGCTCTCTCTTGAAAATGGATGAAGATGAAATGGTTTTTAATGAACATGGTAAGTCATTCCAGATGACTGGCTGATGAAGTGTGGAATGACTTACGGAGCCTGGAGAGGGTGAAAGCTGGTATGTCGAGAGCCCTCACCTACCTCATCTACCTCCCCCCTCTCAGGCCGGAGAGGAACGTGGGCATCGAAGTATGCTACCAAATATCCTGGCACCACTGTATTAAACATACGCTGCAGGAAGAGGCAGCAAAGTACTCACGCCTATCAGGAGGGAGATATGCTCGCCCCCCCCCCCTAACACCATAGATGTACCGTATTCCTGAGTTAATGAGCACCTGCAGCTTGTTGTCGAGCGTAGCGTTGATGTCACAGTAAACTAATGAACAATAGTCAATGATAGGGAATAACAGTGAGAGGATCAAATGTTTGCGCAGCCTCTGGTTGGTGCTTCGCTTAAAGAAATTGAGATGATAAAGTAGTTTATGAGCCCTTTTGCAGACGTACTCTACATGGGCACTCCAATCAATCTTGGAGTCAAGCACCACTCCGAGACTACGGACCTCAGACTCATAGGGAACTCTAGAGCCATGAATAAGAATGAAGTCATTGACAACATACTTCAAATTTTTGAGATAATAAGGTGTTCCAAAAACTATGGCCTTGGTCTTTTCCACATTCAGCCTCAGACTGTTATCATTAGCCCAGCACGCAATCCGCTCGGCAATAGCAGACATTCTTGCAGAACAAGAATCTAGCTCCTCAAGGCGGCATTGGCTATAGATTTGCAAATCATCCGCATAAATCATATGGGAGATATCATGATCTAAGCAATACTGGATGTCACATATGTACAAGGAAAAAAGAAGTGGTCCAAGTACGGACCCTTGAGGGACTCCCGTGTTGAGCGGGAGATAAGTAGACAGATTCCCTGTATCATCTGCGACAGCCTGGCTCCTACCAGTAAGATATGAGGCAAGCCAATGGATGACCTGCTTAGACAAGCAGAAGAACGGTAGCTTTCTAAGGAGCTTAGCGTGATACACTGTGTCAAACGCTTTGCTGAAGTCAAATAGAAGGAGAAGAGTTACTCTCTTTCGTTCCATACCAAGCCAGATATCATCAGTATGCTTTAACAAAGCAGACTGAGTACTATGACCAGTGCGAAAACCAGATTGAAGGGGATCAAGAAATAGTCTGGTTTCGAGATATAAAGAAACTTGCTGGTGCACTAGCCACTCCAGCACCTTAGACAGAAAACAAGGCAGAGAGATAGGACGATAGTCCTTTAGTGCTGATAGAGACGGAATTTTTGGCAGCGCCCTCACAATGGATTCCTTCCAGACAGAGTGAAAATGGGACCCCGCAAGTGAAGAATTCAAAATAGAGGTCAGATAAGGGCAAACATAATATATAAAAGACAAGGCCTTCTGCACAACAACTTGCAGAATCCCATCCGGCCCCCGAGCCTGGATGGAAAAGTGAGCAATCGCCAGTCTCACATCCTGTTCCTTAATTTCAGAAAAAGTAAAGAGCTGAGGAAATTCCAGCTCTTCAATCCACGACAGTGCCTCATCAACTGAAGGGGACAGGGGGTCTGTACAGATTCCTGAGAAAAAGTTGTTATGCTCCTCAGGAGTGAAGCGTGTAGAGATGTTACTGCTTTTAGGAGGGATAATGAGAGAGAGAGAGAGAGAAATTTACCCACTAACCCACCCCTACCCTCTGTGCACGTTGAGTGAAAAAAGTGTTCAAAAACAAACTGCAGACATGAACTGAGACATCAGCAAATGGACTGCATGTAGATCTAGGTAAGTTCAAAAGTTTCATATAATAATAATAATAATAATAGTGTGATTCATTATATGGCGTGTATATCGCTCTACTCAAACGCTCTTTACACACTTTGCTGTCTAGCTACCTCACGTTACGTCACGTTTCTCTTCGCGCTCATATGTTGTCTAGCTACCTCGCGTTACCTCGCGTTTCTCTACGCGTTGATATGCTGTCTAGTTACCTTGCGTTACCTCGCGTTTTTCTACGCGTTCATATGCTGTCTAGCTACCTCGCGTTACGTCGTGTTTCTTTTCGCGCTCATATGCTGTCTAGCTACCTCGCCTTACCTCGCGTTTCTCTACGCGTTCATATACTGTTTAGCTACCTCGCGTTATTTTCTCTCTTATATTGTTCTCTCACATGCTTTAATTTATTAATTTATTTATATTTCATATATTGAATAGTCAAATGGAGAATTCACAAGCTAATGTTTCAACATTCTCGAATGGAAATATGCAGGTATATATATATATAATTTATTATTATATAACTTATTATATTTTTAATTATATTATTCTTTACACATATTGTATTTTAATCTGATTACAGGACAATCTTGACCTTTCGCTAGGTCTGCAATATGTTCTAAGCCAGAACAATGAACCGGCAGTGCTCGTCGATTTGGATATTATTAGTATATTGAATGATAAGCAACTGCAGTGTTCAGGGGAAACGGAGAAAGCGAGCGAAGATCTCCATGAACAGTCATCAGCTACAGATCTACCAATATTAGCACCAACACCAACCTATTGTAACAAGCATTCGAACTTGACAGCTATCTGCTCCAGCGTCGATAATAATCGAATAGTCGACCGCGCAGGCGTGGCGATCGACAGCGCGAACAGCACGGGAGAGCGAGAGCGCGGGCTAGAACTCACCTGCCCCGCCCGCTCCAGCTCGGACAGCTCACTGCCTGCTTCCTTGGGACTTCTTTATAAACTTAGTGCTACCTTTTACTGTGCTATCTTTTACGTGGTGTATCCTTTTGGCGTGGACAATAGGACTTGTATAAAGATAAAAATCAGTGGGTCGTTTCATACTTAAAGGCTAAGTTTCCCTCGCGGGCGTACGCGTAGTTCCACGTGCGGCATTCGCCACGCGTAGTTCTTTGTCATCGGGACTTTAACATCGAGCGCGGCTAACTCGGTTACCTCCACGTTTCTTCGTAATTAAGTTAGTGATTATTGTGAAATTCTGCGAGTGCGTGCAACCTTGGGCTACCTGGCTAGTGGCGATAGTTTCCTCTTAGCTAGGGATTCCTGAGGCTACCTATTTTGTGATTTGTTAGTGAGGATCGTGAGTGCTGCGGAAAATACGCGTCGACGAGTACAAGGGGGACCCGTTCGGCGCTCGCGAATAGTTTAGAGGCGCGAGAGATGTCGTAAGGCGTGGGTACGTGGACAAGCTCTCGGCCTAACCTAGGTTAGACAGGAGCTATCGGACAAGGAGCGTTCGATCGCGACTATTAAGTTAGGCAAGTGTGATCGGAATAGGTCCGGGAGTGACCGCGAGTGGATGTATGATTTTGTCTTCGGACAAGGAGTGAGTAAAGCGTCACGTGGACGTGCGTGAGTGGAAGCCTTGAGATGCGGGAGAGTCGTCTGTCTGACAAGGGCTAACTTTAGGAATAGGACGTTGCGAGCGGATATCTTTTGCGAACTGGAAAAGCTGCGATCAGCTAAGTGTGAGGCAAACTAAGTTGTAGTTACGTTATGTGAGATTAAGTGTGATTACGTTAAATTCTCTGTTAAAACTGCTACTTGAAGGCTCTCTCAATTGATGTGAATTAGTAGTAAGTTTTGTGAATAAAGAGAGCTCTTGTTTAGACAGCAACGAAACAACAACCACCTTTCGGCCTCGTTCCCGCGACGAGTCTCGACGACAAAGGAGCCGCGAGGCTCTGACGTTGCGGGGGCAACGTCTGGCGCCAACCGGGATATCTACGAGAGAGATTCCTCGGGAACGAGGCCGACACATAACGTTCGGTTCTCTCGCGAAAAATCGAGCGTTATAATATATATAATATACACTAAATAATAACTAAAAAATTATTCAATAATTATTATATCATCATCTTTTGTGTAGGTGAATGAATGTATGCATCTCTTCGAGCCAATTTCAAAATTTATTTACTAAATCGCCAACGTTTCAAACCGTTACGGTTCCTCTACCCAGCAGACCGAGAGCCGGAGTTACTAGACAACGCTTCGTACATACACATCGTATAGATCTGTAATGGAGAAGCATTTGAACTCGCCACGCAGGATTTCGGCTTTACCGCATGATAGGATAAAGCCACTTCTTAGACGTATGATCGCCGTGTATCACTCGATCCATACACTGAGCTACGGTAGCAACAGTGTATTAGTTTATATAATTTACGTTTATGTTGAATTTTCTTAGATATAAAAGGGCAAGTCGTTTAGATGCAAATTAGTCGAACGTTGTTCTCCTCCGGTGCCGCATTAACACCCAGCGGCACTGGTTTGTAGAAGACGTCTATTTGTCTTGTTAGGCTGGAATATTTATTGTAAATTTTGACTAGAATAATTATTGTAAACTTTGACTAGAATATTAACTTACATTGCTGACCAAGCATATTATTGGCAGCAAATGACTATTCAAAATTAGAATTAGGTAAATATATAGTTCATTATCAAGTTTTAATCATTAATTGAAATTTTGTAAATTTACATTTTTTTGAAAAAATGGGTTTTTAGCCCTGAAGAGGAACCGTAACGGTTTGAAACGTTGGCGATTTAATAAATAAATTTTGAAATTGGCTCGAAGAGATGCATACATTCATTCACCTACACAAACTTTGGGAAGTCGAGCGATAAAGTCCTAGTATAGAAAAAAAAATATCATCACTTCTTGAGTCACTAAATCTATGCACTCAGGTTCTGAATCTGAAGATTCATCCACCAAGTTGATACACTCTGTCTCCGAATCCTCAGACTCTGAATCGCTATGTTCTACTGGTGCCCAATAATTTGGCGACGAGGTATATCACAGCAGTGCAATATTTAATGAGAATTTAGCTGCTATACAAATGAATAAAAACTGATATATTGATGAATAAACCAATTTATGTTGGACTTACAGTTCTAGATCTCTCAAAGATACACATGTATAACTTTCACTATAACTATATGCGAAAAAAGTGTAAAAATAATTGTAAACTGCTTTATACGGATACTGATAGTCTCATTTATGCCATTAAATGTGATGATTTTTATGAAGATATGAAACGAAATATAGACAAGTTTGATACATCAGATTATCCTGTAGATAATATGTTTAATATGCCTCGCATGAACAAAAAAATTGTTGGACTAATTCATAGGGTGTAACGTGGAATTTTCCCGCCCGCACGGGAATTCCAGTTATTTACAATTATTTATATTTGCGCGGCTATCTTCCTTTCTCCAGCTCGTGATGTTCCTGCAGATGGTAGAAAACGGGAAAGTGGTGGCAATTAGGTTTAAACAAATATTTAACAACAATATTTAAAAATAATAAACACAAATATATTGTAATTCCTCTCTATACATTTAGATGCGGCAAACATATTTGATTGACTCGACATAACTTATGGGCTCGCTGCCAAATTACTAACTCCCAGTAATGATTGTGGATTGCTAAGGGAAGGGCCGCGAAAGTTTCCTCTACGAATGATTCTAATTAAAGAAAACTCTAAGAAAAAAGGAAAACGCCATCCGCTGAAAAACGCGCGAAAATATCCACTATGCCACACGACCCGAGTTCCACCACGTCCTGAATATTCCCTTATTAAATCAATTTCAATATTTATACTTTCAACTCCTTACCAATACAATTTCCACTACCCACAAATTTCCTCTACTTTCCTCCAAACTCCCAAAGGTCCTCCACAATTCCAAACTAAATAAATCGGCTCGCCTGGTTAACTCCAAGATGGCTTCTGGACTACCGAGAAAAGGCTATTGCTGCTGAAATACAACTGAATCAATCAGGCACCAGGAACGGAATGGCCGAGGCCAACGCTCCGATCGAGGAAGGATGCCGCGTTTTCCCACTCGACCTCCTTCTTCACGGAAGCGCAAGCCCGGCCTCCAAAATTACATCATTGGTCCTCTTTCCTAGAAAAATCCCCTATTGGCCATTAATATACCACCACTAATTTATTCCTCTATCCGTGATTTCCTCCAGCGCCCTCTTTTCCAAATCCAATTTAATCATCGGTTAGAAAATCAATTAACGTCCTCTATTATTTCCTTTAATATGCAAATTCGCGCCCCCTTTATGGATATCGATCAATCAATCAATCATGTCGATATCCATTCAGTGGCTCCACCTATAGATAATCCTCAAGGCGCGCGACATTTGAAAATCTTCTATCATCCTCGAGTAAACCATAGAGATACATATATCGAGTCCTAGCCCGTATATGCCTCTATACGTCTCTATGACGTCCGCGAGTTAACGTAAAGTCAACTCTGAGCGCTCCAAACGCCGTCAACTTCGCGCCACTATATCCCTCTCACTCTCTCTCAAGCGCGCACTATCTCTCTCTCTCTATCTCACACACGCTCGACTCCCACTCTCTCGCTCACGCTCACACTCACGCTCTCCCCTCTACACACCGCCGCATGCATGTAACCGCGTGCGCGCGGCCGCCGGCTCGCTTCCTGCCATGCCCCCTCCCGAGCGCCAACGCGCCGCGCAGGTGGGACTCGGGAGCTCACATCCTGCGCTCCGCACGCGGCCGGTCAGAGGCAACTCCTGCGAGCGCCACCGAGCGCTGGCTCCGCTCCAGGAGCTGTCAACTCGCCGAGAGTAAGTCAGCTGGCCGTGCAACAATGATCACGACGCAGCAATAATTATTGCTACGTCGCAAGGGTTAAGAAGCAAAATGTATAGCACACGTGCAAATGACAAGGATTGAATAAAAAAGTATCAAGGCTTCAGTTGTGCAGAAAACCATTGACTTTAATGACTACTTGGATTGTTTGAAAATGCTATAAGACCAAAGCTTCATAATATGGAAACCATTCGACAGCAAAACGTTGAACTCAACCCTTGCGATGACAAAAGATTTCTTCTAAAGAATAGTACCGATACACTTGCTTGGGGACACTACAAAATAGCTACAAATGGATAAGTTGAAATAAGCGAACACATAAAATTTACATAAATATTTAGAGACTGATAATTCCAGGAAAAAGCGCGTTCATTTCAATGATAAGCCAACCACTCATACTATGCACAAATGGAAATTTGCACATCGTGAAGCTCGACGTGGAAAGTGGCAGCAGGTTGTACGTGATCGAGTACGTTTCGCAAGAAGAATTGCTAAACAAATAAAATTATAATGCCTATACTTGTAAAAAAGTTAAATGAAATAAATAAAAAATAAACAGTTACTTTTTGTTTTCTTTATTTTAAAATTACATATCAGTCTTATGTATCCAGCTATTATGAATATTGTCGAAATCTAACCACTTAACAAAAACTTTTGTTATTGCCTTCTTTTCAAAATTTTTTCAACTAAATAAATATCAGGATATTTAGTTTTGAGAAGTTCCTCCTCGTAGAATCCTCCAGCTATTGGTTGGTTTTGATAATCCTTCAAATGATAAGTATAGGGTTTTGTGCTTAAAACTTGCTTTACTGTGAAAACTTCAGTTGACCAATTAGGTGTACATCCTTTGTCAAAAACTCCCTTATTTTGGCTAACGCGTACTTGATCACCAATTTTGAATTTAGCTCGTTTTGAAACATTTCTATGAGATTCTTTTATTCTGTTTATTATACGTTTGACTTCGTCTCTATTCACTTTAGCTGGTTTCATTCCTATTTTTCGATGTTGGCTATTATTATACTCTAATGTTAAGTCTTGTAAAATATCATGCTATTTGTAGGTGCCACGTAGACTAAACAACTTCCACATTTTGTTTTTTAGTGTACGAATGAAACGTTCACAAATTGATGCTTTAAGATCACTATATGTAGAGTACAGATGAATTTTGCAACTTTTCATCAGTATTTGAAATTCTTTATTGTAAAATTCTTTTCCTCTGTCTGTCTGTAAATTCTTGGGTATTCTTTTTTTCAGTAGAATTGATTCCATGGCTTCACTTACACATTTTCCAATTTTCTCTTTCACTGGTACAGTCCAGGCGTACTTTGAAAACACATCAATGACTGTAAGAAGGTATTATATAAGGAATAATCTCGACAAGATCTGCCTGCCATGTTTCGTCAATATCTTTGACGAGAAATGAGCGACGTTGATAATTACGTATTGCAGGCTTATGAAGTTCATCCACTAATTCAGCTTTCATTTTTTCTTTTTATGATCTAACCGTTTATATTCTGTAGAGTTTACGCTGTGCACTTTCTTTTACAGATCTAACAGTATATCGTTTATCTTAACAATTTCAGACTCAATGCTTTGAATTTTATTATTCAGAGTACTTTCAGTTTCAAGAACTTTTTCATTTTTATTCTTAATCAATTTTCTCACAGACTTCAAATTTGTAGCATCATTCGGATCAGTAGTATTATATTACCTACATTGCATAACTTTCGATTCTCTAAATCAAAATTTCCATCACTAGTCAGCTTGAATCCTATTCCGGGAGGTCCTCGTAATACGTCAGCGTGAACGAGACGTCGTTCAAACACATCGATGCTCATTTTGATACTAAAGCGATGATTCCAGCCTCACGAAGTTCCTCAACGATTGACTGTATTTCATTAAGATGATTATTATTACCAGCGGACGTTTCAGCTATAAGTAATCTCAAATGGTCTACAAGTTCGTTTGGATCGTCCCTGCAGCGGTAATCTGTATGGGTGTTATGGGTGTGACTTTGTGCTATTTTATATAAGCCAGTACTAATTTTAGCTGGCCGAAGTTTTAAAATTTTACTTATGTAATTTGTATACTTTTTACTTGTTGTTTCTCGTACGCTGTCAGTTGCACTATAATATTTTTTGTGTGCATTCGCATCCTTCAAAATCGTAGCGTAATTTTTTTTATCAGCATCAGTGATTAAAGTATCGTTAGGTTGTTTCACAAATAGTAACTCTATTAGACCCAGAGCTTTTATATACTCTTTATTACCAACTATAAATTTATCTGTATGAAAAGTTATTGGAGTATTTCCAATCATAGGCGAATCATCAAACATTTTCCGCACTCCATATATCGTATCTAAAGATTTTAAGTCTCCGCTAAATAACATTTTCAGGTTTTCATTAGCAGTGTCGCTTAATTTTTCACCATCTCTAATGATAGTTTTTTCCAGTTCGGAATCATCTGCTGAATAGTCGCTAAGAGCTGACTCAAAAGCTGATTCTCGGACATCGTTAGATTCATCGTCAATGCTATCATCATCACATCAACGCTTTGTTCTAGCCTTTTAATTCTCTTCTTTTTTATCGCTTCTTTCTTGATCTCAGGAGGAGGAGGTTGCACACTTATTTCTTGTTTTATTTTATTTTCAGTTACATCTACAAGCTTTTCCAACGGTTTCACAATTGTGCAGGAACGAGTCACTCAAATTTATTTCCACTTTAAATTTATGTAATTTTCATAAATCGTACTTTCTTTTCACAGCATTTCTAGCTTTCTCAACTTAGCGTAGGACTGTCGCTTGCTGGTTAAAGTTTGACATCTTGATAGTTTGAAGTTTCACAACTAAATGCTAAACATTTTCAGTATTCTGTATATTTATTACAAATTGATCAAAACGTTGATACGTGATATCAGTGTTAACATGATCATTATAAACATGTTTCAAATTCATATCATCTTGTCGAAAAATTACCAACAAGTTTACATTGGCACGCACTAAGTGTTTTGGAACTTGCGCATACGTCTGACACAAGTAAAAGCAATCAACATTTTTATGTCTACCCATGCAATAGAAGGCTTTGACATTATCGTGTTTTTCACAGGCAATATCATCAAATACGAAAATTGAGTTTGGTCGAGCTTCACCGGGTGCAACGACAAGATCATGTTCACCGAAGGGAAAGTATTCAATGTCATCAAGAGGCTCGAGAAGTTTTTCCAAAAATTTATATTTTGGTTGATTTAGAGATTTTGTGTATACGTAAATATTTTCAAATTTTAAACCATTAGGGTGAATGATGAGATACTGCTCTTATACTGTTTGGCAACAATTTTCCATGACGATGCAGTATTTTTTGCTGCTGTTGCTGCGTCAAAAGATCGAAATTCATCAGTAGTAGATTTGCTGACTGCTTCTTCAGATCCATTGTACCTCTCGCATCATGGAAAGAAAAAGAAAACAAGGTTCAGGTTTTGTGAATACACTGATAAATGAATTACCTATTGAACTTCATCTGCCTGGTTATTAGTACTGTGGTTCAGTCACCAAACTAGCAAAACTTTTAGTTCGTGGTGATTCTGGAATCAATCCTCTAGACGTCGCTTGTAAGGAACACGATATTGCTTACTCAAAGAATTGAGACAACATTCAAGAGAGAAACGCTCCTGATCAAATTTTAGCAGAGAAAGCGTGGAACAGAGTGAAATCTAAAGACGCTAGTTTGAAAGAAAAAGCAGCAGCCGCTGCTGTAGCCGGTGCTATGAAGTTAAAGTCAAAGTTTGGTATGGGTATTGGAGGTTGTAAACGAATTTCAAAGCGAAAAAAGCACTGAAAGAAGATTACACTAAAAAAATTACTCCAGACACTATCAAAATCTACCATTGCTGGCAATGATTCTCGCTCAATGATTAACTCAGCATTGAAAACAGCTCGAGAACAAGTGAAAAAAGTTGGTGGAAAAAGAGAAGTTGCCGTTCCACGCATACTATCAATACCTAGTAAAGTAGTGGGTTTTCTTCCAGCACTCATTCCGCTTTTTGCTAGTCTTAGTGCAGTAGGGTCACTTGCAGGAGGAGCAGCTGGAATAGCTTAAGCAATAAACAGAGCAAACGCTGCTAAGAAACAAATGGAAGAACAAAAATGACATAATGGGGAAGTTGAGAAATTGATGCTTGGTAAAGGACTGTTCTTGAAACCTTATCATAAAGGATTCGGAATCTCTTTGAAGAGTAAAAAAAGCAGAGGAGGAAGAAAAAAAAACTTCGTTGAAATAAGACTACCAAAACCTGTCCTAAGTGACTACGATCTGTTCAAGTATGCGAAATTAATGAAAATAGCACATTTTCGAGGAGTTTTTATGCGAAATGCCTTATCTTCAAATGGTTCTCGAGTCAACGAATCGGCAATAATCAATCTAGATAATGCAAGTGGATCCGGCACTAATCGCAAGGATAATTTCATACTGTATAAAAACAAACAAATTCGATAATTCAAATTAGCCCACTCACGATGGTTGCTGAGTCGATGACGCTCAGCCTTTCAGGCACTTCCTCAATTCTTGAAACACACTATTTTCCTCTCATAGAACTGGATAGTAATAAACAGTATAATATTGGACTTGTTGAGCCACTCACTTTTAATTCTATACCAAACATTGATGTAAACAAGTTTTATGTTGGTCAAGAAATCGTTGAAATTCCTAGTTCTTCCAATAACAAGACAGTATGTTTGGACAGTGAAAATATCAAATCAATTGGAAAAACAACTCTTCATCATTCTCGGCTTCCAGCAGGGGGAAAAGCAGTACGCACAATTAATGCTAGCTTATTTGATCACTGTAATATAAGTAATGTAAAACTTTTCCTCAACTCTCAGAGTTACCCATACGGAAACCTTAATCTTGATATTTCAAATAATCAGTATGCCTTACTTTACGATATGTAAGCAAATTTTCAAAATATATACTACGCTGAAAGCTCTATAATAGATCCACTTTTTTGCACCTCTCATCGTCATTGATTGTTCCAATCAAAATGAGTCTCTCAAACAGGTAGCCGTAGACGTCCGTCTCGAATTTGAATCTAAAAATAATGTATCTTCGAATACTACAGCGTATTACTTAATTTAAGTGGTGATGTAAAGAAGCTTGTATGAAACTATATAAAGCTTGAATGAAAAACTAATTAGTTAGTGTGAAGGCAATAATCATGGGTCAAAACAACGGTAGTGAGTCTGTTGACGAAAAAGCAGCAAACGAAAAAGAAATATAATGTTAAATCCAGCTCAACTAAATAGAAATATTACAAGGCTATAAAAGATTCTGATCTCATTTTCGAAGTAAAGAAACAAAAAAAATGAATGTTTTTGACTTATTATTTATCCAAATCAGGTTTTCCCCCACCCTTTCACGATGACTATTTATATATAGGGGGTTATTCAAATTAAATTGTCAGTTGACTTGGATTATTCATAGCTGAAACAACACAGCGTAAAATGGATAAAAAAGGCTCTTCGTGGAAAAATCAGAAAGGAGAGGAATATCAATTTCTCGTCGAGTCGGAAAAATTGAATGAAAAAAATTCTCCTCTCCGCTCAGAAAATAATACAACTACTTACAATGATTCGAAAAAATAACAACAACAACAACAACAACAATATGGTTTTGAAAATAATTTTGATCCTTACAAAAAATCATTGTCAAGTTCTGACTGCTATAATAATAAAGGATTTGAATACTAATTCGTGATGAATGTTGACGTATTCGGACGACATTTGAATACCTTCAAAGGACCTCCCGGCATTGGATATAAACTCACTGCTGATAGTCAGTATAGTTTAGAAGACAAAATACTGTGCAATGTAGCAGATCCTAAAGAACTAAACGACGTTGTAAATTTGTACACTCTACACAGTGTTACTCAAACTGTAAAATCTGATTTACAAACTGAAATATCTAAATTAGAAGAAATAGTTGAGTTACATAGAGATAAGATTGATGAAAAGTTGAGAATACTTACTACTAATATTGAGACAATTAACAAACTTTTACTTAAAATAAAAGAAAGTGAACATGGATAAGTATTCTTGCAACACAAACTCTTTTCCCGGAAAGCATGGTTATGACAAGTTGGATAATAATTCATCTAAAGATCAGAAAAATAAAGATTCTGTTTGGAAAAAGTGTACTAGTATATACTGAACCAATAATTATTCTTGTCCTAAACAAGAAGGTTATAAAAAACTCTAATCAATCAATAAAATAGATGTAGATTTTTTGAAAAAATAAAAAATTTTTTAACATAAAAATAGCTTTTGTTTATATTTCTTCCTTACTTCCTGATCCCTCATCCTGGTGTGACGTGGTTGTGGTAACGAATGCGGGTTCGCGCGAGGTGGCTGGGTGGGAAGCAGGCGCTGGTGGTGCTAGAGCTGGCGTACTCGAGCGCTGTGGTCGCGGGCTGGGTGGGGCCTTATAACGACTTTATCTACTGAGTTACCCACTGAGCAAATCTACCTTAGCGACTGAGGAAGTGGCGTGGGAGCCGCATGGCGTGGTGCCCGCACAGCCCTAACTACTGTTGATGTCTGAATGCAAACTCGACTAGGTCGGTAAAACAATGATTTCCTTTTCCATATGCTGTAAAGTGCCATGTTTTTAGGCGGTAATTTAAATTTGCACGCATGTTTTTAAACCCTTTTTAAGTTTGATTAAAAATTACAAGACTAAAGTTAAATTTTAAGTTTATTTTATTTTGAATGTTCAAAATAAAAAAAAATCTACGATTTCATTGAATATTGTATAGAAAATAAGATTGTAGATATAACAGTTTCTGTTGATCTTGTTAAGCAGTTACATGATTTAAGGGGTTATGCCTGAGTTAAACGTGAAAAAAAACAAATTATTAGTTATTAGGCAAAAAAAAATTATTTATAAGTAATATTAAAAAATTCTTTTTTCTACTTAAAGTATACATATTAATTGTAATTTTACATATTTTTAAACAATTATATATCTATACTTACTATACAAACAATTCCATGTGTGAAGTATTAAATTTGATCAGATTTTTCCCTTTGCCGTATGAATTCTCAGCATCCGGGTGATGAATATAGACCAAACTGGATGGACAATCTTCTAAATGTCTTTCTCCTCAGCTTGAACGGAAGGGATTACTAAAACATAAAAATTTTAAATATTTAGAAACACATAAGGTCATAATATTCATAATTATAGTGAATTATGCATATGTTCACATGCGTAACATTCTTTAAACTTACCTTAGCCAATTTCCCTCCGTTCAAGCAGTGAAGAAGGGCTTCCTGGAGTTCTCTAAAAAATTTTAGCTTGATCGGTCCCATAGTTGTTGAGAAATCCTGCGGCAACTGACCTAAAATCACAAAAATTCAAAACTTGAGAAAATTGCATTTAAAGTTTATACATGAAACTTATTTCCATTTATCGGGTAGTACTTACAGAAACTGCTTGGCATATTTTTTTGTGTTTTGGCATAAAATATCCCTGTATTAAGGGATATATTAAAACCCGGGTGCCACACATATTGATATACTAGTATCAAAAGCTGAAATTGAAATATAAATTTTTATACGCATTCACAGTCAGTATGTTTCATATGAATATAATTGTTGATATTGCTTACCCATGACTTTCTAGGATTGTTAATAGTTACAGCCAACTACCACAACATCTAACCTTGCATCGAACACAGAAGTACCTTATCGTTCACATGCCATTGACAGCTTATGTACCTAAAAATAAAGAACACACTCACAAAGAACAAGTTCTTCACAAATAATGTGTTATTTAGAGTCCAAAATACTTATCTAAATTTAAACACCACTGACACTCAGAAGTTTTCACATCATATCAAAATTCACAACATCAAGCTTGCACTAGACTGCAGATCAAGCAGACGAAAGAGCTGTCTGATAGCAAACTTAACTAGGTTGGTAAAACAGTGATTGGCTTTTCCATATGCTGTATGGTACCATATTTTTAGGTGGTAATTTATAAAAATATTTTAGTTTGCACGCATGCTTATTATTTTATTAAAAAGATTAAATTAATGAAACAGATAAATTTATTTTATTTTTAACATTCACAATAAAAAAATCTATGCTTTTATCAGAATGAGCTATTTACTATATGCAATAATTCATAAATAAATAATTTGTGTTATTTTTAATAAAACTGTCTTTTATCAAAAGGAGTTTGTATGCACATTTAACGTTAAATTTTCTATAAAAATGTAATGGCTTTGAATAAACAAAAGCGCTATAGAATAAAATATGAAAAATACTTAATTTTGACAAATTATATATTTTTAGTATTTTGCCTATGATTTTGTAACGAAATTTTTTCGGGCAAAAGGAGTTTCAACAGTATATTCTACAATAAATTTGCTATTAAAAAATCAAATAAAAAAAATTTGATTTTTTTGAATTTTAACTCAGGCATAACCCCTTAAGGGGTTATGACAGTGTTAAAATTTTGAAAATACCCATTTTTTTATTCACTTTTTTCATAGTTAATAGTCTGTAGAATATGGTTCTGAAAGCCGTTTTTGGCTAAAAAAATTTTCCTCGAACATATCAACAAAAAACTAACAAATCTGTTTCAAGTAAATTTTTGAAAAATCGTGATTTTTAAATATTTTAATTAGGCCAAACTTGTGGAAAGGATTGTTCTAACCCACTTTTTACAGAGTAATTTCATGAGAAATCTTACTGAAAATATGACTTAAAAACCGTTTTACAAACCGTTTATTTCTCAAGAGTTATTAATTTATTTCCGTAAAATAAATAAAATCTGTAAAATTAATTTTTCTATGTGTGATTTTATGTTACTAAACTCAATGTGTTAAAGTAAAGGCATTCAACAAATTTGAATTTGCCACTCGAATAGGTTGTGCCTTACAGCGTCTGGTCGAGAATGAAGATTTCTGTTTGATCGGTATAGTAGAATTTTCTCTAAAGCAGTAGAAAGCAGCCAAACAGCTGTTTTTCATCCAAGACACTAGATCAGTGCAGTTAGTCTGCTAGCTGCTGTAGCAATGCTTATAACCTTAGTGGTGTTGCAAAAGTGCAAGAGCTTCTGCAGAGTAGAAAAATTATTCAGATAAGTATTGGAAGTTAATTAGTAATAACAGTGTTCATAATGAGCTTTTTCTTTGTTGGTTTATTTTTTGCTTTTAGGTGTACGGGTGCAAGCCAGCAAAATGGGAGCTTATATTGACTGCCTGAAGTATTATTCTGCATACTTTTTAAGAACTTGAAGTGTATTTAATAATGGTAAGTATTGTATGTAACTGTAATTCATAAACATAACTTGATTATGAATAGATAACGATAATTTTTATTTTATTTTCAGTTTCTAAATGCTATTATCATACAGCATGACAAGCGCATACCATCAAATATACTTTATTGTATATATTTGAGTACCAAAAGCAAATCAAGGTATGCCGTATATTTTCTGTAAGTATAGCTGAGTTCATTTGAATGATTTACATTATAAACTTTAAATGCCTTTTACTCAAATTTAGTTTTTTCATGCTTTTTGTGTACTTGCCGCAGCTTTCTGAAGGAACCGTACTATCAATCATGATGAACCAAAGTGGGAAACCTTCTTTATGAGTATGGTCACAAACTGAGTGGAGCAGATTTGGCAAAGGTAAGTTCAAAGTGAATGTTACGTTTGTTTACATATGTAACATTCACTATAATTACTAATATTGGCAATATATGTTTTATTAATTATATTAATTTTGTGTTTTTCAAGAATCTGTTCCACTTAGTCTGAGACCAGACTCATAAAGAAGATTTGGCACTTTGATTCATCAGGATTGATGGTACGGTTCCATCAGAAACATGCGGCAAGTAAATAAAAGTGATGAAAATCATGATTTTTGGTAAGCAAATACCTTTAGTTGTTTTTAAATGTTACACTCACTTTATGCATATTCTTTATGCATAAAAGTAATGTATAATACTTGTATTTGAAAGCAAAAATATAGTTTTTAGAGAACCTATATATCTATTAATTTTTTACAACACTAACAATTTTTCTTTTTTTTCAGGTTTTAACACTGTCATAACCCCTTAATAGAAAATATGAAAAAAAATTTGAAGATGTAAATACAACAAAACAGGAAAAAGTACAAATGTTAACTATATTACCATTAACTTGGTCTATTCCGGAGATTCAAGCTCATTATCGTGCATCAATATATACATGATAAATTTATCAAAAAAACTGCAAGAGCAAAATGAACCCACGTCTATGTCAGACACAAGAAAAGGTAAAAATAATAGAAATACATTGTATAAATCCTCAAACTAGATAAATGGTTATCATTTATAACAACCTTAAAATGCTCTGTATATCAAATACAGGTATAAATACTATTCTTGAAAAGTGCTTTTATCGCTTAATAGTGGGATTCAACAAAATGAATATTGTCATCACTTCGAGCCAATACATCTTTTCCAAAAATAATACGTTTCTGAAAGATTTAAATACATTAACTGTAGCTAAATATCTGTATATTGAAAATATAAATAAAATTATAATTGCAATATTCAATTGGTGCATCTGCTGTATCTCGTCTGTACTACATTTCAGTTCAAATTATTTTAGAAAAATTTTTTGATGGAATCACAAATTTTATTATCAACTTTTATAAAAGTGAAGATAATTGTTATTTGTTACCCGGCATAAAGGACTGCATTAAGTCTAGAGATGAAGAGGCGAACACGATCTCTGAACAAAAAAGGCTTTTGCTTTGTACTTTAAAAGAATTATATAGCTTGTTTAAAGAATCTTACCCGAATATAAAAATTAGTTTTAGCACATTCGCCGAATTCAGACCAAAATGTTGTGTTTTAGCTGGTAGTAGCGGAACACACACTGTTTGTGCTTGTTCAATTCATCAGAATGTTAAACTATTAATATCGGGTATGTACGTATAATATTATGAATATACAATCATCTTACTCTTTTTACTATAATAACAATAATTATTATTAGGATGTTCTTTCGAAAATGTAACTCTAGAATGTGATTCGAAGTTAAAAGATTACAAAGATGTTTTAAACTTTATAATTTGTGATAAAACTAATAATAGCCTATCATCAGAATGTCATCTAGGTCGATGTAAAAACTGTCCTGGTGTTAAACAATTAAAAGATTATTTCACAAAAGTATTTGAAGAAAATCACGTTGAACAAGTGAGTTACTCGCAATGGATTTCAAATCCTGTCACCAGTTTAAAAAATCTGTCAGACGAAACTTATGAGTTTATTGAATATTTCTGCGAAAAGATAAAAAATTGTTGCCACATGTATTTATTGCTATGCAGCAATTAGAACATTCCAAATCATTAAAAACATCACTAAAATACAACGAAGCCATTGCGGTTTTAGATTTCAGTGAAAACTATGCTTTCATTGTACAGAATGCCCCTCCAGGATTTCACTGGAACAATGACCATTCAACTGTCTTTGTCTGTTTTCTACACTTTAAAGCTAAATATAGTGAAGAGATTAGAAGCAAAGGATTTGTTGTGATATCAGATAATCTAGTAGCTTTTGATAAGTTATTAGAAACAAAACTTTTCAGTTATCAGACATTTACATTATTTCAGTGATTGAGCCCGACAAAAATTCAAGAATTTTAAAGACGTCTTCAATTTGTACTATCATGAGAAAAATTTCAATTTAACAACAAAATGGAACTTTTTCCAACGGCGCATGGGAAAGGTGAATGTGATGGAGTGGGTGGGTCAGTGAAGAGGGTTGCAGCTAAAGGTAGCTTAAGACTACCAGTCGAAAAACAAATTTTGACTGGGTAATCTTTATTCACGTGGCTAAAAGATAGTGGAAATTTAAAAAATGTTGACTTTGCTTTTTCTACCAGTGCAGATTACAATAAAAATGTAAAGAAGCTAAATCAGTGGTTCAAAATTAAAAAAAGAATAGCCAATTTATGAAGTCAACATTACATGACGCGTTTAGATGATGAAAAAATTGTTCATAAAATGTTTAGCAACAGCTTGGAAAGCAAGGAAACACAAATTATTTAATAAAGGTATGCTGTACGCTGTGAACTTTATTCAAATTTATTCAATGTCTGTATATCTAAAAAAATAAAGAAAGTATTATTTCAGGACTTAGGTTTACCAAATTTACTATTGAATGATGATTGAGTAAAATCACCTGTTAAATATAACTGTATTTCTTTTAAATATGGCTGAACCGAATGGGACTGTAAGGTCCCGCGATTGATTGATTAATCATTGATTTCGACATGTGTAACGTACGACTTGTGTGGGTGTGTGTGAGTACGCTGACGGTAGTTATATTGCAATATACCAGCCTCGTGTGCTGGTTGAGCAATGGTATGGCCGGGTTCCGGGTGTTTTAAGATCAGTTCAGCATTTTCATATGTGTCGCCGCGTTTATACTTTTGTAATCCTTCTTTCGGTGGCGAGTGTTGATTGGCTGCGGGTATCCCCACAATTAAATTGTTAAGCTACCGTCTGATCGGAAGTCGAGTCTTTATAAACCCTCGACTCCATCAGCGCAGGGCCTTTTACGACCAGACCAGGAGTCGGCGTGCGTCTAACCTCGTCATTACGACTTGCCGCTGAAGACTAGCCGTCTACTTGGAGATACTTCAGAAGGATTTACACGAGACCGTAAGAGGGTGTCAAGGTACTACCTGTACGCTATCGGGGGCCTAGAAATCTACCGAACTCTGCAGGCAAGCTGGCATATTTGCTCCGGTGGAAGGTACATCACGACTGAAGTACACTGCGACAGAAGGACCGCCAATCATATCTGGCGTGAGTGGGTGAAGCCGCAGCTTAATTAAGTAAAAACCCTTGCCACGACAAGCTCGTGTACTATAAGAATTAAGCACTCGCTAGAGAAGGAAGGACGCTTTGATCAACGGCGCGTGTGTAAAATTAAGTTAGTTATAACACATTTTAAGAACGCGGGTATAAATGAAAATTGTAAAAGAAACACGACCTTAGACTAGTAGGAAACATCTATAAGTGAAACGAGCCCTTTTGTATATCCTGATGATTCTGCCTGGACGCCCAATAAAAAAAAAAGAATATAACAAAGAAATAGAAATAAAATAAAGGCGAACAATTTATTTAACTAACAGATGCCCTTTCATCTACTAACAAGCCCTTATAAGCTAAAGACAAGTCATAAGCATGTAAGACGTCCGCAGACTCTGACGAAACGCCCAACAGCCATCAGCAGAGTGTCCGCAGTTCCAACATCGTGTCCGCGGACTACCAGCCAGCATTAAGTTATACGAAGCAGCGCTCGCGGACATACTCGTGTCCGCATATACCAACATTTCGTCCGCGGACAAACAGCCAACGTTGGTCTTACGGAGTAGCACGCGCGGACATACTCGTGTCTGCACAGTAAAGCTGTATACGCTCTACGGCCAGTCCGCGATTCTGCTCGCGTCCGCATTTTTAGTAAACTTGTCCGCAGAATTAATTTAGCGTCTTCAATATAGGCAGAGTCCACAATCACGGACTTAACATATATAGATCGAGGTAAGAGGCATTAGAGGACCAGAATAAGGGCCATCGACACAACCCCTCTTTTAAATTCGTTTATTTACAATTACAATTTTGCAATTAAAGATTCCGATCAAAGATAGCTTCCCAAATAAAAATAATTATTTGTACGAACCCAACCGGCCCGAATAAGACAAATTCGGCCCTTACAGACTATCTAACAAGTCCAGAAAAGTAACGGACTTTTGAATTTATAATAAATAATTAATTTACTTTGTCATTCTGGAGGTTAAGTATACATATTATTTAAGTGTTCAAACTTAGTGCTGTTATTTTTACTAATGATTCAATTGATACATCATATGCTAAAAGTAAAAAATAGGCATATTTGTCAGTTTTTGGTGATATATCATGACAATTTGATTTTTGGCTCATTACAGTAGCTCCATCTTGTTCTAAGAGTTTCGCAAGCATTTTTGTACTGAAAAAAGGTTTCCTCATGAACTTTTTGGTTGTCGGAGTCCGGAGCGAACTCTCACTTTTCCTAATATTAAGGTCTAAATATATTATAACATAATTGTAACGTATATATATGAGCTTAAAAGTATTTTTTTAAACTAGACAACATTTTCTAAAAAAAACCCTATCCATGTGTATAGTCAAAACTGCTTCCCTGAGGAGCTATTTGAAAATCAGAAAAAAATGCATCACTGGTGGTACGGACTGATTCTACTATTAGAAGTCACAAAGGAGGCACGCGGTTTATACGGGTACGACTGCGGAGAGCACCTATCCAACCTGACAACTATATCATTAATAAACGTAGAAGACTGTGACATGAAGAAACCTGAATTGGACGTATCACGAAACTTCGGACAATTATTACAGTTGAACGACTATACTCATGTTTACAAATGAGCAATAAAAATAAACTGCGTCAGTAGTCATTGCGAAGTGTACAGTCACTCCGCACGAGTTCTCAAGGGAGAACCAGGCTTTTTCCAAACACTAACAGAATGCCAAAGTTTGCAAGTAACAGGATCATATTTAATCCGGAAAACATGAATTGACAAGATTAGTAGAAACGGTACGACTACCAAAGCCATCACATTAACCGGATGCAATGATAAAGACAGGTGAAAAAGTGCTCTGGAAAAACATATATAGACGGTTGTGCAAACATATATAGACTATTATGCAAAATGGGAATCTGCGTATGTAGCCGGACAAGTAGAAATAGAATAAGATTATACCACATCAGTACACCTTGAGTCTAACAAAAGTATACTAAAATCAGGGGCTAGATGCTCATTCAAAGAATTGGAATGCATCGACCACGATGGAGCTCAGGTCTTCTGGGACCAAATACCAGGAGATATCTGCGGAATAAAAGCATACTCGGTGCTGTACGAAGGATTCATGGAATACATCAATGATACCAGAAATCACAGAATCATGTATTCAGTAGGACAAGACCTTCGCATTATGGAAGAAAGGGGAAATAGTGAAATGCGGCTACAGGTTCTATACTACCGAGCATCCAAAGTTATTTGTAATTGAGGACATTCGGAAGCAGCAATTAATAAAGAAGGTATCTACAGACATAGCTAATCTTGACATGTTCGCATACGTGAATTCAAAATTCTTGTATATTGAAAAACACATGAATGGACAATTGCAAAACATGTATCACAAAATATTGGAACAGGAATGTGAAATAGAAAGGAAAGTATTGAAGAACGCATTGTCAATCCCAACTCTGGCATCAGAACAATTCGAGTACCGCTTGATGGTGAAAATGGCTATGCAGGTGTCGTAGCAGAAGAAGTAGTGCATCTGTGGAAATGCATCAGAGTTGAAGTAAATCTAAAAAATAACACCAAATGCTACGGGCAATTTCCGGTACGTCGCGGAACGGAAGATCTCTTCCTATCCGTACAAACCCGTATACTCGTTATAGTCCAGGCGTGGTAGCAGAAAAAAGGTACACAGATGCATGTTGCTTGGAGGAGTCTGGTTTTTATTTAAATTGGTGTAAAACCATATGTAGAACATAAATATCTAGCTGCTAGGTGCGAAAAACCTCTGGAAAAATTTTTAATAAACAATAACTGAAAAAATACTGACTTTTGTACGGAAAAGTCTTGCTATATCGAGAAAGAAGCCTCTTACGGCAAAATATAGCTGATTGAATTTGGTTTCTTTTAAATTTTCTGTACAATCAATCTGTCGCTTACCAAAAAATGTCCACTTTTACTTTGTTAAATAACAAAAAACAGTGAAAAACGAATGGTATTGTTAAATGCCCGTAAGGTAAACATAAATGTGAATAATTTTTAACTAGAACGTTTTTACATACTTTTGGACATTATAGGAATCGAAAGAAACCAAAAAAATTTTTTTTTCCATTTTTGCAATAGTTCTAGAATTTTCTGAAAATGTTGGCTGTAATGAATTAATGGATAGTTACACTAAATATTGATCCATCGAAGAAATTTTTTTTTGTTTGAATAGAACTTTTAATGACGATTAATTTGAGGAGTCGGAAAATTAAATATGTTTAGTAGATCCAGAGATATTAACAATCAAAATTTTTCAACATTTACAGCTAAACTAAACAATGTAGAGGAATTCTACAAAGACTGACAGGTACCTGAATGGATCTACTTTGTAAGAATATGTATCACAGTAAGTATATAATTAATTTAATATTTAAATAATTGTTCAGAAGATATGTGCGATGAACTATATATATAGTTCATCGCACAACAAAATTTGAAATCTGATTAATTAATATGATAGTAGAACAAATCTGAAAATTTTGATTCTGATTAACTCGAATGAAAGTAGAAGAAAAGAGCATTAATTTGACAAATTAAACTTGCAAAACTATTGGTTCAATCGATGACCATGCAATTTAAAAAAAAAACGATTATTTTAATACGATTTTTCGTTTAAGTACTCGACAAAATCCATAGATTTTTCTGTTTCTTGAAATTCTTCTCAATTTTGATCCAGTCGTGCATTTTTAATGTTTGATAGCTTGAATTAAAGCTCTTTTGTTCTACTTTCATATTAATTCATTAGATTTCAAATTTTATTCTGCGATGATCTATATATATGCTTCTCAAGTTGATCGTTTTTTACTGATTTTGAGAAGCATATATATAGCCTATCGTATGAGAAACGTCAGTTTCGGATTAATTAGTAAAAAAGTAGAACGTAAGAGCTTTAATTTAAGCTATTAAACTTTAAAATCGGTCCGTTGGATCGGAAGGTACGAGGTTTTGAAAAAAGGCAAGTTTAGATTATTTACATGAAATTACTCGATTTTGGCCGAAACAGAGATTTTTCCCTTTTTTCAAATGCTACAAACTTTTGATTCAGTTGTGCGTTTCCAATATTTAATAGCTCAAATTGAAGCTCTTTTCTTCTCCTTTTTTGTTAGTTAGTCCAATTTTTTTATAAAATATGGTGTGCTATATATATGCTTTCAAAAAATGATCTACTTGAGAAGCATATATATAGCACACTAAATTAAAAATTTTGAATCTAGACTTATTGTCAGAAAATTACAAGGAAAGAGCTTTAATTTGACATATTAAATGTTGCAAACTGATGCTTGGATCAAAAGTTAGAAGGGTTATAAGAAAAAAACGTAAAATTGGCTAATTTCGTAAGCGCCCGAAACAGAGTTCGTTGTCTTTACATGTGCATATCTTTTGATCAGTGCAGTTGATCCAGACAATTTGGTATGCAAATTAAAGGTCTTGTAGTGTACTTTAAGTACATGTATATGAAAAAATTATAAAAAATCATAATACTGTAGATAATGCGCGTTTCTTCATTTTTAGAGCAAGCACACGCCGGTTTATTATTCGAAATAAGCTGACGAACAAAACTAGCATAGCCCGATAGGTGTGCCCTCAGAAATAAAAAAGTGCGATTTTTGGACCGACTTGTGTGCCACTTTCTGGTGGATTTCCACAAATATAAAAGATTAAATGCAAAAAATTTTGTTTAAAAATATTGATATTATGAAATATCAATAATCACAAAGAAATTCATTAATCTATGTAATTAGCACGTTAATAGTTGAATTTGTCTCGATTTGCTACATCGTTTTAAAAAAAAATCATCTCGATCGGTGCTTCCATTGCCGAGATATTGAAAATTTTTCCGCGCGAGCGGATTTGAAGCGCACGAAATCACTTTCGCGGCGGCTCCCCCCACCACCGTGCCACCCGTCGCTGCATCAAAATTCATTTGCGCTATATATCTTCTCAACAATTAAACATTAAATTACTTATATACTTACTGTAATACATATTCTTACAAAGTAGATCCATTCACCTGGACACCACTGGAGGCACTCAGAGAAAAGTGCAAAAACTCATACCTGGTGGCGTTTACAGGTACGAGCATTACTGCCGGTCAACCACGAGAACGAGTGAGAGAGAGAGAGAGAGAGAGAGAGAGAAACGAGAACAGCTAGTGAGAGAAAGAGAGAGAAAACAACGAGCAACGCGCAGCGCCGCACGAGTCAGCGAGAGCGAGCGAGAGAGAGATAGGAGCGGCAGCAACTGAGAGTGGGTGACACCGCCCGGCAGCACAGCAAAGCGAGAAGAAATTCTGTTCCATCTCCGTCTCAATTATATAATGGTAGGACAATATTCTGCATGAAGTGGAACAAATACTTAAACAGAGTAGAATAGCTTTCGCGTAAGGTAAGTCGGAAAATTGTCTCTTACTGTGATTACCCAGTAAGACAACTCTAGTATGGAACAAACACCTTTGTCTCACTACGTATATATTTTATTGAAATGGAACAACTACTTTCGTCCTATCAACGCCTGGTTGATTCTACTATGGGACAAATTTATCCACTGCTTCGTTTGTTGATATGGAACCAATTTGTTGATTCCTTCACTGCCTTACCTTTTGTTGTCCGTCCTAAATTCCCTTCATCTTCTTCTTCTACTACTAATCTTTGTGTTTGACTTCTTGACATGATTGGTTTTGAATAAATAAATACATACCATTAAATCCATGTAATTGTGTTATGTTTATTTACATATAAAGTCACAACTTGCAGATTCCTCTATTGTACAGATGATAGTTATTCTCTTGTTCACTTATAAAGTCCTAGGTACATCACACTTAAATTTGGTAGTTTAATGGTTGGATAATACGCGACTAATCACCACTTACCACCAAAAGCAATGTTATTTAACTCGAGATCAGTGCTGATACGGAAGTCAACAACTCGCTCGCCGCGCGCTAACAATGTCACTATTGACTTAGCGTGTTGTAGCAATGAGCCACCACCCAATGACCATGTACGCATTGAAATAATATGTCTGGATACTACACATGCTAGTAATAAAACAAATTAGACTATTACTTAATAAATTAATAGACCTGATACGTTACATTCTTACCATACATAATTTATTCACATATCTATCTCCGTTAAGAGAAAGATGAATTGTATATTAATTTCAGTTCCTATATTTCTTTTATATAATATTGACATACATATGGCGCGGGTGTGACGATAACAAAGTAATAGTCCACTGAAGAAGAATTATATCGGCTCCTACTGATCCGATCTTTAAAAAATTTGAATGAAAATTAATGTTCTTTACATATTTTCAGATGCATTTTATCGTACTTCTCTAACTTTAAAATTGTCCAAAATACGTACCTAGCAAAGGACATTTGTTATTAAAAATGTCGTTAAATATTAATTTATATAAAAGTTCTTTACAGCATTTGTTAAGTAGGTCATAAACTATCAATTACGGTTGATCGCATCAATTTTTTGCGATCTATGCCAAATTGAACTGAATTTGAATTACAGAATAATAATTTTTTAATAAGTCGTCATTTTGAGATGGTGATGTCGACTGGAAAATTTATATTATATCAACGATAAAGACAGTTTGAGCGTAAGTCAGATGAAAAGAAGCAATTTTTTTGTTAAATTATTGCAATATGAGAATTTACAATAAGTTTTTTTCTTTTAAATAATTTAGCAATGAAGAAAGTAAAATTCGCATCCGAGAATACACGAACCTTATAGGAAATTTAATTCTGAATAATTTTCGTATCCAACTTTTTGACGTAAATATAATAATAAAAAATGTATAGAATTATTACCAAAAAAATGTATTTTGGACTTTATTTTGCAATAATAACGATGCTCTGAGGCAGTTAAATTGTGAAGACTTTATATTAGTTTTCAGTAAACTAGCACTTACTAGTTCCAGTAATAAAATTGCTAGTGGCGCGAACTACTAAAAATTATTCTATACAGTTCTCTGGCGCCCCATCTAAAGCACTTTAAGAAATAAACGTTACCCTAGTATATATAGGGTACAGCTTATCGACTTATTCTAATAGCAAACTTTGGATGGTTATATCTTAAACAGCAAAGCACAAATTACATTGATTACATAACTAACAGAGTGGGAATTATATGAAAAAATTAATTGAGTTGTATAGAACGTTAAGCTTTTAATATCAAAGGAATGTATAATTTCGAGACTGATGAAACTAATAATTATTATTAATACAGAGACAGACACATCTCAATAACTAATATATTATTTTTTTTTACAGGAAGAGAAGAAAATGATCATTTTTTAGGTGTATTAAAGATAATGGCAAAGCATGATAAATAATCTGTCCAGATATTTCATCATAATCATCAAAACTTTATAGAAAAATATATATCAATAAATTTGTTGTATTCTCATTCCTTGTACACTTATTTGCTTTACATTTAATACAATTAGAATCATGATATTAAGGGGCTAATAATAATAATAATAATTCTACAATCTGCAATGTAAAGTCACCTAAATATTAATATTGTAAGGTCCGTATTTATAATAGGTAAATAGGGATGCGCGAGTAGTTTACATATAATTATTTTATTTCTGACTTGGTCCATGAGCCTCTTATTATATTAGTAAAGTATTTAATTATTATAGGACAAGGTTTGAGGATTATATCAGGAGACTATATTGTAGGAATGCGGAGTTGGACTACTTTGAACAAAACTTAGGAGATGGTCAAGAATAGTCGAACCAGACACTTAGGGTAGTTGGCTCGCCGTTGTGTTCCAGTAGCATGATATGAGTCTGGTAGCCTGTGACAGTATTATACTGTCACATCGGTTTATGCAGGCGACACAATTTCAATTGAATGAATATTGCAATATATATTTCTATATATTGCGATATATACGAAGTCCTCAAAATGTTTACTAGATGTATATATATATATACACTGGGGGGTACCCCCCTGCTCGCTCTGCTCGCCAACCCCCATTATTTCAGTTGTTATATTTATTTTCAAATCTCAATTTTTAAATATATGCATATTTTATTGACTGTTAGAACAATAATAATTTTTAAAATTTGCCTACTGCCATAAAATTGATGGTATATAAATGGTACTGAAAAATATTATTATAAAAAGGTTGAAGGTGGTAGGTAGAAGGTTGGGGGGTCAAATTTGGGAGGAGGGTGAAGGTTACGATTGGAGACAAGAGGTGGAGAATGGAGGAGTAAGGTGAATGGTGGAGGCATAGGAGAAGGGAGAAATCGTTATAATTGGATATAATAGGTTGAGGATGTTAGTGCTAGGTGAATATCATAGGTGGCAATGAAGAGGTTACGATTAAAAGTGCAAGGTGGAGGCTGGAGACGATAGCTATAGTTGGGCGGCATCATTGAAAGCGATAGGTAGAGGCTATAGGACATCATTAGGTGGTGATGATAGGTGAAGGTGATGGGGAATCTTGGAGGTCATGATTGAAAGTGATAGGTTGTTGTGGATGTTATGATTGGAGGTGATAATTGAAACGAGGTTATAGGTGCAGATGATAGGTAGATGGTTAGATCTTAAGTGGAGTGTGAAAGACATGGTTCGATGTAGTCGAAGTGGATGTCATGTATAGAGAGATCAGATCATAGATGGAAATGAAAGGCGAACTGTAGAGGTCAGGATTCAAGGTGATAATTGGGGGTACTTAGGGAGTATCTGGCGCTATCAGGATTATCAAGGTAAGGTTCGCAGAGATGAGGAAGTGTAACGTACTCCCGGTCGTTCTCTCGAGATGCGCATGAGGCACAGCATTATAAGTTACTGTTCACCTTTGAACAAAGTGAAACGGGTCCGACAAGTTATGTGGGAAGCATAATATGATCTGCATTACGCCTGCGAGCTGTAGTCTGCAGGCGTATGACCGTATCGCAAGTTGTATCCATAGAGTTTCACAGTCTCATGACATGCGGCTATACATTGTTTGACACAATACTTCTTTTACGTACGGGTGATAATATCGACATTAAGAAAATATATTATGAGTATGAGGCTATCTGTATTATCGCCATATGCAAATATGCTTAGAGACGACAGCCTTATATGAACCAGGGTTGCAAAGAATCGATTCAATTTTGAATTTAATTCGATGAAATTCACGATTCATTTTTGAATTGTGAATTGTTTGTCGTACAATTAACAATTCAAGAATGAATCGTGAATTGTTTGTCGTATAATTCACAATTCAAAAATGAATCGTGAATTGTTTGTCGTATAATTCATAATTCAAAAATGAATTGTGAATTAGTTATAGAATAATTCAAAATTCCTTTTTATACTACTTAATTAATTAAATAAGGAATAAAATAAGGAATAAAAGGATAAATAAATTAAATAAGGAATTGTGAATTATATAAAAAACAATTTACACGATTCAAAAAAGATTTGTGAATTATATGAAAAGCAATTCACGATTCAAAAAGGAATTGTGAATTATTCTATAACTAATTCACAATTCAAAAATGAATTGTGAATTATACGACAAATAATTCACAATTCAAATTGAATCGTGAATTGTTTGTTGTATAATTCACGATTCATGTTTGAATTGTTTGTTGTATAATTCACAATTCATTTTTGAATTTGGAATTATACGACAAACAATTCACAATTCAAAACTGAATCGTGAATTGTTTGTTATATAATTCACAATTCAAAAATGAATCGTGAATTGTTTGTCCTATAATTCAAATTTTTGCAACCCTGATATGAACCCTATTACTACAGCTCTACCACCTGTGTCGACTGTATAGTGTATCGCAACACAAAATTTTTTTATTATGTTTTTTTAGATACAAAGAAACTTGACTATTTATTTATGATCTCATTGCTTTTGTAAGCTGTATTTTCATTATAAGATATTCGTCGTTTTGATAAAAGAATGACTGATTTTAAATTTGGTTGAAATTTCTTTTACAAGTTTTATCTCTGAATAATAGCACACAATACATTGCAACGTACACCGATCTACATTCCCCCGTGCTATAGAAAGTTTCCATTATTATTTGTACTACTAATACACCACTACATAATAAATAACTTTACTTTTTTTAAATACATTTAATTGTATATTTTATTGGTGTAGCAAGTTGGCGTGCTGCGTGATCCATTTAATTCACACGGGTAACAACGTTGGCTTGTAACATTAATAACTTACTTTCAAAAACTGCTCACTTCACCCGCGAATAATAAACTTTAAAGATACAATTAATTATACATACATTATACCATAGAAAATTGATTTTAAAATTTTCCTAAATAATAATAATCACTACATATTTTAAAACGTTTATTTGCAGTATAGTAAATAACCTATTCTACACTATGGCCAATTTATGTTTTTGTGGATGTTGGTTTTGTTCCGTTTTACTAAAAATTAGATTTAAAAATATTGTTAAAATATATTCATAATTGAATTAATTATTTAAATAAACAACAGAGTAAAATATCTCACAATATCTAATCAATCTGAAACATATAATAAAATTACTTTATATTGTCTTTCTTACATAAATAGTCGAACTATATGTATTTTAAAAATTTGTTCTTTAATATGAATTTTCAATATATTTAATCTCCAAATTTTACGCATTCGATTATAAAATATAGTAAAATCTCTTATAGTATCTGAACAGCTTTTAATTGCTGAAAAGCTCTCTTATATTAATGATATACTGTAACGTGGTGGATTTACTGTCCGTGGGGAAGGCTCGGCACCACGTAATGACACCTATACAGGTTTATCGCGAGCTCGTCTTTTATTAATGATGGACGCCCGAACTCACGATCTGGTTACTCTGGTACTGCCGGCTGGAGAACTCCTTGTGCTCTGGGTCGCAGGCGAGATGTACAGGGAAGGGAATACGCAAAAATGAATGAACGCTACACGTAAAATCAACACTTCGTAATTTATTTCAAATCCAAGGAATTATTTGTCTCTACTAGCGGACACGTGCTCGTCCTCGGGCAAGCTCACTGTCACTTACGCGGGCTGACTATAAAGTTAGAAACTCGCGGCGGAGAGGTATCGCAAGAAAACGCTCCTACCTGTCTCTAATTCTGTAACTCCTAGTCCTCGCGTGCTGACGATGTCTCGTTCCCTGTGAACGCGCACGCGAAAGAAACTAATAATCGGCTCGGAAATGCACACGGGGGGAAATGCTCTCTGGTTGTTCTGTATACCTTGGTCCAAGTCTCGTGGATACTCTCGATGTTCGATATGAACTTTCCTCTGCAAGGGTTCGGTGGATACTCTTTTCTGCCAAGGTTCAAGCGGTACTGATCTCGCTCACGGCGCTCAGCAACTATGCCGGTTCGCGGCGTCTATCGCTGTCTCACTCGCACTCACACATACTTTCCGATGTATCGCTCTCTCGCGCGTATTTACACGCTTCTGCACCATATAGCACATTCGCACTCTCGCGCCCTGTTTTACAATTCTTTTAAAAGCGCGCGAAATTCGAAACATGCTTACATTATTGTTTGCCGCTCGCACGCGCGCTGTGGATCGAGCCGTAGCCCTCCACCTTTTCCCATTATCACTTAGTACTGCACGTTGCCTCCACTCTCTCTCTCTTGCTTGTCTCTAGTACACACTCTCACTCACTCGATACTTCCACCCTTCACGCACTCATACTATCGCCGCTTGCTCGCCAACATGTCGGCCGTCGCTCGCGCGCGTTCGCCTCGTCGCTCGTATACTTCGTATCTTCCTTTTTCTCTCGCTCTCACTGCTTCGACGCTGCGCCGTGCTTCCCTCTCTCTTGCTCTCGCCTCGGCTGCCGCTCGCTGCTACGCGCTGTGTTTCCCTACTCTCTCACTCTCGCCTCGTGCTGTTGCTGTCCTTCTCCTGGCTCTATCAGCTATCTGATCGCTTACCGCTCTGTAAACACCACCGAGTGTAAGATTTTATTATCTTGACTGGGTGATGTCCAGGCGAGCAGCTATCGACGGGATCCCCGTCACAATACTTATAGGAATTTTAAAAATTCCTTTCATTCCCTACTACAAAATCTCAGATGATATTTCAGGAGCTCCGTGAAGTACGAAAATAACATGCAAATATCTTAATAAAAAAATACCGTTAATTGCGGAGTCGTTAACAACATTAGGAACCGCACATTAAAAAATTGCGGATGCCTTCGTTTCTGCGTGAAAAATAAAAACTAAAAAATGATATAATTGTTGCTTTCTCACTTAATATTCGATATTAACATTTCAAAGAAAGACCAATCGTTCCCAATTTAATTGCCGGTAACGTAAATAATTGTGCTATAATACAATTCTTATTATTTATTTAATAATCAATAAATTTATTTTTCGATCATTTGTATGCTAATTTTGACCATTTCTGTTCCCCGTTTCTACTTTCCAAGACGTTTGCGCGGGCGTTCTTGCCATAAGAGCTAATCGAAATCGAATCAGTTATGCATTGATTTAATTTTTCCTTGAGCTGTAGGTATATTATCGTGTTCGGAGACTCCAATTTAACTTTTATTAAATCTATTCTACGCCTTTGAGTTTATGCATCTTGCATTTGTTGGTACCGTCATTTTCTTCAAGTTTACAAATTACGTTCGCCCGCGCAAACGTCTTGGAAAGTAGAAACGGAGAACAAGATCGGTCAAAATTAGCATAGAAATGATCGAAAAATAAATTTATTGATTATTAAATAAATAATAAGAATTGTGTTATAGCACAATTATTTGCGTTACCGGAAATTAAATTGGGAACGATTGGTCTCTCTTTGAAATGTTAATATCGAATATTAAGTGAGAAAGCAGCAATTATATCATTTTTTAGTTTTTGATTTTTCACGCAAAAACGAAGGCATCCGCAATTTTTTAATGTGCGGTTCCTAATGTTGTTAACGATTTCGCAATTAATGGTATTTTTTTTTAACATATTTGCATGTTATTTTCGTACTTCACGGAGCTTATCTCAGGTTACATCTCCCCTGAGGCCGTGCTCTGCGTGGGTGGATTGGTGGGGAAAAAATCCTTTATGTAGTAGACTTTTATAGTATGTAATATGTAGTATGTCCTTTATGTAGTACGTACATATGGACAAAAAGTTTTTGTTAATAATATTAAAAAATTTAATCTGAAGGATCAACATCACGCGGTTCGCGGTCGCGTGCCAGTAGCGCTCTCTCTCCCCCCCACTTACTCACCTATGCGGCGATCGTCCGGGCTGCTCGGTGCTGCTCCCGTAACAAGCTTACAGTTTTGAGTACATGTGCAGGAATATATATATATATATATATATATGGGTGGTTCTCTGACAAATCGAGCGGTCAATTTTTTGACCCTAACCAAAAATATTTTTAAAATGTTCCTAAGAGACTTAAGAGTATCCCTGAATTTTTTCAGATTTTTTTCAGCAAATATCTTCGAGTTACAGAGGGTCAAAGTTGATGAAATCAGGTTTTTTTGTTTTTTCTGACTACTTTCATTAATTTGTAAAGTCTCAGGGAAGCATTTTTCACTATAAAGACATATAACATTTTTTTCTGGAAACTTTCTAAATTTTTCAAAAAAAATATTTTTGAAGTCATATATATATATATGTTTTAAGAAACTTATAAGTCATTTAAGCCTTAAAATCTAGTTTTAGGAAAGTTCGATCATCCGGATCAAAACCAAAAAATTCATGAAGATACCTTATTTCAATATAAAAAAGTCTGCAAAAGACCCAGAATGTCAGATACCTTGGTTTCTCTGCAAAAAATCATTATAACAGTTCAAATTTGAAAAAAATTTAGTTTTTTTGCTATATTGAAGCATTTCACTAACTTTATTAGTTTTTTTATGATTGAAATTATTATAAACGAACTTATTTAATTGATAAGATTGGTTAAATGTTTCGATAGAGCAATATAACTAAATTTTTTTCAAATCTGAACTGTTATAATTTTTTTTTACAGAGAAACCGAGGCCTCTGACATTACGGGTTATCCGCAGACTTTTTTATATTGAAATAAGGTATCTTCATGAATTTTTTGGTTTTCATCCGGATGATCGAACTTTCCTAAAACTTGATTTTAAAGCTTAAATAACTTATAAGTTTCTTAAAACATATACATATGACTTCAAAAATATTTTTTTTGAAAAATTTAAAAAGTTTCCTGAAAAAAAATTTATATGTCTTTATAGTGAAAAATGTTTCTCTGAGCCCTTACAAATTAATGAAAGTAGTCAGAAAAAGCAAAAAAATCTGATTTCATCAACTTTGATCCTCTGTAACTCGAAGATATTTGATGGAAAAAATCTGAAAAAATTCTGGGACACTCACGTGTCTCTTAGGAACATTTTAAAAATATTTTTGGTTAGGGTCAAAAAATTGACCGCTCGATTTGTCAGAGAACCACCCATATATATATGGGTGATTCTATGACAAATAAAGCGAGCCATTTTTTGACCCCCCCCCCCCCCCGAAATATTTTTAGAATATGAGTCTATGAGTGCCCCTGAATTTTTTCACATTTTTTCCATCACTTTTATTTAAGTTACAGAGGCGCAAAGTTGGAATTGTAAGCGTTTTTTGCATTTTTTGCCTATTTTCATTAATTAGTAGCTCCTCAGGGAAACATTTTTAACGATAAACATATATAACATTTTGTTTTTAAATTTCCTGTAGTTTAAGGAAAAAATATTGCCAAGGTCATATATATGCTTGCATCTACGTATTAACCTTTTAAGCCTTAAAATCAAGTTTCCAGCTTGATCGATCATCAATATTATAAAAGATAGTTTAACTCATTATAAAAGAACCTGTGAAAGTCCCAGAATGTCAGAGGCCGTGGTTGGTAAGAAATCAATATAACAGCTCATTTATTAAAAAACACAAGTTTATTAAAAATGACTTGTTTAGCGCGTCAAAAAATATAGGTAAAACTGTGAAATATTAGCGTAATCCATCAAAATTTTTTTGCACTACATTATATAAATGCTATAGAATATTCCCACACAATTAGCCAGGGTGTCACCAGGGTGCCATATATATACTTAATAAATAATAGTTTCAAGGATATTTGACTTATATAAAAGTCAATAAACAATTAATTATAGTCAATACATCCATTCTTATTATTGATTGTTATTTAGTGTTATTTAAAATAAATTTTAAAAAGCATTTTTTAAGAAAGAGCAAACCTCTAGCAGAAGGGACTCTATTTTTCCATCTCTCGCTAATAAATGCATAAATGTAGTAAATTTAGACTTTAGAACAAGTTAAAAATTTATTAGGAAAGATTGACGGTATAAAAAATAGATGAGGATATATATTCTATGGGATCTAGCGAACGGAACAGAATAGGTCAAAAAAGACAAAAAGCATTTATTATGTATGAAAATAATGTTATAAAAGAAAAAAATACAGCAATGGGAAAAAACTTGTGTCTTCCGATAAGGAAATCTTTTTTATGAAAATGCCTAGAGAACTTAGACTTGATGTCTGAGTTAAAGAATTTAACGACGAATATACACATATAAATATGTTATACATTATTTTGTTTATATTAAAAGTTTATAACGTTTCAAGTGGAAGTAGGAATTTTATTTGGTACGCAATAACCAGACTAGTCATGTTACTGATAGTTGCAATAGTAACATATTATCAGATTATTGCAAAATTTATATGTCCTTATAATAAAAACATTGTGACGTGGCCTCTTGCTAGCCTTCGTGGTCGCTCCTAGCAGCGCGACCGGCAACGCGAAAGGGGCTTAGTGCACAAAAACCTTACCCGGCCTCCTGGCTTCGCTCGGCTGCTCAGGTTCTCCTCGGCGAGCTGGGGGGATCCGGGGATGCTAGGTATTGAGTGCAGAAGGTGCTAACACGAATGGGATCATGCAAATGATTTTCTCGCGTTATTAAAAAGCGAGCAAGCAGAGTGCGCTTGCTCGTGAGTTTATTCTGCTAATAATGATATATAAGCGCACGCTCGCGTTGTGTGTTCGCGCTTCTCCGAATGGGCTCGACGAGGCGAAGATCGAGCTCGGCGAGTGTTGGGGCTCGGCTGAGCTCGCGCATACCCGGACTAATCCTGCTCTATGGACCCGGGGTTTCGCCGCGAGAGAGAGAGAGAGAGAGAGAGAGAGAGAGAGAGAGAGAGAGAGAGAGAGAGAGAGAGAGAGAGAGAGAGAGAGAGAGACAGAGGCTCGCAGCCGACACTTACAGGTACTGTAGGTTGTTGCCGGGCTCCTGGTTGGTTGTCTCCGGGTTGGTCGTCCTCTCCTCGACGGTCGGGGACCTGGTGCGTAGGCGCCTGGAGTTGGGCTAGACGGATAGTCGGGCAGCGGAGCCAGATCCTTCGTCCTCGGAGTGTTTGGTTGTGGGACGATCCTGGGAGGCAAGGCTGGCGGTGGCAAGGTGTTGAGCCCCGCGGCAGCATTGGGCCTCCCGGGCGATTGATGGCGTCGTTGCAGTCGCGGTCAAGTGCGTGTGCTCTCGTCTAGGGCCGAGATAGGAATCTGTCGAGCGCTATCGCGCTCGCATAGTTTTCGGCACGCGTAGTCCGAAAACTCCCCACTCCTCTTCCTCGCGCGACGGCGTCTTCATTAGCGCTGTCGCGTCTCTTTGTTTCTCTCTCTTTCCTTCGCGCTCTATATGCGCGCTGAAGTAGGTGTCGATGCCTACTCTCTCTCTCTCCTAATACATTTTCCCTTCTCGTTAAGCGGTTTCGCGTGCGGCTCCTGCCGCCTCGATCCTCGTTTCGCCGTGCGTGTGCATATATATGCGCACGTATGGCTCTGCGCTAGGCGCTTGTATGTATGTATATACGAGCGCCTTGTCGTAACATTAAAATTACGTTTGAAGAAGTACAATATCAACAGATTGCATATGATTGTGGAGTGTTTGCCATTGCATTTGCAACTGCAAATATTTTCAATACTTGTCCTTGTGGTTTACGCTTTAAGATTAATGAAATGAGAAAAAATTTATTAAAAATTTATAAAATAATATTTTTAGAAATGTTTCCTTTAACAAACAGCAACTACAATTTTATTTCTAATACTGTTCCATTACACTGTAATGCGCAGCGTGCAAAAACTTTTGATTTATTAGATTTTACTTGCCAAAATATTAATATGGAATTACTTGAATCGCAAGAATTAGATATTTTTGTAAACGAATAAAGTCAATTGCTGGAATCATTTAATAAAAGAAAACAAATGAACGTAAAAAAATTGAAACATTTAAATCGCAGTAACCTACAAATCAAAATTATTTGCAAATTGTATTGCATTTACATATGCCATAAAATTCCAAAAAATATACTTATCTAGTACACATATGTTAATTTTTTTTGGACAAAGAAGATAAATTATATAATAATGATTTAATAGATACAATCATTTCCGCGTAAATTCCTCATGAATCCAGAAATCCACAAATTTGTTTAAATACTGTTATAAAGGACATGACAGCGCTTTTATTGCAATGAAGTTAGATAAACAAGAAATTAGCAATAAAGAAAATAACAATGAATTGGATGAACTTGTAATGCAGTATGAAGAAATTCCCACATATTATATATTCAATAAAAATACAAAAAAATAGAATGAACGTAATCAATATAAACAGCCAATTTTGAGTAGGATATATTTAGTAAATCGTAAACAAAAAGAAAAATTCTTTCTCCGATTATTATTATTACATGTTAAATGAGCCACATCGTATGAATATTTAAAATCATACCACGGAATAACATATTCAGGTTACTATATGAAGTACGCAAAGCAAGAAATTGAATAGCTCCAACTGAAGAATGGGATAAATGTTTAGAAGAAGCAACATAGTAAAAATTTCCAAAAGGTATGTGTCAATTATTTGCTTATGTTTGTGTATTTCACAATCCAATTCATGCAATACTTTACTTACCAAAGTAAACTTCGAGCAATATTCCTGGAGCATTGGGTGCTACATGGGAAGTTGCGATTTTATTGGCGTGGGGAATAGAGATTGGTAAAGAGGAGGCTAAACGTAGTTACATGTCGAGTGAAACGGGGCTGTGTAGCCGGTACTTACTGTGAGACGGGGCTGAGCCAGCCAACCGGGCAAATCCGCCTGTCTTCCTGGGTTCGGTAAAAGAGTCGCGAGACTCTGACACTCTAAGGTAAGTGTCCCGTGCCACCGGGTTAAGGGGATCAAGAACGTTTCAAAAATCTCGAAGCTATGTGTCGATAACTTAAGGGGTTATAAGTATGTGTGAATATGTAAGTAACACAATATTCAAAGACTTTATCCCTCGGTGTTTTTTAATATTATATAAAAGAGTCTATCGATCTCTCCGAGGCAAGTTTTGGGAAAAAGGTAAAAATTAATTTTATACCATTTTTCCTTTTGATTCGACGTTTCGGTGAACACTGTCACCCTCTTCAGGAAAATATAGAGGAGCAGAACAGCCTGTAGATCGAAATGTGTTTCTTCCCCGGCCAATCTCAGGCGGGGGAAGGAGAAGCAAGAAGCAAGGAGACGGACTATTATTGTTCCGGCTTCCTCGACTACTGTTTCAATAATAATCTATATTTTCCTGAAGAGGGTGACAGTGTTCACCGAAACGTCGAAACAAAAGGAAAAATGGTATAAAATTAATTTTTACCTTTTTCCCAACACTTGCCTCGGAGAGATCGATAGACTCTTATATAATATTAAGGGGTTATGCTTGAGTTAAAATCTTTAAAAAATCGATTTTTTGTTATTGACTTTTTTTATAGGAAATTATCTGTAGAATACGATGGTGAACTCCGTTTTGCCAAAAAAAAATTTGTTGGAAAGCTGCAGACTAAAAACTGAAGGCATGCGAATAGCTTATTTTAAAAAACCGTAATTTCCGCGTTTTTATTTGTCAGTGCTATGTAACTGAACATGATTGCTTTTAGCGCTTCTCATATATGATATATTTATGATATTTGTATGTAAAATAATATAAAATATCTATTATGCATTAAAAATTCGTTAAGAGATATTAATAAAATGAGCAAAATTATGCTATATTAGAAATTTGCAAAGTTGCTCATTCTCATATTTGCGCTTTTTTGTTTATTTAAATTGAAAATTTATAAAAAACAACATGTTATTATATATCCTTTGTAAGAAACCAATTAGACACAAATATTCGCTAAGAATGTTATGAATGTTGTGAAAGTTATGAAAGTAACGAATTTTGAATTTGGCGCTTATCGACTGGGCCGTGCGATATTCTTTCGGAAAGGTCATTCGTCTAGATACCTGTTTTACCATACAGTTCAGGATTCACGAGCAATAACACTTGTTTTGAATTTTGATACCTTTTACTTTTATTCTGCATTGCTCAATATTATTAAATAATTAATTTTATAATATTGATAGCATTTGTGGTTAAGAAGTATAGTTCACAAGTAAAAAATTTGTGATCAAGATGAGTCCAGACTCAAGAAAGAGAGTTCCAGGATCATCAGATAGAAAAAGAAGATTTGGAAGAAGAAAGAGAAGATCAAAGATTTTTAATCTGAAACAACAAAAGGAAGTTCCAGCATCAGCATCGACATCAACATCTTTACAATAACCAGAACGAGCAACAGCAATCACTTCAGCACCTACGCCTTATACAGTTCCTTCGTAATCCAGGGCACGGATTCCAAGATCTGCTGTGCAAGCTTCATCAGGTACTTCAGCATCATTTATACAGCCAGAAATTCCTGTGTCTAGGTCTAGACAAAAACTAAAATCTAATTATTTAGAACCTAGTGTTATTCAAAACAGGATATTTGATGTTTCTTTGCTTCTGCCTGGATTACAGCAATTTGTGGCTTGTACAGCTTATGGCGGATATGTTAAATTTGATGAAGTTGATGTACGAGGTCTTGGTAGCAAGTTAGCAATCACCTGTACTTCGTTTAATGCAGTTGCTTTCATTGACTCTAGCAGAAAAATTGGAAAACAGAGTAATGCTTATGAAGTGAACAGACGTGTAGTTCTAGCCATGAGAATTCTTGGTCATGGACACAATGGTTTGAGCACTTTATGTGGAGTAATAGATTTTCCTACTCCAATTATTCATAGTGATTTTGAGAAAATTAATCAGGACTTGAAAGAAGCAAGCCAAAGTATAGCAAAGGAGTCGATGAAAGCAGCTATGCAGGAAGATTGCAGTGGGGAAAATCAAGAGGATGATCGGCAAGCTGTATCAGGCGATGGTAGTTGGAGGAAACGTGGACATTCTTCCCTTCAAGGCGTTTCAACATTGATATGCCATGCCAACGGAAAAGTGATTGATGTTGCTCCAAAGCAATCATTTTGCCTAGCTTGCGAAAAACACCCAGAAGAGAATACAACTCAGTACAAGGAATGGTATGAAGCTCACCAAGAAAAATGTTCTGCTAATCACGAAGGAAGCTCTGGGCAAGATGGAAGTGGATGGCATAGTAGAAATGTTCCAGAGATTCGAGTACATCCACGGTGTAAAGTACAGAAATTATGTTGGAGACGGAGCTTCCAGAGACTTCAAAGCACTTTCTGACGCCAAACCTTATGAAGATTTTACCATCACAAAAAAAGAGTGTGTAGGACACGTTCAGAAGAGGATGGGCTCGAGACTCAGAAACCTGAAGAAAAGCTTAGCCGAAAAAGAACTATCTGATGGCTTGGGCATTGGTGGATGAAACCGTCTAACTGCTCAAAGGATTGATCAGTTGACGAAGTACAATGGCAATGCTATCCGAGGCCACAGTAATTCTGTTGATGAAATGTCAAATGCTATTTGGGCAACATTTCATCACAAGAAATCAACAGATGAAAATCCTACTCACCACCTTTATCCACAGGGATCAAGATCTTGGTGCAAGTGGCAGAAAGCCAAGGCAAACAACAACTTGAAGAACTTCCACCATCGAGATATCATTCCTGCTGCCATCATGAATGCAATTGAATAAATTTATCAGGACTTGACGAAGCGAGACTTGCTTGAGAGATGCATTGGAGACTTCACGAGAAACAGTAATGAATGTTTTAACCAATCTGTTTGGAAGCTCATCCCCAAGCATAGTTTCAGTAGTCTGACAGTCCTTGAAATTGGTGTCTACATTGCAGTCACTTGCTTCAATGAAGGCAAACCAGGAATGCTTCAAGTTATGAAGAAATTTAGCGTCAAACCAGGATCCTCTGCAGTGAGCTGGGCCAAGACTCATAATAAAGAGCGGCTTCTCTTGTCAGACAGAAGAGAATTGGAGTCCACACTAGAGGCACGTCGCGCTAGAAGAAAGAGAAGTCATCAGGATGACGACTCTTACAAAACTGGAGCTTTCTAAACATTACACAAAAATACTCACACCATACACAACCTCACAATTAAACATTAAGCATAATTCATAACACAAACACTGAAAACATTTTTACAATATTGTTTTTCTTTTTTTTGTTTCATTTTTTTTTAATTTTAAAATCAAACAATTTTCAATTTGAAACAAAAAAACACATATATATATATATATGTGTGTTTTTTTATAGGTCAGAGGATATAGGTCAGAGAGAGAGAGAGAGAGAGAGAGAGAGAGAGAGAGAGAGAGAGAGAGAGACAGAGAGAGAGAGAGAGAGAGAAAACTAATCAGCTGATTAGTGTTGTCTGCTTCCTTTCCATCAGCTCATCTGGACTATTTTTTCTAACCTTCAACTTGACACTTAATGGTAGTGCTACTACTTCTGTTCATCACATGTAAGTATCTAAACTTATTTTTTAACAATAAAAGCATTTTTATAACTTAATTATAATAATGTTTTAAATTTAGAAAAATTACATTTTTTTATGATTTCATTTTATTTTATTTTATTTCAGATGACTGGACACGAATAAAGCTTTTGGACCATCCTCAAAATTTACAAAGATGACCAGGATACACTTATCAATCATTTAAAAAAGGTCCAGGTGTGATGAAAAATTATAAGTATATTTCTTATCATTAAATGTTCAAGAAAACTTTAAATGCCTTTTTCTCAAGTTTTGAATTTTTATGATCTTAGGTCAGTTGCCGCAAGATTTCTCAGGAACTATAAGACCCATTAAGCTGAAATTTTTTGGAGAACTCCAGGAAAGCCTTCTTCACTGCTTGAATGGAGCAGAATTTGCAAAGATACGTTTGATATTATAACTTATGCGTTACTAAATATTTAAAATTTTTATTTTTCAGTAATCCCTTCCGTTCAAGGTAAGGAGAATTACATTTGGAAGATTTTCCATCCAGTTTGGTCAGAATTCATCACCCGGATGCTGAGAATTCTTACGGCAAAGGGAAAAAAATGATCAAATTTAATTCTTTACACATGGAATTGTTTGCAGAGTAAGTATAGATATATAATTGTTTAAAAATATGTAAAATTACAATTAATATGTACACTTTAAGTAGGAGAAAGAATTTTTTAAATATTACTTATAAATAATTTTTTTTGCATATTAACTAATAATTTGTTTTTTTCAGGTTTAACTCAGGCATAACCCCTTAAAATTACAGTTTCCTCTATAACTTGTAACACTCGGTTATTCATGCCAAGCCGAGTGATTACGTATCGGCCTTGCTCCCGTGGAATCTCTCCTTGATTCCCGGTAGACGCCAGCCGTTCTCAGTAAAAAGGCAGTCTCGCAACTCTTTCCAATGAGACTCGTCGGGAGCAAGGCGAAGGGGTCTAGTTCGGCTAGCTCAGTCCCGTTCACGGTAAGGAGAGAGTGCGGTTCGGATGTAAAATACCACTCCGATATCTTTATTTTAGTACACTATTTATTCACACAGACTTAATGCTACTTACATATGAGTGAAGATAGCCCCGAGGTATGCATTTACGATTTACACGAATAACTCGACACATTACTGCGCTTCTTCGCCGCGTAACCGACTCTAATATCGCACGCCAATAAAATCGCAACTTAATCCTAAACCGCAAAGATAGTCTCTTATAAAAGATATCCGGAATTTCGCGCGTCTCAAAGTCACACTTACTCTGCTCTCTTGGCCCCAATCACTCACTGTCCGCCGACTCTTCTTTCACACCTTAACCTATAGACGCGACCTCCCATACTTAGTTAGATCGCGTCCGTGTAATCTACATGTGGCCGAGGGCCAGTCCGCGTCCGACGACTTACGACATCCCTCGCGCCGTAACCTAATGACGCGACGCCGAGCGAAGCCCCCTTGTCATCGCCGGCGTATAACCGACTCACACTACCACGATGTCGAGCGAGGTCTCCTTGTCCTCGCCGACGTATAACCGAGCCACACAACCGCATAAAAGAATATCCCAGATAGCCACGAATTCCCTAACTACGTAGAAAGCCCCTTTGTCCGCACGCGAGATAACTCTTCACTCGCGCCAGGACTACGAGATAACCATTCGTCGAAGATATCCGCGTAGTAGGTAACCCGAGGTACACAACGTTCACGCACTGATTCGGACTACGAAAGAACCTTAACTATGAAAAGACATTAAGTAACAGAGACATCAAGGCATCCGAGATATCCGAGCTCGCCGGTGTTCACGCGCTCGCGAGATGACAATAAGTCCGCGTTCGCGAAAACGCGCGTAGAGCTGCACGCATACCCACGAGGGAGACTCAGCTTCACAAAGAAGGACTCACTGACCTTTTATCCTTCCTTCATCCCTCGGAAGTGAGCTGCAACGACGTCCGAGCTGGAGCGTCCGGGGCAGGAGAGTGCCGGCTCGCTTTCGCATAGCTAACCTCACGCTCTCGCTCTCCCTTGCCATCGAACAGCGCGCGCTCCTATTGGCCGATTCGCTTGGGCCGATGGCCCGAGCTCTCGCGCCGCAACAGGCTCGCTCGCCTTACGCGCTGTCGATCGCAACGCATGCGCTCTTGACCTTTCTGCTATGACTTATGTTGGAGAAGACAACCGCGAAATTCGAACGCTCACTAGAATAGACAGCCAGCATTCACACAGATAATTCGCGCAATGCCGAGGCCTCGCACGAATTACGAAGCACAATTAAACTCTCAGCGAATCCTTCTGTCTAGGCCTTTGACTCGGGAGCTCGCCTGTTATAAAGAGCGCCGAAGCTGCCTTTTTGCTTCCAACGTTCACGTGGGAGAACAACCATTACGCGTAGCCGAGCTGCAGAAGGCGCCAACGTAGGAAGACCCCCGCCCGCTTCATCTGCGTCCGACGACTTAGGATGAGCGGGCTCGAACGCCCTGGATGAATCTGTATCTGCTATTGCTGCGTCGGAGCTCATCATCTTCTCCTCTCATCCTTGAATGAGCAGCGAAGAGGTTAAATTTATTATAGGTTAAGTTAGGTTAACATTAGAGTAAGTTAGTTCTAAGTCCTTCAAAAACCCCCTCCCCCTTTTTCCCGAGTGTAACTGTTTGTATGAGAGTGAAGTCGGCTAGCTAGCCGCAACGGTCTGCCGAGAGGTGCACTGTCCCGCGAGGTGGACCAGGGCTGACGAAGCAACCCGCTGGCTTGCTTCTTTCCCCAAGGAAGGGAGAGATGTAACCTGGAAAATTTGCCATGTTACACGAGGTTCGGAACGGCGGGGCAGAGCGTCTCGAGGTAGCGTGAATGATTAAAGGCGTTTATATTTTCTATATTTACGCGAGAGACGGAGAGGGTAACAGCGGGCCGAGGAAAATATGGCGATAAGCCTTGAGCCCCGGATAAGACGAGGAGGAAGGATACTCCGAGGAAGGAGCCTTATTAAAGCCGGCGGAACAACAAGCAGTCCAATCTGGAATAGGATGCCTTTGACGGTCTAGTCCGACCGTATGGCGAGAATTCGCAGGTGTTAGGCTGGGCGAGGTCTGTCTACGTGAGGTCAGTTGCACTAGAACCGCGCGATGACAGCTTTCTCTTCTAACAGAAGTAATTCAAGTTAAAGGCCTGACAAGAATTATTTCGGGAGTTAGTTGAGGGGGGGTTCCGCGGTGTTCTATAGCAGCGTTAATATAGTTTTAATAATTAATTAGCGACGATATGGTAACGTCGTATACTCTAGACTGGCTGTGTGTTGTCGTTTCGAGCGTTCAAATCTCGTGGTTATCTGGCTCAACGAAGAAGCCCATAGGGATGCCTGTGCGCATGCGCGGCTCGTGCAACGAAGCGAACAGTCTTAGCGAGTTGCGGGGCGCGGCCAGTCAGAGAGCGCGGCGTTCGGCGACCCGGGAGTCGGAGAGCGCAAAGGCAAGCGCGAGCGACCGAGCCGGCACTCTCCTGCCATGCCTCCTCTGGACTGGACGCGATTCCAACTGCGCTTTTCCCGAGGGACTTTACTTTTCTTTTACGAGGGTTAATTCCGAATATCTCTGAAGGAAGTGAATGGTTTCCTGGTTGCCTGCCTTCACCGACGACATGGTCAGTGGTTTATCTCTGTCAGTCGCCTGTTGGTTTATTTTGCGAAGTGCGTAGCTCCTCGTGTATTCTCGCGCGCGAATTATTTCGTTAGAGAATCCCTCGCGTGCCTATGGTTGTCTAGCGGTTTTCTTCGGCTCTCTTAATTAAGTATTTAGTTCGCGAGTGTTGCCAAGAGATATCTCGAAGAAAGTGTCGACGGGGTATCTCGCGTGTTAGGGAAAATTGTGTCATGGACAGGAGGGCTCTGGACGTTGTGAGCCGTCGGACGCCGTCGTGCCAGAAACTCCGAAGTAGATTAAACGGATCGCGTCTCGGCTACGTGTGACGAGCGCGATTCTTAGGATTACGGAATGTCGGTCTGTGGGACCTAGCGAGTGCGTGAAATAGCTTGAGAAGCGCGAGAGTCAGGATATCTTGCGGTTTTGGTTATCTATTGTTCTTGCGGCTTTTGAAGTGTAGAGTTGGTGAGAGAAGACTGAGATATTTAAGGGCTATCTGGTTACCTTGTACGGTGTGAATACCGCCGTAAGTAGACAGCCAGCATTCACACAGATAATTCGTGCACTGCCAAGGCTTTGCACGAATTACGAAGTACAATATAACTCTCAGCGAATCCTTCTGTCTAGGCCTTTGATTCGGGAGCTCGCCTGTTATAAAAGGCGCCAAAGCTGCCTTTTTACTTCCAACGCTCACGCGGGAGAATCTGTCTCTGTTACTGCAGCGCCGGAGCTCATCTCCTTCTCCTCTCATCTTGGAATAAGAAGTGAAGAAGTCCTCCGTGTTTTTATCCTCTCGTTGTCATCTCTCCTCTTCTCACGTCGTTGCTCGAAAGAAACGAACGTCGTTAATTCATGCACTCGATCATATACACACGACCTTGAGACGCTCTACCCCGACCGCTCTGCGCTCGCTGTGACGTGGCGACATTTTGCCACGTTACAATATATATATATATATATATATATATATATATATATATAGTGCCTCTCTTACGAGCGCCTTGTACGCGAACAGTCGTGGAGTCGGCGATTTTACACTGGTACTTTTTTCCACAGTTTTATTCTTGGAATGTATAATTGACGATATCTTGATTATGGAATAAAAAAATCTAGAATGCAGCTGGTCGGGAACATTGTTTTTTTTGGAACTTTAGTGTAAAAAACGCATTTTCTTTTACTATCATCGAAACAGCTTTGTTATTAATGATTTTACGACAAAATGGATACACATCAATGTTATTTAGAATTAAATTTCCTATAAGATCGATTGAGCTGAAAATTAAAACATGATTTTGTTTATTGTTAACTGGTTGAAAACGAGACTATAATTAAAAAACTCTTGCTTCCTTCAAAATAGTATCGAAAATTTTTTTCTATGAATTTTGCTAAAAGGAAATGCCAAAATCTTATCACCCTGCTGGACTGATTTATTTTAAATATACCATCAACAAACTAAGTGTAACAGCGAAATAACCTCCAGAATTTCTCTTGAGTACCAAAAATTAGAATACGCTTTACATCATCATAATCGTCATGATCCGCTGAGTCGCACGTGAAAAAATATTCACCTGACGGCGTTTTTTTGTAGATCTCTGGAATTTCGTTTAAATCTACTAAGTTTGTGGGATTGGACGGAATGGGTTTTAAGAGCTCACGAGAAATTTTCGAAGATTCAGGCGGTCTAGCAATTGTGACAATATGCCTGTAGTAATATATGATTTAATTATACTGTACCATTGTAATGTAACAATAACAAATACTGCAAGAACAACAATCCCGATGGATCATTTTGAAGCTGTGAGCGAAAAATTTGTATTAGAGGAGCTTCAGGATGCTCTCTTGCCTATCTTTTGAAGTTGTTTTGAATTTTTAAGGCATCAGCCTGTTCTCAATGACCAGCATGATTGTGCTCACTTTTCTCCGATCCTTTAAAAGGAACGGAGAAAAGTGAATACTTTACGAAACATAATTTTCAAACTATTCACCAATGTGATTGCTCGAGCAGAACATTCTTTACCCTTCTCGTACGCTTAGTACATTTATCCTTTACATGTAAGTCGACAATAGTACAAATATCCATCAATATGAGGTAAATCACATTTTGTAGAATGTATTAATTCGACTATCATGGTATCAGAATAAATTTAAACTCAACACGAACAATTTTGATTTCGACGAAAAGTAAGAATGTATAATCAATAGAAAATGTTATACAATAATTTTGAGGCTTAAAAACAGTAAATAACTGAACAATGTTGAAGTTAGCTAAACTTTTGTTTTTGTTATGTTTAAAATAATGTTTAAAATATATTCCATTAGTAAATCTTTATTAGCAAATATGATTTTACAAAAGTTAATTTATTAGAAAATATAGTTTTAGAAAAGCACTCGCGTTAGAAAAAAATTTTTTTATATATAACTGTATTACAAAAAAAGTTTTACAAAAAGTGTCCAAAAATCAACAAAGTTTTTGACAATTCTGATCCACTTAGTCTGTGGAGAATGATATTTCAAAATTTTAACCTGATTGTTCATCATAAAAATACAAATTTGAGAAAAAAGCATTTGAAGTTTGTGATGTAAATCATTTGAATAAACCCAGCAATACTTACAGGATATATCTAGTTTTGATGATCAAATATACATGCAGTAAAATAGATTTGATGATCCGGGTATAGCATGTTGTTTGATAATGGTATTTTGAAATTGAACATAAAATAAGAATGATCGTTACCAATTAATAGTCAAGGTTTATTAATGATTACGGTTATTTGCACTACTTACCATTATTAAATACACTTCGAACTGTTTGAAGGCATGCAAAATGATATTGCAAACAGTCAATCTGAGCGACTTGTCTTAAAACAATAAATAATGAAAAAAGCTTTTTACGGATACTTATTACTTATTACTTATTAGTTTACAATACTTATCTGAATAACTGCTGCACTCTAGAGAAACTCTTGAACTTTTACAGTACCACTGAGATTATAAGCACTGTTAGTTATTACAGCAGACAGCAGACAAACTGCACTGATTTGTTGAACTGACTGAAAATTTGTTGAAGGCTTTTACTTTAACACATTGAGTTTAATAGTAACGTAAAATCCTATTAGTCGGGGCCCCAGGGAACTGTATAGGATAATTTTTGGAAGTTCGTGTCACTAGCAGTTTTATTATTGGAAGTGGTAAGAGTAAGTGTACTGATAACTGCCATAAAGTCTCTACAATGTACCTACCCCGGAACATTGTTATTATTGCAAAATAAAGTTCAAAAATGCACTTTTTTTGGTTTATCCTCTGTAGATTTTTTATTATTAACTTTACGTCAAATAGTTGAGTATAAAAATTGTTCGGAATTGAATTTCCTATAAGGTATATGTGTTCCTAATTGCAAAATTGACTTTCTTCATTGTTAAATTACTTAAAACAAAAAAATTTTTGTAAATGTTCATATTGCAATAGTTTATATAAAATTTACGTTTTTTTGTCAAACTTCCGATCAAACATGTCTTTGTAGTTCATACAATATAAAATTTTCAGTCCGACCTCACTATCTCAAAATGGCGACATATTGCAAAATTATTATTCTGTATTTTTCAATTCATTTCAAGTTAGTGTAGATCACGACAAATTGATGCAACCACCTGCAAACCTCAACAAACGCTAAAAAGAACTTTTCTTCATATGCATTTTTTACAACATTTTTATCAAAAAATGTCCGTTGCTAAGTGCGTAATTCGGCCAATTCTGAAGTTAGAGAGTCGCGGTAAAATGCGTCTTAAAGTACGTAAAAAACCATGAATTTTCATATAAATTTCGTGAAGATCGGATCAGTAGGAGCTGAGATAATTTTTTTTTCAATCGCCGATTACGCCGAAGCTACTTGATATTTATAATTTAAATTTGATACACTGCTTGTTCAAATATTACTGTAAATGATAGCAGTTTTCCCGACAGCTGTAGATGACCTCGTTCATCTAGAACAACCGGTGAACTAAGCGAAATCAGCGCCCACGGCCGCGCAGCTACTCCGGCCGGGCGGCGCGGTGGTGGGGGGAGCGCCGCTGCGGCGCCGCACAGGTTTTTCGGAACTTTAATAGTAAATTGATTTACTCTGCAACCAAAGCAGCTATTTTAATCATTTTTTTTTCATTTAACACGATTTTTTCTCAGCTTTTATGCTATGTCTATGAAATTACTGTAAAGTTAATGCAATGTTGCTTCTTTAATGTAAGGACTGGATTTACGAGTAAGTAAATACGGATGCGCAGGTTACTATAACCCTATATTTCGATGTGGAACCTAGCCTCGACTCGTGAGTCTTATGTTCTGTAATTGCTATTGATTTAGTTGATATGAAATTCACAGACAACGTTGCGGACACGCTGATCAATAATGCGGGCACACTTGAAAGTGCGGACACGCTAATCAAGAGCGTGGGCATGCCGACCAAAAGTATGGACATACTGATTAAAGGTGGAGACACTGAAATGTGCAGTCATGCAAATCGAAAAGTGCGGACACTGCTGGTTGTAAATGTGGACACACTAATCTAAAAATGCGGACACTCTAGCGCTGAAACAAATTCTATCTAGTCCTCTTTCTTACTAGTTGATGGAATGTTGGGACATCCTCGTCCTCGTCTAATCTTACCTCATTTATTCCTTTTTGGAACTCCTTGCTCTATTCTTCAAATGCAGACCTACTTAATGACTATTGGTATTTCTAGAAATAAATACTCTCTATAATATTATGTTGAATTCTATTTATGTTTTATTTATTCAGACTCCCATCTTGTATATTCCAAATCTTACAAAGGTTGTTTGTTATAATACTGTATTCTTATTTGGTACTTTAATCTAATTAGTCTTTACACGTAATCTTGTTTTACTTAACCTGGACTTTGGTATTAGTATAAAATTTGCTATTAGTCTCAAGATTGTTATTCTAGAAGATCTCTAGGTTTCCATAATAACAATATCTAATCTACTAATAGGCCACATGACTTCTCGTATCAAATACAAAGGTCCTTAATAAGCTGTGAATTTAAATCACTTCTCCAGATTTATTGGCAGTCCTTCCATAGCTAACTACTTTGATCGGTGGGGCCCTCGTAGCCGAGTCTTTAAATAATGAAGATTGAACGTGCCTATACTCACTCTTTTCGGTACCTCTCGAGACTACTAAACTTTCTAGGTTTGATCCCTCGGAGCCGAATATGCGAAGATGATGTATAAGTCAATCAAATGCTTCCAAGCATTTGCTAATCCAGCGAGACTAAGGAGTGCTGACGCTACGGATGTCGCGATCATTTTCACGAATTGCAGCAATGAGCCACCACCCAATGCTCACATGTGCATTACAAAATCGGCTAAACGCTTCAATACGCTACCGACATATGCCTGCAGTATAAATGAATTTTAAAAGAACTATGATTATTTGAAGTATTCATCAGTATGCTATATCGCGTACATATATCTACTTAATAAAATCATAGATATCATACCGTACAATTTGATATCGCTTATTTTCTTGTTCAAACTCGATTAGAGAAATTCAAAGATTTGTAGTTTTGGTTTGAGGCACAATATTTGATTACGAATTTCCTTGTAACACTAAACACCGATAATCTTTGAATCAACGCTGTGTATTAATAAGACGAATAAAGAGATACCAGACGGATGTTTTGTCCCGGACATAGGAGTTTCTGTTAAGCACATTTGTTCACTGGACCTTCCTATTTTCATTTCCATCTCTTTGAATACAACGTCGGTTTTAGCACTCAAAGGTGAGATTTTACTTTAAGTATAATTTTATTCGCACCCACGCATAGCGAAACTACCACCTTTTGGATGAGTGAGGACGCAGGCCTGACCAGCCGTTCGTCGGTTGGTTTTTCCCCGCCTAGTGAGAACTCGCGCTCTATTTATCAATTCACATTCAATTCAAATTCGGTTAAATACGTTACAAAAGTATTTTGTTATTTTATTGATTTACAGTAACGTAGTTCAATATTTACAAATAAAAATGTTTGCACTTTTAAACTTATTTTAGTGATATTGATTTTGAAAAAATGTAACAGCCAATTTATTATGCAGAGAAAGTCAGCCATTCGAATATATTTTTGAGTGGAAGTCATCGTAGAAACAATGAAAACGATATATTATTTCATTAAAAGTTGAACATAATTTATTTTAGCAATTTATAAACATTTTTATAATTACTAAATTGTTTCTAAAAGAAAGAGAACTAGAGTGTTTTTCGTACTTGTTGAGCTATGCAGGACGGGTAATGATTTCGGGTGAAAAACAATACGGGTCACTAGTCAAATTATATATTATAAAAGAAGATAACGTGTAGTACAAGGTACAGTGCAACGATCAGCGTCTTGCGCGTCATACGCTTGACGGTTAAGTGAGTAGTTGGGTAGACGCGCTGCTTGAAAAAGCTGTTGGCGCCTCCGTCCATGGCGCTGCAGCCCCAAAATGTATAGGGAGGATCGCATCGGTGCACTGGGCATTCCAATACTTTCCCTTGAGACGATGCCTCAGTTCTTCGGTTGAAGTTCGAGATTCTCGGTGAAACGGACGTGACTGTCTCTGGTGAGCCCTTTTGTGAGAATGTCCGCTGCCATATTCTCCGAAGCTACGTGCTTCAAAATTGAAACGCCAGACTTCACGACGTCTCGAATGTGGTGATGACGAAGGTCGATGTGTTTCGTTCGAGAGTGGTACACAGGATATTTGACTAATTTACCGTCTTTTTTTCCGAGCGCTCCGATGTGAAATAAGATTTTCAGTTTCGGGCTGAGAGCGCGGGGCCAGCCCCACTCCGCGGCTGGATACGCCGTGGCGCGCCGTCGGGCCCCGTTGCGCGCATCGCCTTTAATCAATACTCGATTTATTAGTCACATTCAATTCGATGCGTATCGACTTACATCATTACGATATGTTGTATATATAAGGAGTAGTAGCGTATTAAAAAAAACGTATCTCGGCCCCTAAGTGGCGTATCATATCATTTTTTTTCTTAAAATTTAGAGAAAAATCACCGCTTTTCAATGTATTTTGATCAAATTTTAAAGTTGGATACAGTACAATTATTAATTAATTACTATTTAAACAAATGCATGCTGGAGCTGCCCTAATTAAAATTTTGGAATTCCGCAAAAAGTTTATGAAATATAACTCTTTAAGATTGCTCACAAATAGTGGGCACAAATGTAAACGATGTTTAACGTTTTGCCAGTACCATGAAAAATAAAAATATTCAATATATTGCGACTAATTGCACAAAAATTATAGATAGAGGCTTCAAATTTTAACCGCTACTTAGAATCATTGAGTACAGCACTTTTACGAAATATTAATGTAAAATATTTATTTTTATAAAAGTTATTAACTATTTTCGATTTTAAACAATTTCGCCGTTTTTATCGATTTCCGAATAAACTAAAGGAGATAGAGCGGTTCTATCGCTGAGTTTTTTGTAGGGAATTTACTAACGAACAACTTTTGTCTAAAACATTTTTCGATATAACCAATACTTTTCAATACGCAGCGCGAAATCTCAAAAAAAAATGCAAAAATGCAACTTAAGGGGTTATGACAGTGTTAAAATTTTGAAAATACCCATTTTTTTATTCACTTTTTTCATAGTTAATAGTCTGTAGAATATGGTCCTGAAAGCCGTTTTTGGCTAAAAAAATTTTCTTCGAAGATATCAACAAAAAACTAACAAATCTGTTTCAAGTAAATTTCTGAAAAATCGTGATTTTTAAATATTTTAATTAGGCCAAACTTGTGGAAAGGATTGTTCTAATCCACTTTTTACAGAGTAATTTCATGAGAAATCTTACTGAAAATATGACTTAAAAACCGTTTTACAAACCGTTTATTTCTCAAGAGTTATTAATTTATTTCCGTAAAATAAATAAAATCTGTAAAATTAATTTTTCTATGTGTGATTTTATGTTACTAAACTCAATGTGTTAAAGTAAAGGCATTCAACAAATTTGAATTTGCCACTCGAATAGGTTGTACCTCACAGCGTCTGGTTGAGAATGAAGATTTCTGTTTGATCGGTATAGTAGAATTTTCTGTAAAGCAGCAGAAAGCAGCCAAACAGCTGTTTTTCATCCAAGACACTAGATCAGTGCAGTTAGTCTGCTAGCTGCTGTAGCAATGCTTATAACCTTAGTGGTGTTGCAAAAGTGCAAGAGCTTCTGCAGAGTAGAAAAATTATTCAGATAAGTATTGGAAGTTAATTAGTAATAACAGTGTTCATAATGAGCTTTTTCTTTGTTGGTTTATTTTTTGCTTTTAGGTGTACGGGTGCAAGCCAGCAAATTGGGAGCTTATATTGACTGCCTGAAGTATTATTCTGCATACTTTTTAAGAACTTGAAGTGTATTTAATAATGGTAAGTATTGTATGTAACTGTAATTCATAAACATAACTTGATTATGAATAGCTAACGATAATTTTTATTTTATTTTCAGCTTCTAAATGCTATTATCACACAGCATGACAAGCGCGTACCATCAAATATACTTTATTGTATTTATATTTGACTACCAAAAGCAAATCAAGGTATGCCGGATATTTTCTGTAAGTATAGCTGAGTTCATTTGAATGATTTACATTCTAAACTTTAAATGCCTTTTACTCAAATTTAGTTTTTTCAAGCTTTTTGTGTAGTTGCCGCAGCTTTCTGAAGGAACCGTACTATCAATCATGATGAACCAAAGTGGGAAACCTTCTTTATGAGTATGGTCACAAACTGAGTGGAGCAGATTTGGCAAAGGTAAGTTCAAAGTGAATGTTACGTTTGTTTACGTATGTAACATTCACTATAATTACTAATATTGGCAATATATGTTTTATTAATTATATTCATTTTGTGTTTTTCAAGAATCTGTTCCACTTAATCTGATACCAGACTCATAATGAAGATTTGGCACTTTGATTCATCAGGATTGATGGTACGGTTCCATCAGAAACATGCAGCAAGTAAATAAAAGTGATGAAAATCATGATTTTTGGTAAGCAAATACCTTTAATTGTTTTTAAATGTTACACTCACTTTATGCATATTATTTGTGCATAAAAGTGATGTATAATACTTGTATTTGAAAGCAAAAATATGGTTTTAGAGTACCTATATATCTATTAATTTTTTACAACACTAACAATTTTTCTTTTTTTTCAGGTTTTAACACTGTCATAACCCCTTAAATTGTTAATTGTTTATCAAGCCCGCGGTACTCACTGTTATCAAACTTATTATATTATTATATGCACTCCCCCGAATAATTTAAGCCCTTAACCTTTCACTTCGGAATTAATGTCAAAAACTCATGGTTTTCGAGATAATTTGACTGGACTATACCATGTCTTCGCTCCTTATCATAGCCAACGTGCGCTTCGCCTCCTGGGCGATTTTGGGATTGTAATTCCCGCATTTTATGATATGCTGAAGCGAGTCTTCAAACCCTTTTGGCATCTGCAAATAGACTTTCTCTTCTAGAATTCCATTTAAATAAGCTGTGGCTACATCGTATTGCCGTATATGCATGTCCTGGACGCGGCGAAGGCTATCGTTGTCCTTATAGATTCCAATCGAGCAACGGGGGCGTACGTTTCGTGGAAGTCCTTTCCGTACTGCTGAGCATATCCTTTTGCAACGATTCTGGCCTTTCGACTCTCTAGGATACCGTTCACTACATACTTGTTCCTTAGCACGAAGCGACTTCCAATCGCATCGGGTGCTTCGGATCTCGGTATGAGCTCCCACGTGTTATTTTTAAGTATAGAAGCAACTTCGTCTGCCATATCGTCCGCCCATCCTTCAGAATCTGGGCTGGATAGCGCCAGCGAAAGTGGGATCTCATTCATGAAGGCATATTCGTCGGGTCCTTGATTCAGCTTTGCTGCTTGGCTTCGTGTTACAACGGTTCTCGCAGGCGGCGGTGGACGAGTTGTATTTCTTTTCTTGGGTTGTGGCAGAGGCGGCGTCGGTGCGGGTATACCATCGGGATCGAAACTATCTTCCTCTCCCTCCGACCAGTCCTCCGCGTCCGCCCAGTCCTTTACATCAGCGGACGCTCCATCATCGTCCTTCCTCGGGCCACTCTTGCTCTGCATTGACTTATCGAGAGAGCAGAGTTCGACGTCCACGTATGGCCTTACCTTGGGCTGCGAGTCATCTAAAAATAAATTTTTGTAGTCGTTAGTCGATGGAATCAGGGGCTCTTGAAGAAATACCACGCCTCTGGATATCTCCATCTTTCTCAGACTCGGGATCCAGATCTTTACCCCTTGGTATTAGGAACGTAGCCTACAAAAATGCCGGGGTTGCTCCGCGGCTCCATCTTGCTCAGCCTCTGTAGCGCATCTCATATGGAGTCTTCCCTCCTAATTTTCTAGATGGGCAGCGATTATGTATGTAATTCACCGTATTGCCTCTGCCCAGAACGTAGGCGGATGTCCCGCTCTTATCAAGAGACACCTTGCTATGTCCTCCAATGTTCTGTTACGTCTCTCAGCAACACCGTTTTGCTGCGGGTTGTATGGGGCTCTTAAGCGTCACAAAATTCCATGCTTGTTGAGTAAGTCGTCAAAGCTGCGATTTACATACTCCAATCCGTTATCGGTCTGTAGACACTTGACTTTCTTCCCATGCTGAGTCTCGAACATAGTCCTGTAGTTGTTAAACTTCTCGAGGACTTCGTTCTTGTGCTTCAAAAAATTTATCTCGCACCATCCCGTATGATCGTCTATATAAGTGCAAAAGAAGCGTGACTTGCCAAGAAATGATTCACGTATCGGTCCACATACGTCGGAGTGCACGAGGTCTCCCGCCTGTGTCTCTCTTGTCGAGGCCTTAGGAAACGGCCGGCGACACATCTTCCCCTGCAGGCAGACAGTGCAATCGAATACCTTTTGATTCTCCTTGACGAGAATCCACCGCATGGATCCGTTCTTGGCAGCGTTTTGTAAATGCGAAATGTTTAGATGGCCCCTGAAGCAAGCGCTCGCGAGCCGTGTTACCCTTGAAAGCCGCTTCGACTACTTCGTTGCGCTGCACTCCGCATTGACTGTCAATATGATAAAGTCCGTTCGATTCGTTTGCTGTGAGAAGCACCTCGCCGTCTTCGTTTTCGATGTCTGCGCCGTTACGATGAAAAATTACCTGGTGGCCGCTCTTTATAATTTTACTCACGGAAATAAGATTCGTGCAGAAAAAGGGCACGTGCAACGCATTTCGTAGCTTTATCTGTTTACAACCATCCTCTGTGTTTACACTGGTAGAGATACTTCTGGAGCCTAAAATCTCAGCGCTGGCATCGCTCGCGAGATTTTCTCTCCCTTGATCGCTCGCGTGGAGAGTTGTGAATGCGTTTCTCTTATTTAGTCAGGGAATCAGGGAGTTCAATAGTGGGATATCGTGCACTTTCTTCAAAAGATTTTTTGACAGTCAAAATTTGTTTGTGGTAACCTACTGAAAGTAACCCTAAATTCTCGACTTCGGACCTGATCGGGAACATTGTTATTATTGCAAAATAAACTTCAAAAAAGCACTTTTTTTTAGTTTTCCGCGAATAACGTTTTTGTAACGCATTTTATGCAAAAAAAGGTAGAAAAGAAAGTTGTTTAGAATTGAATTTCCAATCAGACATATGTATTCCCGAATGCAAAATTAACTTTTTTCATCGCTAAATTGTTAAACAAAAAAAAACTTTTTCCAAATTTTCACATTGCCACAGTTTTTTCCAAAAAAAGATCTTTTTCGTCGGATAAGCTCTCAATGATGACTTTTAGTACAAACAATCTAAAAATCGTTGCCCGATCCGTATATCTCAAAATGGCGTCCTATTGCAAAATTATTTATCCGAAAATTTCAAATTCATTTCAAATTTGCCCATGGAACGATAAACGGATTCAACTGCGCTTAATCGATAGCTTTTGACGTATTTAATAAATGCTAAATAGGAATTTTCTTAAAATTAATATTTAACAACATTTTTAGTAATAAATAGTTTTTATTTTTGCCAATTTTTAAGTTACAGAAACGCGGTAAAATGCGATCCGACCAATAGAAGCCGAGATACGAAATTTTTTTCAACCGACGGTTACACCGAAACTATTTAATATTTTTTAATGAATTTTCACACAATGCTTGTTCAAATGATGCTCTAGATGATAGCATTTTTCTTGATAGTTGTAATGGACTTAATTCTTGTAAAAGGACCGATGAACGGATGCGAGATCAGCGCGCGCGGCCGCGCGACTGCTCCGGCCGGGCGGCGCTTTGGGGAGGGGGGGGGACCGCGCTGCGGCTTTCGTGAACCTTAGATGCAAATTGATTTTCTCGGCAACCAAAGGAACTACGGTAATGCTTGTTTTTATTTTTTTTATTTTTCCTCAACTTTCACGTCGTGTCAATGAAATTTACATGAGTGCAATGCAAATACCCGAAATTAAGGATTTACGCTATGAAAAAACGCGCATGCGTAAAGGGGAGAAAATGGTTTAAGAAGTGAACCAAAGATCCTACTGCGGTAATGCTTTTTATTTTATCGACATTAATTCCTTAATTTCGTTTAATGCAGAAATCGTAAGCAAACACTATCCTTGTACTGAGCTTTTAAAATTAATATACACACTTATATATACAAAATATGAATGCATTATGTAGTACTGCATATAACAGAAAATATGAAATTTTCTTGTGTTTGTATGGCACTTATGAAAATTTAATTAGCATGACGTGAAAGTTGAGGCAAAAACACATAAAGTTAAAAAACAAGCTTTGACGTAGGACCTTTGGTTGCCCAGAAATTAAATTTACATCTAAAAAACGTAATTTTCGGGTATTTGCATTGTACTCATGTAAATTTCATTGACACGACGTGAAAGTTGAGGAAAAATAAAAAAAATAAAAAAAAGCATTACCGTAGTTCCTTTGGTTGCCGAGAAAATCAATTTGCATCTAAGGTTCACGAAAGCCGCAGCGGCGGTCCCCCCCCCCCCCCCAAAGCGCCGCCCAGCCGGAGCAGTCGCGCGGCCGCGCGCGCTGATCTCGCATCCGTTCATCGGTCCTTTTACAAGAATTAAGTCCATTACAACTATCAAGAAAAATGCTATCATCTAGAGCATCATTTGAACAAGCATTGTGTGAAAATTCATTAAAAAATATTAAATAGTTTCGGTGTAATCGTCGGTTGAAAAAAATTTCGTATCTCGGCTCCTATTGGTCGGATCTTGACGAATTTTTTACGAAAATTCATGGTTTTTTAAGTTCTTTAAAATGCATTTTACCGCGTTTCTGTAACTTAAAAATTGGCGAAAATGAAAACTATTTATTACAAAAAATGTTGTTAAATATTAATTTTAAGAAAATTCCTTTTTAGCATTTATTAAATACGTCAAAAGCTATCGATTAAGCGGAATTGAATCGGTTTATCGTTCCATGGGCAAATTTGAAATGAATTTGAAATTTTTGGGTAAATAATTTTGCAATAGGACGCCATTTTGAGATATACGGATGGGGCAACGACTTTTAGATTGTTTGTACTAAAAGTCATCATTGAGAGCTTATCCGACGAAAAAGATCTTTTTTTGGAAAAAACTATGGCAATGTGAAAATTTGGAAAAAGTTTTTTTTTGTTTAACAATTTAGCGATGAAAAAAGTTAATTTTGCATTCGGGAATACATGTGTGATTGGAAATTCAGTTCTAAACAACTTTCCTCTCTACCTTTTTTTGCATAAAATGCGTTACAAAAACGTTATTCGCGGAAAACTAAAAAAAGTGCTTTTTTGAAGTTTATTTTGCAATAATAACAATGTTCCCGATCAGGTCTGAAGTCGAGAATTTAGGGTTTCTTTCAGTAGGTTACGACAAACAAATTTTGACTGTCAAAAAATCTTTTGAAGAAAGTGCACGACAAAATGCCAGGACTCCCGGACTAATTACACATATGAATTACACACAGAATGCTTCGCTCGTCGGTAACTGCTTGAGATCGCGAAGAAGCGCGCTGCCTCGCGGCGTGTTCATCTCGCGTTTCTCGTCGAGCGTCGAGTCTCGACTTACGGCAGAGTCCCTGCGGCATAGCAACACAAGTCGTCTCGTTTGCCTTCGGTGCCTTTGGTTGACTTTTCGTGTTACGGGCAATTCTTTGAACGATGGCCCTTGACGCCGCACTTAAAGCATTTTATTTTTGCATCCTTCTTCTCGGTATTGTTGTCTTGACCTTATTCCTTCGTAGCTTTCTTCTTAAAGTTTTGTTTATTCCATGATTTTCTAGCAATCATGGCATTTTCGACAACACTTCTATCACAATTATTGCGGGCATCGAACTCTTCCGCGATTTTTATACGTAGTGTTTCGGGAGTCGGAAGCTCATCGCGTGATGAAATAGCACATCGATTATATTATTTCATTAAAAGTTGAACATTATTTATTTTAGCAATTTATAAACATTTTTATAATTACTAAATTGTTTCTAAAAGAAAGAGAAGTAGAGTGTCTTTCGTACTTGTTGAGCTATGCAGGACGGGTAATGATTTCGGGTGAAAAACAATACAACACGGGTCACTAGTCAAATTATATATTATAAAAGAAGATAACGTGAAGTACAAGATCAGCGTCTTGCGCGTCGTACGGTTGATAGTCCAGGCGTACAAGCATTTGGGGTGGATGTTGCTTGGAGCACTTTCGTTTTTTTTTCTAAAAAATGTAGAAAAATATGCAGAATAAGAAAATCATACGCCTGCGTGCGAAAAACCATAGGAATTTGTTTAATCGCACAGAAACGGCGGAATTTTGCACTTTTCTCACAAGAATCGCTTATATCTCGGAAAAGAAGCACTGTACGGCAAAAATCCAAGAATATTTTTCGGTTTATTTAGATATTTTCTATAAAATCACACCTATACCGAAAAAAAAATTTCATTTTTTCATTTTTTTACAACTTAAATTAGTGAATAATGCTTAGTTGTGTAAATAATACTATAGTAACAAACAAACATTTATATTCTGAAATAATATTAAAGGAATTAATAGTTGGATTCAAGATAAATATATATCCGCAAATCCGATCACCGTACGATAAATAGTTTAGCCAAAAACTATTAATTAAGTAAGGTTTAGTGAGATTTTTTAGTGTCTTATATTTTTGTTAATAATGATCTCCGGCACCGGCTAGATTTTTCATATAATCTTCACTGCTTTCAACACTGAATGGAATACGAAAAATGTGTATTTTTGAATTTTACAATACTTTTAGCATTTTTCAAACATTTTGGCTTAGTTAATAAATACATTATTGCCTTCAATATTGATCGTTTAAAAAAAAGGTTTTTTTTATATAAATAGGGTTTTTCATGACGGTTAATTCGAGCCGTCGAAAGTTGAAAAACTTGCAGTGGTTTCAGAGTAACAAAACATTAAAGTTTATTAACATTTGCGACTAAAATAAGTAGCGTACAGGGATTCTGCAAAGTTCTACAGGTAAGTGACTGCATCTGCTACCTAGGTGTACTTTGGAACAATTATGAAATTGTAAAATCTTTAAATTATTCATGCGAATGTATCGAATTCGCATGAAAATCGACGCGGCGGCGAGCGGCGATAGACGGCGCGGTGGTGGGGGAAGCCGTCTGCGCTCGGATCCAAAACGCTTCAAATCTGCTCGCGTCCAAAAATTTTCATTTTCTCAGCAACTATACCACCGATTTCGATGATTTTTTTTTTAATTCGTATTAGCAAATTGAAAAATGTTGATCTGTATGGTTATGAATAATATACTAACGTAATTATCATGGATATTTGAGGTATTGCAGCTTTACCTTCATTTACTTAGGTTTTGTAAAAAAATATCTATTTGCTCCATATATTTTCACTTGTAATAGGTAATTATTAAACATTAATGAATAAAGTATATTTAATAAGTTCATTATTTCTGTTGTGCTATGGGTTTGACGTTTAATATTATTATTTTTCTTATTGTTTTTATTACAAATATTAATAATAATAATAATAATAATAATATTACTTTAAAAAGATATTTATGTAAATATACATTTATTTCACTGTAAATTGTTACTCGAAAAATAAATATTATTTTCTGAAAAGATAACGCAGGTATAAGGGCAGATGTGCCAGGTAAGACTTTCCGATCCTTCCTTTTGTAGGTGCGTCCCTTTAGATACGGATTTGTATGACTCAAGGGGGCCTTGTAGATGTTTCGTGGAGGAATCACATGTCTCCAGTTGACAGTTTGAATGATATAGAAGTACAAAATACGGAAATAGATTATAGTAATTTATCTGATACTAGCGATGAGTCCGATCAATGTAACGACGAAGAAATAGATGAAAATACATTACAATTATGTAAAAAGGCGAGAATTCAATAAAAAAGAAAACGATTATTAATATTTTAATTAATTTATCAATCCCTGTTTTAATAATTACCAATCATCCTCTAAACAAATTAAGGTAAAGCTGCAATACCTCAAATATCCATGAAAATTACGTTAGTATATTATTCATAACCATACAGATCAACATTTTTCGATTTGCTAATACGAATTAAAAAAAAAAATCATCGAAATCGGTGGTATAGTTGCTGAGAAAATGAAAATTTTTGGACGCGAGCAGATTTGAAGCGTTTTGGATCCGAGCGCAGACGGCTTCCCCCACCACCGCGCCGTCTATCGCCGCTCGCCGCCGCGTCGATTTTCATGCGAATTCGATACATTCACATGAATAATTTAAAGATTTTACAATTTCATAATTGTTCCAAAGTACACCTCTAGGTAGCAGATGCAGTCACTTACCTGTAGAACTTTGCAGAATCCCTGTACGCTACTTATTTTAGTCGCAAATGTTAATAAACTTTAATGGTTTATTACTCTGAAACCACTGCAAGTTTTTCAACTTTCGACGGCTCGAATTAACCGTCATGAAAAACCCTATTTATATAAAAAAAACCTTTTTTTAAACGATCAATATTGAAGGCAATAATGTGTTTATTAACTAAGCCAAAATGTTTGAAAAATGCTAAAAGTATTGTAAAATTCAAAAATACACATTTTTCGTATTCCATTCAGTGTTGAAAGCAGTGAAGATTATATGAAAAATCTAGCCGGTGCCGGAGATCATTATTAACAAAAATATAAGACACTAAAAAATCTCACTAAACCTTACTTAATTAATAGTTTTTGGCTAAACTATTTATCGTACGGTGATCGGATTTGCGGATATATATTTATCTTGAATCCAACTATTAATTCCTTTAATATTATTTCAAAATATAAATGTTTGTTTGTTACTATAGTATTATTTACACAACTAAGCATTATTCACTAATTTAAGTTGTAAAAAAATGAAAAAATGAAATTTTTTTTTCGGTATAGGTGTGATTTTATAGAAAATGTCTAAATAAACCGAAAAATATTCTTGGATTTTTGCCGTACAGTGCTTCTTTTCCGAGATACAAGCGATTCTTGTGAGAAAAGTGCAAAATTCCGCCGTTTCTGTGCGATTAAACAAATTCCTATGGTTTTTCGCACGCAGGCGTATGATTTTCTTATTCTGCATATTTTTCTACATTTTTTAGAAAAAAAAACGAAAGTGCTCCAAGCAACATCCACCTGGGCACCTTTTTCCGGCTTGTACGCCTGGACTATGACGTTTAAGTGAGTAGTCGGGGAGACGCGCCGTTTGCTCTGTTGGCGCCTCCGTCCGTGGCACTGCAGACCCAAAATGTACAGAGAGGATCGCATCGGTGCACTGGGCATTCCAATAGTACTCAATAATAGGTATTCGATACAGATCATTATATTTCATAGACAACCAGGCTTTATGTAAAATAAGGTAACAATCTATAAAATTAATTACTGTTCAGTTATGTAGAAATTGATATACTCAGGTGTCAATATTACAAATATAAAGAGTTGTACAGTGAATTATAAACTGTAAATATAATAGGTTTTATAGCATACGTATTACTGCCTGCAAAGAATAATTCAGTTATTCTATTTTTTTTTTATTTATTGCTTTAAGTCCTATTGCAGACTTATTTGCATTACAGTAATGTTGACAATTTAAGTTTATACATTTTTTTTTAGATTTCGCTATTATATATCAAGGGGCGCGGTAGCGCCTCGATGGCAAGTATAAGGTACGTCAGTACATACGCCGCCGTCGGGCGCTATAGCCAAACCCTATATACGTCTCATAGGCCCTGTTGGAGATGTGACATTCGGTTTTCTTCGCATTAAGAGCTTTGTTTCTCACTTATGAGCACTCAAATGAAAGCTTGGAATAAAACTAGCAAAATCACTTCAGGATCATATATTGTGAAATGGCTTCTATCAAAAGATATTATGAAATGAAGGTTCGGGGTCACGAATTCTTCAACGCGAAAATTCTTCTCCCGTGGCGAAAAATGTTCTCCCCGGATGTACGTCATAGTTCGTGACGTCAGCTCTACGTATACTATTGCTTGCATCTATACAGTTCATCAAGTGTACAGAAGAGCAGACGATAGTGTATTCACATTTTTTGATTTTTCAATACAATAACACATATGCAGTGTTAAAGAAAAATAAGTATTGTACAAAATAAAGTACCAAAGTGATTTTATTTTCAACATAATATGCAATTTATAAAGCTGGGTTTGATGAAATATTTAAAAACTGACAGATATAATTATGAAAAATTTTCACAAACAAGACTAATAGCCTCAAATTAGATAAGTATTTAGTTGTACTTTTTTTTTTAAATATACAATACATGAAAGATTCATGAACTGATTCTTTGTTAAAATATATCCTTTTATTTTTCAGGTTTTTTTACTATTAGATTATATAAAGAAATAACTATTCTGTGATGTGGCAGCTAGTAAAGTGTTAAGAATTCATCTTTCAAGAAAGTTTACGTTGTTGAAGTGAATATGTAACTTTTTCTATCGTCTCCTGGGTTCACCTTTCAAGCAAGTTTCTACATTCTTGAAGTGGATGTGTAATTTTTTCTATCGTCTCCAGGGAGGTAGACTCTCAGGCTATTCGTCGAAAGGGATCCTGATGAGAAGCTAGTGACAGTGTTGTATTTTCATCATCCAAGAATCAAAGAAAATTTATACAGAATTTCCAGTTTATATAATTTTCTTGTGATGTGACAAGTTGGTTAAGTGTTAGGATTATATTCAATCTTCCACGCAAGAAAGTTTCTACAATTGTGGAAGTGCTTATGAACAATTATTAAATGTTCCTATCGTCTCCTGGGAGATAGACTCTCAGGCTATACATCGAAAGGGATCCTTACAAATAGCTAGTGTGTTTTATTGTCTTGGTTCAAGAATCGAAGAAAGTTTTAACATAGAGAATATTCAGTATAAGGAAAAAATTGTCTTGTATTGTGAGAAGCTAGTGAAGTGTCAAGAATATGCATCGCTCATGCATGAAAGTTTCTAAGTTGTTTAAGTGTATATGAATAATTCATAACTTTTCCTATCGTCTCCTGGGAGGTAGACTCTCAGGCTATTCGTGGAAAGGGATCCTGATGAGAAGCTAGTGAAAGTGTTGTATTTTTATGGTTCAAGAATCAAAGAAAATTTATACAGAATTTCCTGTTTATATAATTTTCTTGTGTTGTGACAAGTTGGTTGAGTGTTACGATTATATTCAATCTTCCACGCAAGAAAGTTTCTACAATTGTGGAAGTGCTTATGTTAACTTTTCCTATCGTCTCCTGGGAGATAGACTCTGAGGCTGTACGTCAAAAAGAATTCTTATGAATAGATAGTAAAAGTGTTTTATTTTCTTGGTTCAGAGAATATTCAGTTTATAAAAGGAAAAAATTATTTTCTATTGTGAGAAGCTAGTGAAGTGTCAAGAATATGCATCGCTCATGCATGAAAGTTTCTAAGTTGTTTAAGTATATATGAATAGTTTATAACTTTTCCTATCGTCTCCTGGGAGGTAGACTCTCAGGCTGTTCGTCGAAAGGGATTCTTATGAATAGCTAGAGAAAGTGTTTTATTTTGTTTTTCAATTACCGTCAATATTTCCTAAAAATTTTTTAAATTGTTCCAAAGTCTAATTTTGGTACATTTATGCATTTATTAGAGAGAGATGGAAAGATAGTTCCTTCTGCTAGAGCTTAATTTGCTCTGTCTTCAAAAATATTTTTTAAAATTTATTTTTAAATGAAACTAAATAAAAATGATTAATGAGCATGGATGTATTGATTATAATTAATGGTTTATTGACTTTTATATAAGTCAAATATCCTTGAAACTATTACATATGGAGTATATGGCACCCGGGTGCGCTTTTCAAAGTATAAAATCTTGATTAGTTTATTTTAATTATTGTAAATGTTAAAACTGAATGTATACGGATATTCTATAGTATTTTTATAATGTCGTGCAACAAAATTTCTCTGGATTACGCTAATATTTCACTGTTTTACCTACATTTTTTTAACAAGTCATTTTTAATAAACTTGTGCTTTTTAATAAATGAGCTGTTATATTTATTTCTCACAGAGAAACCAAGACCTGTGATATTCTGGGACTTTCACAGGTTCTTTTATAATGAGTTAAGCTATCTTTTCAAATGTTTGTGTCTTCGATATTGATGATCAATCAAGTTGAACACTTGTTTTTAAGGCTTAAAAGGTTTATACGTAGAATCACACAGAAGCATTTTGGTCACTCTGAAAATTAAAAATAACTAAGTTTTCGTTAAACATACCAATCAGAGGGATATCATGAGAAATTTGAAGTTTACCATATAGACCAATTTCAAAATAATCATCATATAAGGCATTCAAAATCGAAGAGCTAAAAATTGGTCTAGACGATTAACTTTAAATTTCATATGCTATCCCTCTGATTGATTTGCTCAATTCAAAAATAGTTATTTTTAATTTTCAGAATGCCAGAGTTCAGGCAGTTTCCAGAATGTGGGTTGAGCGTCTGTTTTCCTAAAAGGTAAAAAGATCATACAAGTTTTCAAGCCCACTACTTAGAGGGATAGTATAAGAATTTTGAAGATGGTATAGTTTAGCAGTATTGAGATAATCAGAGATTAGAAATTTCAAAATTCAATAATTCAAAACTGCTGAGCCGTATCAACTGGAAAATTTTTAGATTATCCCTCTAAGTGACTGGCTTGACAATTTATATTATCTATATACATTCAACAGATCATAACGGAATGGAATTTTTTTGCCATGCCTGGTTAGGTCACTCTAGTGTATATATTGTAGTTCATAAATAACCACTACGTTAGTAGCTGATTGCTTTAAATACATCTTACCTTAAAAGCTATAAATTTAGAATATATTTAATAAACTATAACTTGTTTGCTAAATGACTCAATTCAATTTAGAATAGAACTCAATAGAACTCAATAGAACTCAATTTAGAATATATTTAATAAACTATAACTTGTTTGCTAAATGACACTATTCAATATTGACACTAAATTTATGATGTCAACCGTGTAAGTATTTATGTGAAAGTCATACAGGGGATACCACAACTTTACTGACACTATTTTTTACAGGTTTTCATAAAGTTTGAATTCGATTACAGTTTTCTAAACGTTTAACGAATTAGGTGGGTTGCATTAAAAATGATAATACATCTATCATAAAGAATCATAGGGATATTGGAAATTAACTTACATATACTTCTTTTTATTCTAAATATTATTTTCATTATTCCATAATATAGATTGAACAATTGTAAAGGATACGATATAAACTTGTATAAATATTAAAATGCTATATCACTCATGGTCTGCATGACAATAGTATACGTAACGTACAAATGCTTTCTAGAAAGCAGTTATCAGTTAATTAATTAGCAATAATTTTAGACGTACAGATTTCTTTGATGTATATTTGCGAAACAAATCATTATGGAACTTAACATAAAATTTAGTGTCAATAAAGGAAATAACGCGCTATTCTATTTACCTGGAGGGTGGTGTGGAAAAGATAGATTTCTTGGTAAATAATAATGATCTAAAAAAACTATTTACTCTACAGATAGTGTCTAAAAAATAATTATTATTATTATTACAATAATCCATGAGCAAATGTACATTAATATTTTAAATTTATTACTTATTTAGTTGATGTTAACTATTCTTTGTAATTTACATATTATATACCTTTTAAAAGTAGTGAAATCTCTCCCCCCCCCCCCAAACAAACCTTTTCAAGGTAAAAGGCTGGCAAGTATAAGGTCGTTTCTTCATGTAAAAATTAAAGATTAATTTTACAACTCTTGATAACCTTAATGTAAAAAAAACTCTTAATAACACTTATGCAGACAAAACCAAACTTTTATTAACATTCATACAGACAAAATAAAAATTCTTAGAGCTTACTCTAAAATTCAACTTTAATTTTCAAACTTCGACAACTCTTATGTAGTCGAAATTATAAATGCTGTATTCTATACAGTTATTTAATTATGGAAATTAAAGATCTTGATAACACTTATATAGACAAAATACTAGTAGCTTTACTGCATACTCTTAAGACGTGTTGATATTATAATCGTCAGATCAACAAATAATATATCTTCTTTCCTCTTGTGAATAAGTGATCGAACACAAATACTGGAAGAATATGTGATACTTATAGATCAAGTTGGAAAACAAATAATTATGTTAGGATGAATGTCTTCTTTTACCTCTGCAATGAGTTAATCACAATCACTCAAATCATGATGCTTATACATTAAGCTAAAAAATCCGAAACTCTCATGTATGAAAATATGAACGTGTAACCATCTTCGCGTTAAGGGTCTGTTGGACAGATTACCATTTCTTTAGTGTCACTTCTCCTTCGATTATCTATACCTTCGATTTGACATAAATTCTCATTTTAATTTTAAGAAAAGAAAGTTATGATATCAATAAATAAATTGGCAAGTTTTTTGCTATAAAAAATAATTGTTTTCAAATAAATAAATAACCGATTAAATTGAGGAAGGATTATAAATATATGTGTTCATATAAACACTCAATCCAATTGGAGCATGTGAAAAGGTGGATAGCCTGTGAAAAGGTACAGTCGGGTACAATTAAAACTTTGAATAATTGCGACTGCTGCCACGTTCTGTACATGTAATAGAATGGTATGATGTTCTTACATGACATTATCACATGACAAATGTGCCCATAATATGTAGTAATATCATGTTTGTCTAAAATTATTATGTAATTTAACAAGATTGTTTCGCATCATGAAAACTTTTTCATTTATTTATGGAAGCTGAGAGCGGATGTACAATCTACTCTACTTAGTAATTCAGTAAATGTATTGCTATCCTTATTTCATTCAAAATCTATGTCCAGGACGATTATATACAATTATATATGAGATTTAAATTCTGTTGATTTACATACATTTAAAAAAAACAGGAACAAATTCTATCATGTAGAACACAATTTTTTGACGGAAAAACTTGCCGCCCCGTCCTATCATAGATAACGATGTATACCATATTTAAATTATGCAAGGTTAACCAAATTAACTTGTTAATGAAACACCGTTAAAAAATCTCTGAATCGATTTTTCATTCTATATGTATTTATTACTGTCCTTGACGAATTGTTGAAGAATTCAAACTTAATCTTGCAATCATTCTAAGCTCATTTTTGGTTATTTGTATGTATGTTTTACAAACCTCTGTTAGTATTATCGGAAGATTGCAGGAAGTTGATTAAAAATAATTGTAACTATTATTACATATTAAAAAAATGTTATAAAATAAATTTCTATGACTCTAGTTGAAAAATAAATCAAGTTTAAAAGTTTTAAATTAATATTTATGTAGTTTACAGCTTTTAGTTTCAAATCTTTACTTAATTAAAATCTTTACTTAATTAAAAAATTCCATTGTTTTTTATTATTTGAGGCCATTGGTCTCACAGTTTAATATAATGATTTGAGTATTACGCATTATAGGATAATAGGACGATAAATTAACTATATTAAAAATTTTATGATTTTGATAATTACACTGACATTTAGTGGTTCATCGATTATCTATGATAGGACGGGGCGGCAAGTTTTTCCGTCAAAAAATTGCGTTCTACATGATAGAATTTGTTCCTGTTTTTTTTAAATGTATGTAAATCAACAGAATTTAAATCTCATATATAATTGTATATAATCGTCCTGGACATAGATTTTGAATGAAATAAGGATAGCAATACATTTACTGAATTACTAAGTAGAGTAGATTGTACATCCGCTCTCAGCTTCCATAAATAAATGAAAAAGTTTTCATGATGCGAAACAATCTTGTTAAATTACATAATAATTTTAGACAAACATGATATTACTACATATTATGGGCACATTTGTCATGTGATAATGTCATGTAAGAACATCATACCATTCTATTACATGTACAGAACGTGGCAGCAGTCGCAATTATTCAAAGTTTTAATTGTACCCGACTGTACCTTTTCACAGGCTATCCACCTTTTCACATGCTCCAATTGGATTGAGTGTTTATATGAACACATATATTTATAATCCTTCCTCAATTTAATCGGTTATTTATTTATTTGAAAACAATTATTTTTTATAGCAAAAAACTTGCCAATTTATTTATTGATATCATAACTTTCTTTTCTTAAAATTAAAATGAGAATTTATGTCAAATCGAAGGTATAGATAATCGAAGGAGAAGTGACACTAAAGAAATGGTAATCTGTCCAACAGACCCTTAACGCGAAGATGGTTACACGTTCATATTTTCATACATGAGAGTTTCGGATTTTTTAGCTTAATGTATAAGCATCATGATTTGAGTGATTGTGATTAACTCATTGCAGAGGTAAAAGAAGACATTCATCCTAACATAATTATTTGTTTTCCAACTTGATCTATAAGTATCACATATTCTTCCAGTATTTGTGTTCGATCACTTATTCACAAGAGGAAAGAAGATATATTATTTGTTGATCTGACGATTATAATATCAACACGTCTTAATTTTTATTACATTTACTTAGAAACGCATGTACATACTTACAGGCTTGGATATTCGGTTTCGCGATAAGACATTCGATATTAATCGGCATTTGTATTTTAATTTCTTTAAGTTTTTGCATTAATTTGACTCTTTCCGCTTCGTGTATTTTGCATTGCCATAATACATGATTTAGGTTTTGGTCGCTTTGTTGACATTCGCATTGTTCATTACCAATACCTATTTTTGCCAAGGAAGCTGCCAAGTTGTAATGATCCGACCTGCATCGGTTAATTGTGACAATAAAAGAACGACGCAGTTTTAGCCCTGCAAACCAAGGTTGTGCATTATTTGTATAATATGAACTGAAATATTTAGTTCCTTTGCTCTGGCTTTGATCAATTAGTTTTTCAGTATTTTCAGCAACTGCGCATTGTTCGTATTTTTCTTTATAGTCACTAAATGGAGGTGTAAAGTTTTGCAGTTCATCAGTTGGATCATTTGAGTTGGCAGCTTCTTTGGCAATAGCGTCCGCTAGATCATTTCCAACAATGTCTAAATGAGAAGGTATCCATACAAATTCTATTTTTCTTCTGGGATTTGTAGTGAGAATTTCATTATATTTTTCTTTGATAAGTAGTATGTATTTGTTCACTTTTGCATTTATTTTAGTGGAAGTTAAACTTGATAAAGCGCTTAGCGAATCCGAAAAAATAACAATATCATAACTAGTTTGTAGATGTGCAACACTGATTGCATCGTATAGGGCTACGCATTCTGCCGTAAAGATTGAAGCGTGACTCGGAAGTTTTCTTTTGATGGAAATGTTTAATCGAGGGCAAGTTACAGCTGTCCCGACGTTACAATCAATTTTGCTTCCATCCGTGTATATGTCTATACATTTTAGATTCGATACATATGTTTGAACTAATTCATTTCGGTTTTACGCCTTTTTTATCTCCTGACCAAACTCTTCATTTATTTTTATTGACGTTTTTATAGTGTCGTAAGCATAGCTATAGATGTGATAATGCTCTTCTAAAGGTAAATTGGTATTTAAGATTTGTTCTGTACACTGAATGAATAAGCTAGGCGCTTTACTGTATGATTTATTGGAGATTTTTTTTTTAATTGGTGCATTTGTTTACATAGGGGAGAATTTCTGTAAGATAATGCTTTACTAAGAAATTGCTTGCATAGGTATTTGGTTCGAATTTCAAAAGCAGTGACCTTGGATTCCGCGAGGATTATATTTCTTGGTGTGCTTATTCTATATCCCATAGCTTTTCTCAGAGCCGCTAGTTGGATTTTTTCTAAAGTTTCGATATTTTTCTTTTGTTTTGGGAAGTATATGTAGCTAGCATAGTCCATAATTGATCTTACGAAGCTTTTATAAAATAAAATAAGCGTAGCTGGAGATGAACCCCACCACGTTCCGTATAGAAATTTAATAATATTATTTGCTCTGTTACTTTTTGCTTCTACATATTTGACATGCGGGGTGAATGAGAGCTTGAAATCAAAAATTATTCCAAGAAATCTTACAGTTTCGCTTGATTTTATAACAGGGTCGTTTATTTTTATTTCTCTGTCTCCCGGTTTTATACCTTTTTTATTAAAGTGTACAAATGTAGATTTTTGAGGCGCAAGTTCTAAGCCTATTTTATTTAAGTTTTCGTTGATGATTTTGACGCTCCTATCTAGAATTGAGACATTTCTTTTTGTAAACAGCGCAATATCGTCCGCAAACTGAGATAATGAGATACTCTTTGGAAGGTTTGCAATAATATCTTTTACATAAATTAAGTATAAAAGCGGGCTAAGGACACCCCCTTGAGGAACACCTTTGCCCACCTTTCTGTGATTATCGCCTAAAATGTCAGTGAAGATTATTCTCTCATGAGTGATATATTTAACAAATTGTAATATTTCTTCAGTTCATCCTATATCCGAAAGTTTTTGTATGAGTGTGTCGCTGTTTACATTATCGAATGCTCCGCAAACATCTAGGAATACGGCGTACAAATCTCTGCGAGATTCGAGAGCTTCTTCTGCTTGAATCATTAGTTTAGCAAGGTTGTTCGCAGTCGATTTTCCCTTTCTAATTCCAGATTGGCTGTCAGGTTTATTAATAAAATGTATGTAAGATTTTTTCCAATCTTCTGGATACTGACCACGGTTAAATAACTCATTATAAATATCAAGAAGCAGTAAGATATACTTATAATAATGTAATAGTCAATACCGTCTATGCCTGGTGCAGATTTGATATTTAAACGACTTATGGCAGCGTTAATTTCTATATAGTCGAATGGTTTACTAAAAAATTCGTTATCTGGGCAAGGCGGAATCCAGTTTGGATTTGTAAGAACCCACGGGGGGCTTATTTTATTTAGTCCTTCATTAATCGCGTTAGAATGTTGCAAATTGCTGTCTTGATGCGCTTTTTTGCCTTTTACCCATTTATTTTTAAATATTTTAGATTTTCCCGAAACATAAGTCATATCTGTGTGAACATCTATCGTTTCCATGAATTTGATATAGCCTTCGCGTTTTTTTCTCTTAAATAAATTGTAGGCATACTTTTCCGCTTTTTTATATAATTCGAGATCTTCTAGATTTAGACTTGCTATCCATTTTAAAAATGCTTCTTTTCGTAGTCTCTTAACTTCGTTGCAATCTTCGTCCCACCATGACACCGGGTTACGGTATTGTTTTGACGGTACAATTTTTTTGGGGGGTGTATTTGCTTTTATTGCCGTAACAATTGTATTTGTGAAGAAATAGTATTTTTCAGCAGGAGAAAGATTTTCATAATCTGATTTCAGAAAGTGAGTATAGTTATCATCTAATTCTTTGTAAAAATTTGACCAGTTTGTTTTTAAAGTTTTAATTTTGAAGGTGTTTTTGCTATAAATGTTTTTTTCCGCAGTGATATTAAATAATATTGGGTAGTGATCTGAGCCGAATGTTTCATTCAAAACATTAACTTCAAATTTGTGCGCAATATCAGTAGTTGAATACAATAGATCAATATTTGAGTGGAAATTTCTCGAGAAATCCGATCGCGTAATTGTATTGTAATTATGTAGAAATAGCTTAGTGTCGTCTATACTCTTTGAAAATCTTTCTCCATTTACGTCTGTATATTTACAGTTCCATAAGGTGCTGTGCGCGTAGAAGTCGCCTACTAATACGCTGGCGCATTCTGTATTTATGTTTTCGGTAATGGCATTCCATTGAGCTTGTGTTAAATTTCTTCCCGGTGATCTATAGCATATCGTAATATCAATAGACGGCTTAGTATCTGTAATTCTTATACCGCAAATTTCGACTGTTTCGTCAGGACTTTTGACATTTTGTATTTCAGTGAATGCTAAATCTTTGTGTATGAGAATTAGGATACCACCTTCTTTAGCGCGAGGTCTATTCTTTTTATATTGTACGAAGTCGCTAGAAAAAATATAATCATGATTTTTGTCATCATCTTGTAGCCAAGACTCTACACAGATGAAAATGTCTAAGTTTTTCAAGATTTCGGGAAGTTCGCTTTTGCGCTGATTGATACTTCGAGCATTCCAGAAACAGCATTTTAGTTTATTATAACTATTATTATTTTCTTGTAATTGATTTATTTTAATTTATTAGATTTTTAGTTATTTATTTTCCTGATAAACTACTCTGATCTTCGCTTAGATCACTGTCGTATTCTATGTTTTCTAATTTTTTTGTAATTCTATATATTCTACTTTTCAAATTTGTAGCTGTAACATTTGATCTCATATCATTAAGCATTTTGATTAGTTCTTGAGTATTAAAAGTAAACTGTAAGGCTGTTTGTGCAATGTCGGAGTTATTATAAGTAACTTTTAGGAAGTTTACTGTGTCGTTAAAATTAAGTGGGTATATATCGGAATTTTCGGTGAATAGTTGCTTTGCAGATTCAAGGTCATGCTCTATTTCTGCTTTAGATGGAGCCTCTTTAACATTTGTTTTGGTTTTTCTGGGAGTACGTATGTTTGGTGTATTATTGCTACTTGCCGCTGATGATGTTTCGGAGCGAAGTCTCTTGTTAGCCGGAGGTGGTTGGAGAAAAGAAATCGGTTCCTCGACTTCTTTTTCACGCTGAGTGGTTACTTCGTTGATATCGTTTGACAATCTCTCTGGGTTTTGAGTTGGTGTCGGAATCTCTTGTGCTAATTTTGGTGTAGTCAGGTCTTCATTGTCTGCTTCTTCCGTATTATTTTCTTGTGAGGATGGGTCCGTGTTTTTGCAAAATTTTGCTACGTGTCCTTCTTCGTGGCAAACAAAGCAAATAAGCTTTTCCGCAGATAAATAAATCCACTATACCGTGTTGTCATAACTTATTTGTATCGACGGATTAATCTTGTCTAAGTCGTCAGGATTAATATACACTTGTCTCCGGAAACTGAGTATGTGGGAGAATCCAGGTTCGTATTTATCTGCACGGATGTGTGTTATTTGCGACGTTGGTGTGATTCCCATCTTTTGAAGTTCTTGTAGGATGATTCCATTTGGGATTATCGGGTGGACGTTTGAAATTATTATTCATTTGGTTTTATTCATTAGTGGTCGTATTTCAAGATTGTGTGAACCGATTTTTATACTTTTTCCAATGAGATTGTCTGCTATGTTCTTACTGTCTAGATAGAAACAAACTCGACGTTGGGAGATTCTTGAAGCGTATCTTATATTCATTGAACTTGTTATTTTGGCTACTGCCGTAATGTACTCGTGCACTGGAATACCTTCTACTGAGTCAATTACGATGGCTTGGTCTCTGGTTGGGCATTGTTCTTGTTGCATTATCTGTGAGTATGTGTAACTTTGTGTTTTTTGAGTAGACTGCGTCATTTTGAGTGTTGATGTGAGCGTCCCTGCGAGCAGGAACGTTTACCACTCTAGCTGTTTTTTATGATATAGTTATGGCCTGTGATACAGTTTATTATAAGCCATATTCACTATATTTATTAGAACCTAACTTGGTAAGGTGTCACACACTACGCACTCGCGAACACGGAGCGGAGCTTGTTTGTAAACACGTCTATCCTCGATGAAGGCTCAATCGCGTCTCCAGTTATTCTATTTATTTTATCTATTTATTCATTTATTTTATTCTAAATGCAATGCAATTATATAATTAACTATAGAATATTAAAATATTTGTAATCATAAATAAATGCACTTGATAAGAATTAAATATTTCTAAAAATAGTTACCTGTTGAAAATTATGAAGTCCGTAACTTGGATAAAAAGGAGGCAGACGTAAATATTGAAGTTAGTTAATCATAGCTAATTTTTAAAGACTAATATTTTTTACTTGGGATAAAAACCCGATCGGAAAGAAATATTTTGGATTTCTTGTTTTTATAGTAAAAGAAGTCACCAAAAAAATTTTCAGCAAGATTAGCTCTCCGAAGGCCTTGATGTTCTATTGTATGTGAGTGATCAAAATACTTAGCAGTTGCATATAATTTAGCGTTATACTTTAGAAATTCATAAACTAACTTATGCTTTATAAGAGGCTTATTTCACCTCTATTATTTAGTATTATGTTAAAGTCCGAATTTAGTGCCACGCTGGATCGTGGTGAAGTTAATTTTATGCATAGTTTATTTAAGACTAATTTAAGAAATAATTATCTCAGTTTTTATTAAACATTGTGCGCAAGATTTTGTTTACAATTTTCAATGTTGATAGGTAAGATTTTGCATGGTAAGCTATATACTTAAAATTATTATATCAACTATTAGGTAATTAGTCTGTAGATGCACGTAAATTATTTATATTCTGATTATTTAGTGAGAGTAAGTAGTCAGGATATAATACCTAAACTGGCGCATGCCTAAATTCGAGAAACTGGCATTTTCATGCAATTGACTGTTATTGAAAATTTATAAGTTTTAGAGTAGTGCACTTGAAAGACTTCTTTGAAGTTGAAGAAACATGCATTTTCTCGCAGATCGAGGAAACGTGAAAAGAATTCTTTCTGGGAATTACATTTGCAAAGTTATATTTTACAGAAAAGTGAGCCATAAGCAACAGGATCCGTAACTACAACATACATAAATTTATCAGTAAAAAATTCAGATTTTTATTTCATTGAGAATATATATTAATACATAAATAGTAATACTCTTCATTCATAGATATTGCTTATATTATATCGAAATAAAAATATCTAGAATTATAATTTCATGTATATAATTTTATTTATAATATAATTCAATTAACTGTGTATAACTGCTCCTTACTATTTTCAATTTTTACATTATTTACAAATATTTAGTGAACTGAAATTATGATTCTTCTTTTACGTCTGATCGTTGTGCATATATTGTAATATAATATTTGTAACATTATGTATATTCAAAATTACCAAATGTTATATATTAAACTGGGCAAACAATCAATTCGTATTCAAACATCAGAGATACGGCTACAAATACAAAGTATAAAAGAAACATAGTAAAACCTAAACCTTTATTCATTCGCCACTTAAAGAAGGCGATACTTAGTATTACAAAAAGTAACATACAAAATAGAATAGCGATACTGCACACCATACCGACTGAGTTCACTTCTACTGGAGTTCCATAAATCAAGCCATACAATAGCCATGGTACTGGAAGCCTGAAAAATGTATATAGATTAATATAAATTTAAATATATGAATATAGCAAACGTGTTATTTATATTTCTTTACATTAAATATCCTGTTATAATTATAAACTTTTAAGCGCTGATTACGATAAAAATTTCTATTACTTAATCCCGCCTGACTCTGTTCAAAATAGCGTTTATTTCTACCAAAACATTGTTATTTTCAGACCATCATATTTACTTTAAGCATCTTCTTAAAGCTCTATGTAACTTTTCCTTTGCTTTCTTCAGGGTGTATTCTGATGTCACTGATCAAAACATCAATTTTTTTACTAAAATCGTATCTAAACCGTATCTAGAATACGCAAATAAAAGGACTTTTCGAAGTTAGAAACTGTTCAAAAGTTACAGCCGTAAAGGTAAGGAAGAAAGAAGGTTCTATTTCTTTGTTCAGAGTTGTGTGTAATATCAGTATCAGTATGTCCCTGGAGGTGATACCGGCGGCCCCTGCTCGGGGACGTGCCGGATCTGGTACTCAGGTCTAGCCCATTATGCCATTCTCCCTGTTCCTTCATCATCTCCTGTTAAACATCCTATCGGACACCCCACCTAATCTAACCTATTTTCTTATCTATAGCCCTTATCACGCTAAGCACCGACCGAAGCTCCTGCGTTCGCATAAATTCCGGAACGACGAAGGGTACCCCCCACACCCCGTGCCTCGTACCCGCAAAAGCCGGGCACCACCCGCACCATCTGCACCTTGCATCCCTCCTTCCGCGCCTCTTCAGCTTGTACAGGTGGTATCCCACCCGCCATTGTCCAATCAAGAACCCAACCGTCAGCCTGACTTCGGTCTTACTTGACCTACTCAGGGCGTTCAACCATACTTGATGTGGTTCGTCCCCCAGCATGCATTTCGCTTGTTGGAGTCCTGATGCCCCCCACCATTTCCTCCCCAGCTCCTCCTGAAGCCACCTTTTCACCGCACTGTCCACAGCGCAGGCAGGTACCGCCACCCTGCAGAACTTAGCCCTTACCAGTCGAGAGCCCCTACCCGCTAGGCGGCCTGCCTTTTCATTACCAATGATGCCTGCGTGCCTAGGCACCCAAACTATCCTAACTTCCTTTTGCCCTGCCAGCGTCTCCAGAGACTGTCTGCACCCCATCACCTCTCTCGAGTCAATGCGGATCGCGTCCAGTGCCAGAAGTGCCGCCCTACTAACCGTGCATATGGTAATCAACCTATGGTTGCTTCCCTCATTCCATATCCAGTCAGAGCACTCTCTTATAGCCCTGATTTCTGCCTGGAATACAGTCGTATATGAATCCAGGCTGCAAACCAATTCCTCGGTGCCACCCTTCCTCCTCGCTCCTGCTCCTACCCCCTGATCCGTCTTTGAACCATCCGCAAACCACACCTCCCCTACCTTCAGTAGATCGTATGTGCCCCCAATCCATTCCGATCTCTGCGGTATGATAACCTTATATGGTTTTGTGCAATGTAATTCCCCAACCATCCTATCGAACTCCTTCCAATCACTATCTTTCATGATCTCCTTCATTATCCTTTCATCCCTGAACCTATCACTCAACTTGGCTCCGGAGAGCCTGATGCATGCTTGAAAGCGCCAGCCCTTATGTCCCTGGCCAGCGGTGGAATTCCCGGCAGGAGTTCCAGGGCAACCGTTGGGGTCGACCTCATGGATCCCGCCATTCCTCGCGCCACAAGCCCTTGGACTCGGTCCAGCACCCGCGCATGTCCCTTCTGGTCGCACTTATATGCCCATACAATGGCACCGTACTTCAGACTCGGTTTTATGATAGATTCGTAAATCCATCTTACCTGGGTCGGTGCCAGTCCCCAGCGTGTTCCTATCGCCCTCCTGCACAGTAAGAAGGTATTCACCGCCTTCGCACGTTTTTCCCTTATGTGCTTATCCCAGTTGAGTTTTGAGTCTATTGACCCCCAGGTTTTTAACCTCCTTCGGCAGTTTCAGTGGAATACCATACAAGGCAAGCCCCTCTACCGTCTTGATCTTGTACCTGTTTGTACACAACATGACGTTCACTTTCCTGGTGTTCACACTTAACCTCACTTGGAATGCTGAGGTTCGAGTCACCGAGTAAGTGAACGCACATACTAACGACTAATTGATCAGTATTTATTTAATAAATAAGAATGACGATGTTTTGGTATGCAATGGAACGATAGAGTCAATCAATCACGATAAAGTAAACTCAGGCGTTCTCACGTATGGCTAGTCGAGCGTTCTGTTGGCAGTAAAGCACGGGCCAACCGTAGCGCAGATCTAAACCCTGCATCTTTAATATGGAGGCGCCTTTTTATATACTTTCATATAATATTTCTAATAAGTAAAATTCGAATGAGCTTCAATTTCATGAGCGAGCTCATTAAATTGATGGCAAGAGCTAATTATAATTCTATAGTAAAAAATGAAAATTGTATTGGAAATAAGCGAGCTAGATTTCTTTTGCTCCTCATAGCGTACGACGGACCCAGCGCCGAGGCGTACCACTCGGCGCTCCTCACTCTGCCGTCTACGGACGTCATGCGCCGACTGTCTGCGCGGCGGCATTTCACTTTGCCTTTGGCCTTCGCCCTGTGCACACGAGAGCGGTTAACAGGCGTCTGAGTTTTTGTATGTTCGATCGCTTTATTAAATTAATTATTTTAATATCTGATTAATAAGCTTGACTGGGTCTGTAATAGGACTATCTAAATTACACCCTAGGTAAGAATCTCCCACCGGCCCAATACTGGCACAGCAAGGGCAGACTGTAGTCCAGTACTGAATGCCAATGCTTGCCCAACATTGAACCTGTACGAAAATGATAATATCGAGTCCAGTACTGTACAACTGGAAAATTGCTCGCGGCCAGTATTGTGCTAGTAAAGGAAGCCAGTGTTGTGTTAGCAAAAATGTTAATGAAAATTTATTTATTTAAATCAAAACATATAATAATAACAATATAATTTTATGTACATATACATACATATATGTATATATATGCAGTAGGGGGGTACCCCCCTGCTCACTCCGCTCACCAACACCCATAGCCTCAATCTTAGTTTAAATATTAACTTAATATAACTTAGATCAATATAATAAATAACGTTGCTAAAACATTTTGAAATATTCAATAGAAGTAAAAATTTTAATGTGTAAAGGTATTATTTACTATGTACGTAAATGTTAAATACTTTCTTATTTTCCTGTGTAATTTATAACGTGGAATTTACCCCGCCCGCACGGGGATTCCAGTTCGTGTACAAGTAATTTTATTTTGCGCGGCTGATACTCCTTCTTCTCGGCTTGTGGAATCCTGAAAATGGTAGAAAGCGGGAAAGTGGTGGCAATTAGGTCAACAAATATTGAACACGAATAGTTAAGATAAGAAATCACCAGTATATTATGAACTTCATCTTTAAAGGGTTATAGGGGTTTAAGGGGTTATGACAGGGTTAAAATTTACAAAAAATTGATTTTTTTTTGTTTGCGTTTTCTGTAGAAAATTTACCATAGAATAAGTTGCCGAAACGCGTTTTTCAATATAATATTTTTTTTAAAGTTATAAACAAAATACTAAGAAAAAACATGATTTTCAAAAATCGTATATTTTATTCTGAAATTACGATTTCATGTTTTATAAAATCATACAACTGTATTGCTATATATATACTATATACATATATATAAATATATATATATATATTTAAATGTACGACACATTCGAAAAATTTTAAATTTGGCGGTTACCGACCGAGGTAGATGGTATCCACAGTGAACGGCACTCTAAGTAGAATTTTGCTTTACCATACGACTAGCAGGCTGTTAAAGTTGCTATTTAAAATAATCAGTGATTGTTTAACTAAATAATATTCAGTTCTTCAGTTAAGATTATTGTTATAAATTAATAATTTTTACTGAAAAATGTTTAAATATTTTATTTAGTTTCAAATCAAGGTTATAATTAGTGTATTATTGTGAAGTGAAATTTAAAGATTTATTAAAAACAATAAGATGAGTCGTTCAAGAAGAAAAAAGCCAGGCTCATCTGCACATGGAAAACGCAGGTTTGGACGAAAGAAGAAGAGGCAAAGAATTTTTTATAAAAGTGGACCATCGCCAACACCTTTCCCACCTTCAAGAAATGAAGCACCATCTGAAGAACATCCTTCATCGCCTACACCACCAGAGAGAGAAATGCCACTTCCTTCAACATCTAGTGCAAGATCTTCAACAAGAAGCATTATGCAACCATCCCCATCAGGTACATCAGCTACGCAGTTTGTACAGCTAGAAATTCCTGTATCGGGGTCCAGGCAAAAATTAAAATTAGATTATATAGAAGCTGGTCCTATACAATATAGAATTTATGACACTTCCTTACTTTTACCAGGCTTGCAAGAATTTCGGGCTTGCAAAAACTGTGGCGGAGATATCACATTCAATGAAGTTGATATCCGAGGCCTGGGTAGCAAATTATCCATCGTTTGCACTAATTGCTACAAAACTGCTTCCATTGACTTGAGCAGACAGATTGGTCGAAAGCGAAATGTCTTTGAAATAAATAAACGAGTTGTATTGGCTATGAGAGCTCTTGGTCATGGACACACTGGTTTGAAAACCTTTTGTGGAATCACGGGCTTTTTACCACCAGTTGCTCATAGTTATTTTGGCTCAATAAATCATGAATTAAAAATTGCAAGTCAAAGATAGCTAATGAGTCAATGAAAGCAGCTATGCAAGAAGGCTGCAGCACAGGTGAGAATCAAGAGAATTGCTGTAACACGGTTTCTGGTGATGGATCTTGGAGGAAACGAGGATTTTCTTCCCTCCAAGGAGTGTCAACATTGATTCGGAACAGCAATGGCAAAGTAATTGATGTGGTACCAAAACAATCGTTTTGCAAGGCTTGTGAAGCGCATCCAGAAGAATACACTGAAGAGTATAGAGAGTGGTTAGACGAAGAACATCAAGACCAATGCTCTGCCAATCATCAAGGAAGTTCAGGAAAAATGGAAGTAGATGGTATCGTGGAAATGTTTCAAAGATCAGGGGCAATCCACGGTATCAAATACAAAAACTACATAGGAGATGACAACTCAAGGTGTATAAGGCTCTCTGCGATGCTAAGCCTTATGGAGAGGATTTTTCCATTAAGAAGAAAGAATGTGTGGAACACGTACAGAAGAGGATGGGAACCAGACTTAGAAATATGAAGAAAACTTTGGCTGGCCAAAAGTTGTCTGATGGCGCAAGGATAGGTGGAAAGAACCGTCTGACAGCTCAAAGGATTGACCAACTAACACAATATTATGGCAATGCCATCCGAGGTCATCACCATTCTATTGAAGAAATGTCCAATGCCATCTGCGCGACATTTTATCACAAACTATCAACAGATAAAGAGCCAAGACACAACCATTGTCCACCAGGATCAGACATCTGGTGTAAATGAAAAGTTTCCAAAGCCAGGAAGAAATTAAAAAATTTTCACCATCAAGATAGTATTCCTGTGCCAATCATGGGAGCAATCAAGCCAATTTACGAGGACTTGACCCAAGCAGAGCTGCTCGAGAGATGCGTTGTAAGCTTCACCCAGAACAGCAACGAAAGCTTCAACCAGTCCATTTGGAAACTCATCCCCAAGGAAAGTTTTAGTGGCCTCAAAGTCTTGGAGATTGGAATTTTCATCGCAGTTGCTTGCTTCAATGATGGCAAGGCAGGAATGCTTGAGGTGATGAAGAGTTTTAATGTTCATCCGGGATCTTCTGCAGTAAAGTGGGCCAAGAGTGCAGATGCACAACGTCTTTTCTGGTCAGACAAGAGAGCAATGGAATCAACACTAGAAGCCCGAAAAGCTAAGAGGAATAGGAATAATCCAGATGAAGATTCCTACTCAGCTGGAGCATACTAATTTCCCAAATACACAGACAAATATACAATCACCGACTCCTAACCAAAAACTTAAAAGAGCACTCGCTACAAGTTAACATCACTTTTTATCAACACACACACATTACAAAATGCAATGAAAATTTGGTCAGGGCAGAACTGACAGTTTTTCAGTTTTATTTTTTTTTGTACATAACATAATAAAAAGCATCTCTACTCATCTCTGGTTATAGTTTAGTCTGCTGGTAGTGCAACAGCTGATCAGCTGTTCTCTGACATACTTTTCATTCATCACATCTGAACAAAACCTTCTATCTTCTAGTGTTTATTTCTGCTCTTTGACTACATGGATGAGGTGCAGCATTTGTAAGTTTATTTTTAACTATTTAGATCTTTTTTAAGTTCATTATTAAAAATACATTAACTGAAAGTATATTAAATCATTTTCCATAAAAATTTTCCATACTTTAAGTTTCAATTATAAAAATATTTCAAAAGTTGTAAATTTAATTTGTTAACCTATTTCCACTTAATGCATTTTTTTGTTTCAGTAGACATAAGCTTTCATATTGAAGCTTTTTTGGAAAAATAACTCTCCAGATGTCATCCTCAGAGAGCTACCTTTGGATTATATTTGGGTTAGACGCTGAAAATTATTGGTAAGTACACTTTACATTACGAAATATTAAGTAAAACTTTAAATGCATTTTACTCCGATTTAGTTTTCTCATGCTTTTTTTTTACTTGCCGCAGGTTTTCAGAGCAATAGGTGGACCAAATGGGTTCAAATTTTGGAGAAACCTTTGGAATAGGTTTCTTCACAAACTAAGCGGAGCAAAATTGGAAAAAGATAAGTTCAATGTAAATGTTACGTATGTTTACATATGTAACATTCAGTATAATTACTAATATTGTCAATATATGTGTGATTAATTATAATAATTTTGTGTTTTTCAGCAATCTGCTCCACTTAGTCTGAGACCAGACTTATGGGGAAGATAAACCACTTAGATTCCTGAAGATTGATGGTACCGATCCTATAAATTTTTGCGGCAAATAAATAAAAATGATGAAAATTATAATTTTTGGTAAGTAAATACCTTTAATTATTTTTCAATATTACACTCACTTAATGCATATTTTTTATGCATAGACGTGAAGTGTAATACTTATATTTCAAAGGAAAAATATAATTTTTAATGTACCTATATATGTCAATTTTTTATAGCACTAATGATTTTTCTTTTTTTTTCAGGTTTTAACCCTGTCATAACCCCTTTACAATCAAACATTAAAAGGGAAGGCACCACTGAAATCTGTAATCGCGAAAACTTCCTCCATCTACCAAAGTGCTCAACAATCCTCTATCATGTATTCAACAATTCCACCACGCTTAATAATAACAAATGTCGAAGTTCGCTCACCAACATTCCTCTATAAATCCTCCAACAAAACTCCAGATGCTTTCTTCCTTCTCAAAATAACGAAAACTCCTTTGAAGAAAAATATTCAGCAATACCAAAATGGCAGAAAGAATTACTAATAACTACTAAGGTAAACTTAACTACTCCAGGCCCAGGAACGGAATACAGAGTGCGGAATACCAAGGCGTCCGCCGACAGAGTGCCCCGGCCAACACTTTGCTCTAAGAAGGATGCCGCGTTTTTCCCACCCAGCCTCCTTGTTCACGGAAGCGTCGATCTGGCCCCCGAATTTTTCAATTGGTCCTCTACCTGAAATAAAATTTCTATTGGCCTTCAATAAACCACCACTAATTAATTCCTCTACCCATGATTTTCCTGAGCGCTCTCTTTTCCAAATCCAATTTTATCATTGGCTAGAAAATCAATTATCGCTCTCTGTATCCTCTATAAATATGCAAATCCATGCTTCCATTATCGATTAGGATCAATCAATCAATGTCGATCTCCATCCACTTATAGATAAGCAATCGAGTGCGCGGCATTCGAAATCCTCTATCCGAATATGCAAATCACTGTAGACGAACCTTTGATACCAACTAGTATCCTCTAGTTCGCCGCCGCCATGCCGCTATACCTACAAGAAAGAATCCTCCATGTGAGTACTGTACAGTTTGCCTGTACAGTACTTTCCAGTCACTCTCTCTTGCTCTCATACGCTCATTCCCTCTCACTCACTCTCGTGCACTCGATGCTCTCTATTTCTCTCTCGCGCTTACACTCTGATTCTCTCTCTCTCTCACTCTCTCTCGCACTCATACTATGTCACATGTATGTGACCGCGCTCGCTACTTCCTGCAGCTCTCCCACTCTCGAACGCCGGCAAGTCGCGCAGGTGTGATCAGCTGCGACACATCCCGCTCTACGTACGAGGTCGAGCAGAGACACTTTTCGCGAGCTCCCCCGCGCTGGCGCTGCTAGAGGAGCTGTCAACTCGCCTACGGAGCTCGTCAACTGTATAAAATTTCAACGACGGAGCAATATTTATTGCTTAAGTAAATATTAATAGAAATCAAGTAATATAATTAGAGAGGACCATAGAAGGAAAATAGATATTTCCAATGAGTCGAAATATCGTGTACAGTTAAGTACAGTTAAGTAAAGTTAAGTAATACTTTAATACTTATTCAAAATCCTCAGTCTTGCCCGAGCATCTCACTCTCAAGCAGTCGTCCTAAGCAAAAACGTAAAAGTGACTTTTCGCTGTTCTAGGTTATAGGAGGCGCTCGCGCGCGTCCGCCTCGTGGCTCGCATGCTTCGTATCTTCGTTTCTCTCTCGCTCTCGCTGCTTCGATGCTGCGCCGTGCTTCCCTCTCTCTTGCTCTCGCCTCGGCTGCCGCGCGCTGCTATGCGCTGTGTTCCCCTACTCTCTCGCTCTCGCCTCGTGCTGCTGCTACTCGGTGGCAGGCTGCTCTCGGCGCCGCGCTGTCCTTCTCCTGGCTCTATCAGCTGTCTGCTCGCTTACCGCTCTGTAAACACCACCGAGTGTGAGATTCTATTATCTTGACTGGGTAGTGTCCAGGCGAGCAGCTATCGACGGGATCCCCGTTACAACAGTTAAATAAATACTTTAGTTTAAGCGAAGTAAATGGAGTGAAGTATCTCTTTTAAGACGATCAAATGTTTTAAAATTTATTATTAATTTAATTTAATTTAACTCAATTTAGAAGTGAATAAATGAGAACTGAAGAAATGTTCAAAGGCTGTACAGAACAGCTTATAGGCCTAATTGTAATTTTAATCCAATATTAAATTCAGGAAGATTAACACAACAATATTTTTTACATGCCTTGCGACGTAGTAATAAATATTGCTCCATCGTTGAAATTGTCGTACAGCTGACGAGCTCTATAGGCGAGTTGACAGCTCCTGTGGCGGAGCCAGCGCCGGCGGAGCTCGCGGAAAGTGTCTCTGCTCGACCTCGTACGACTTGCCGGCGTTCGAGAGAGGGAGAGCTGCAGGAAGTAGCGAGCGCGGTCACATACATGTGACATAGTATGAGTGCGAGAGAGAGTGAGAGAGAGAATCAGAGTGTAAGCGCGAGAGAGAAATAGAGAGCATCGAGTGCACGAGAGTGAGAGAGAGGGAATGAGCGTATGAGAGCGAGAGAGAGAGGGAGCGAGCGCTTGGTAGAGCACGTGAAAGCGAGAGAGAGAGAGAGAGAGTGACTGAAGAGTACTGTACAGGCAAACTGTACAGTACTAACATGGAGGATTCTTTCTTATAGGTAGAGGCATGGCGGCTGTCGACTAGAGGATACTAGTTGGTATTAAGGGTTCGTCTACAGTGAGTAGTATATTTGGATAGAGAATTTTGAATGCCGCGCGCTCGATTGATTATCTATTGGTGGAGCCACCGGATGGATATCGAAATTGATTCATTGATCGATATCGATAAAGTGGGCGCGGTTTTGCATATTTATAGAGGATATAGAAGGCGATAATTGATATTCTAGCCAATGACAAAATTATGATTTGGAAAAGAGGGCGCTGAAGGGAAACACAGATAGAGAATTAATTAGTGGTAGTTCTTGGTAGGCCAATAGAGGATTTCTTCTAGGAAAAGAACCAATTGGAAAATTCGGTGGCCAAATCGACGCTTCCGTGAAGAAGGAGGCCGGGTGGGAAAAACGCGGCATCCTTCTTGGAGCGAAGCGTCGGCCGGGACATTTTGTCGGCGGACGTCTTGGCGGCAGTTCGCATTCTGGATTCCGGTCCTGGTCTCGAAGCGGCACAGTTCTTTTCAGCAGTCATGGGCAGTATTGGATAGTTGTTCCGCCATCTTGTGGTACTTAAAGTTCTTCAAGAAGAGCTTACTTTTGTTGGTCGAGGAAGCGGGTGATATTGGAAGTTTTATTGTTGAAGGATTATAGAGGAACTCGTTGAGAAGTTTGGGAATATTATTATTTATATTTAATTGATACAGGAATAATTTGGAGTGAAAAGCAATACGTGCCGCGGAATATAGTGGAGACTTTCGCGCGTTTCAGCGGACGGCAGTTGTCCCTTTTGTATTTGATCTAGAGTAGAATCAATCGTAGAGGAAAATTCGCGGCCCTTCCTTAGCAACCACTGATCATTCCTGGAGTTAGTTATATGGCCGTTGGCCCATGCTGTTATTTAAACTCAATTCATTGTTGAAGAATTTCTCGTGTATGAAGATACGATAATATATTTGTACTCTTTTAACATTAATTGTTGATGTTTGATATTTGCTTAAGGGGTTATGCCTGAGTTGAACCTGTAAAAAAGACATTAATAAATAATAGGCTGAAAAAAATTATTTATTAATAGTATAAAAAAAATCTTTCTCCTACTTCAAATATAGGTATTAAACATATTTTTAACTATTTTAAAAAAATTATATATCTATACTTACATTGTAAACAATTATATGTATGAATCATTAATTTTCAGCACTTTTTTCCCTTTGCTGCAGGATATTTCAGCATCCAGATGATGAATAGACACCAGAGAGGATGTAAAATCTTCTGAATATGTTTCTTCACTGCTTGAGCGGAAGACTTTTCTACAAAAAATAAATTTTCAATATTTAGTAACTCATAAGATGATTATATCAGTAATTATAGTGAATATTGTAAATAATTTACTATGCGTCTCTTCGAGCCAAATCGTTTTATTTATACAAAATTTGCCAAACGTTTCAGGATATATGTATCCCCTCTTCAGTGGCTATATACAAGGTTATAAACTATTTGAAAATTCATTACATAGTATAAATTTAAAGTATTAATTACAAATTATTGAAAAAATCTTTACCTAATATGTAAAAAACCTCCATCTTTCACATAGTAAAAAGACAAGGAATATCGCATATGGCGCTATAATTAAAACGTACAAATTTAATTGAAATTTACAAAACTTTTTTTAAAAAAATTTACTTACAGGATTTTGACTCGAGAAATTATAAAAACAGTACGGTTCTTTACCGGTGCCATTAGATGGCAATATGGCACCGGCCGAGGCTGGACAACAACTAGTGTCTCGACTGAAATTCGGCCTATATAAAGCCCGCAATACATACATCAAACGCAGAACACATACTAAGAATACAACAATTATATATGTAACAAACTATAATGCAACATACGTTGGCGACGGATTTTTCGAGCTTCATCCGTGTATCAAGAACGTATAACAGAACAGAGGTGGCACGTCTACTACTCAAGTGACAGAGCGGGGAGCCCAAGCCGCGTCGCAAGAAACGCTCCTACCATGACTGTATGACTATATAGTATACAGTATGGCCAGCGCGTTACCAAGGCAACCCGGTCTCCCCGACCTCCCACTGGGCTGTTCCGCTCCGGCTCGCCAGCCAATCACTATCGAGCATGTGTTGGCTGAGTTGAAGAGAGCGCGAAGCGGCATGACACCTCTATCTGCATGCTAGGCTCCTAATACAGTCTGCTCGCCACCGAGCCTCCGCAATCCCATTATTTACAAGTTAAATTTTATTTGGACTATTTTTTAGATTAGATATAACATTTTTATAACTTGCCTTGAGGCGACACGTATCCTCAGCTCTATTAAGCGTGCCATCAAAAAACTGGATGTGGAGCATTTCTGAAAAGCGTCTACGAAACATAGACGCCTCTCTATCTATTATTTTAACATTGTTAAAATCAAAACTGTGTCCCGTCTCCAACGCATGCACCGCGAGGGGAGAGTTTAGATCCTTTTTCTCTATACATCTCTTGTGTTCGTATTGCCTAGCTTTCAACGGCCGATACGTTTCCCCAATGTACGTAGAATCGCAATCGGAGCAGTCGATCTTATAAACAACGTTTCTTGTATCATTCACAGCAGTAGGATCTTTGCCAAGCTTTATAAATTTATTAAACTTATCAGTAACACTATTGGTGAGACTCATGTCATTTCTTTGCAAAACAGACTTTAATTTGTTATTAAACCCTTCGTAGTAGGGAAACACCGCATATCTTTTTCCAGAGTTAGGATTAGAATTATTGTTTTTAATAATATGTGAATGTGCACTACCTGCACCCGCACCTTCCAATGTGGCCTTAGAAATGCACAAATTGCGAGCAATGCGTTTTTTACTAAATTTTTCTATGAAATCTGGAGGATAGTCGTTAGCTATGAGAATTTTTTTGCATTTTTCGATATTTTCACCGTGAAACCGCGGATCCGACAATAATATCGCCCTATAGTGAATATTACATATATTCAAATACGCAACATTGACTTTTACCTTGTATTAGTCAATTCTGCTCCGTTCAAGCAGTATATTAAGAAGATTTTCCATCCTGTCTGGTGTCAATTGATCATCTAGATGCTGAGATATCCTGCGGCAAAGGACCTAAAATCATAAAAATGGCAAAACTGAGAAAAATGCATTTAAAGTTTATCAAGATGCTTATGTATACTTATCGAGTAGTACTTACATGAACTGCTTAGTATATTTTTCTTATATTTTGGCATAAGATACCTACATATTAAGGCATATATAAAGACCCGAGTGCTGTATATGTAGATATACCAGTATCGAGAGCTGAAATTGAAATATAAATTTTTGATACGCATTCACAGTCAGTATGTTTCACATGAATATAATTGTTGGTATTGCTTACCCATGACTTTCCAGGATTATTAACAATCACAGTAGACTTAGAGCTGGTTGGAGACTATTTATCACACAGGCATCTTGTACACATGATAATTATAGCCCGTACACCTAAAAATCAAGAATATACTCACAAAGAACAAATTCTTTACAAATCATATGTTGTTTATAGTCCAAACACTTATCTAAATTTGAAGACTAGTAGACTCAGAAGCTATCACAACAGCACAACATCCAGCTTACACTAAACTACAGACAGCAGACGAAACAGCTGATGTCTGACAGTCTGAATGCAAACTCGACTAAGTCGGTAAAACAGTAATTTCCTTTTCCATATGCTGTAAAGTGTCTTTTTTCAGGCGGTAATTTAAATTTGCACGAATATTTTTTTACCCCTTTATAAGTTTGATTAAAAAATTACAAGACTAAATTTAAATCCTAAATTTATTTTATTTTGAAAATTCAAAATAAAAATAAAATCTATGATTTCATAAAAATTAGTTATTTACAGTATGTAATGATTCAATAAATAATATATTTTTTTTTTAAATAAAATTGCGTTTTCAAAAGGAGTTTGTAAACACATTTAATTTTACATTTTCTATGAAAAAGCAATTGTTTTAAATAATCAAAAGTGCTATAAGACAAAATATCAATAATACGCAATTTTGAAAAATTGTGTTTTTTTAGTATTTTGGTGGCTCCCCCTATAGATATCGAAACTGGACGCGCGAGATTCAAATTCCATTGATCCATCCATATGCTTCACTGCATACAGACCCTAAGATGCCAACTGAAATCTCCGAATTGATCTCCGCCATGTTTCCACTACGCTTAAAAGAAAACCTCTATCGCCATGTAATGTACTGTACAGTTCCCCTGTACAGTACTCCGCGTCTATCTCGCTTCCTTCATCACACATCCATCGCCCGATAGCAGGCGCCCTCTCACTCTCACTCGATCACGGTCGATAACCGAGAGCGCTCTCTCTCTCTCACCCCTCTATCATCGCCCGCGCCACATACTCTCTCTCTCTCACTCTCGCCGCTATCCCGCGCGCCACAAATTCTCTCTCCCTCTCTCGCTCTCGCTAACAGCTCGCGCGCATCATTCTCTCTCTCTCTCTCTCGCTCTCACACACACACAGCCTCGTGCATGTGACCGCGCATGCGCTGCTGACTAACTTCCTGCCGTGCCCCCTCCCGAGCGCCGGCGCGCCGCGCAGGTGGGACTCCGGAGCTCACATCCTGCGCTCCGCACGCGGCCAGTCAGAGGCAACTCCTGCGAGCGCCACCGAGCGCTGGCTCCGCTCCAGAAGCTGTCAACTCGCCGAGAGTGAGTCAGCTGGCCGTGTAATAATGTTCACGACGCAGCAATAATTATTGCTACGTCGCAAAGTACAAGTGTCATATTAATGTTGAATATTGTGCCACAGTTCAAAGCATAAAGTATATACATGATTATTTATATAAAGGTAGTGATAGAGCTTTTTGCACACTCAAAAAATTAAATAATAATAATGAAGAAAATAATAAATTAGTATATGATGAAATAACAGAATATTTAGATGGTAGATATATAAGTTGTATGGAAGCAGCATGGAGATTGCAAGAATGTCACAGGTAGAAATATTAAAGTTGAACGTTTAGCTGTACACACAAAAGATAAACAAAAAATTATTTACCAAGAACACAAAGAAAAACAAGCTTTCTAGCAAATAATTGGAAAACTACTTTAATTGCATGGTTTGAATTAAATAAAATAGATGAATTTGCAAAAAATACATTAATGTACCAGAATTTTATATAATTGATAAAGTTTCTAAAAAAACGAACGTGCGTTGTTTCAACAAAAGATACAGAGCGATTCTTTTTAAAACTTATTTTAAATCATGCAAAAAGGTCCAACTTGTTTTGAAGATTTTCTAATATATGAAAATATAAAATATGATAATGTATGTATCAATATGTGTATGACACAATATTCAAAGGTTCTATCCCTCGGTGTTTGTTCAATATTTTTAAAAAGAGTCTATCGATCTCTCCGAGGCAAGTGTCGGAATAAAATTTTTCTTTTCCCCAACCAATCTCAGGCGGGGGAAGGAGGAGCGAGAAGCAAGGAGACGGACACTGTTATTGTTTCAGCTTCCTTAGCTACTATTTCGATAATAAGGAAACAATAGGTGTAGTCAGCGCTTTTTATATATCAACGAGGAGTCTCGCTGATTTTTCGAGCGGTCTGTTTACGAGTGATGTCACGCTAGTCTCTGTCGTATATGTACAAGTTTTAGAGTCGCCTATAATCCGTTTTGTATTGCAAACGGTGTAATGAGTGTGTGTACACGTAGTTGAGTTTTTGTGTGTTTTCCATTTTATTTATACCATTGTCTTGCATTTGAATATGTAACATTTCTGAAATTGTCAATACGATTTTTTATATATCTATTGGTAAAGTTGACAGGATAATTATTATCAGCTAGTAATTTTTTTACAAAATTGATGTTTTTCTTATGAAAACATGTGTCTGACAACTTAATAGCTTTATCAATAAGATTTATACCATGGCGATTTTTTGAGATTCAGAATATTGTGAATGATAATTCAAAAATCTACCAGAAAAGGTAGGCTTCTTGTACCAATCAGTCATTATTTTTCCTGTATTCTTTACCAACAGAACGTCTAAGAAACTTATGGAGTTATTTCTTTCAATTTCACAAAATTTTTTTTGCTTCGGGGTGGTATTTATGAGGGGGAGGGTCACATATATAGCTATACATATATATATATGGGATATATATGGGATATATATGAGATTTTCCTAGCGAAAAACATAACAATTTGGGATCTGAAAATTCTTTTGACATCGAGGTGGTATATGTATGAGGGGGAGGATCATATAAATACATATACATATATGTATGGATTCTCTCAGCGAAAAACATATATACAATTATACATTACAAACACACACACACACACACACACACACACACACACACACACACACGTGCGTGCTTGCGTGCGTGCGTGCGCGCGCGCACATTCTAATATTCTACTTTGAATTTAAATTTAGCAAATCGTTAGACTTTAACATTATTAAGTGTGACGACAACGGAAAGACCGTGCATTTTAGAGCGCCTAAATGATGATACGTTGCGTGCATAAATAATATATTTCTATACATGAAAATTTATCGCTATTATTATGTAAAAGTCAGTCAAATAATCTTGAAAGAAAAATTTAATTGGCCTATTAAGCTTCCATTTTTGAAAAATTGTATTAGACGGCTGAAGATTCTGATGCACGATTAGGCGCTTTGAAATGCATGGTTTTTCCGTTGTCGTGACACCTAACAATACTAAAATTTAATGATTTACTAAATTTAGATTCTAAGTGGAACATTAGACCAAGAATTTGCTCTATTTAATTTTGAAAAGTCTTTCATTTCATCGATGACTGAAAGTTTAAAAATGCAAGCTTTGGTGCAGCCGGCACGCAAAAATTGTCACGAATAACATTGTTGGCTGCTGGACTAGACCGATCGATTTGTCAGAGCACCACCCATATATATATATATATATATATATATATACTAGGGGGTACCCCCCTACTCGCTCCGCTCGCCAACCCCCATTATTTCAGTTGTTATTTTGGTAATGTACAAAAATAATTTACAACAACAATTTCAAGAATTGATTTTAAACTTTTAGATTTTCAAATCTCAATTTTTAAATTTATGCATATTTTATTGACTGTTAGAACAATAATAATTCATGAAATTTGTCTACTGCCATAAAATTCATGGTATATAAATGATACTGAAAAATCTTATTATAGAAACAGCTCACCCATCATCTACCACCGATCATCTATATCCTCGACACCTCGACTCTTGTTTTTTTCTCCAGCGTCCACACACTAACCTTTACCTATCACGTTGACCCATGACCTTTTCATCTACCTACATCTACCCATAAACTCCACCGTCTCTCAGCTATTAGCACCTCACTCACATCACTTATAATCTCGACCCATGAGGCCGATTAAATCATAAAATCTACCCTTTACCTATGACTTTCAACTAAAATTATTATTCTCTCCGTACGTTCTCCACCTATCACCCCAATTCATTCCGTAACGCTCCACTTATTACACCAACCTTATCTTCTTGACTCTCCACCTATCATTTCCACCTTCCATCTATCGCCTCCAATCACGTCCTCTAGCCTCCCACTATTACGTCTAATCATGACTCCTAACATTGACCAATTATCTACACCCATAGCTTCGCCTAAACACCTGTCATTTCCAGCTCTAAACCACCTGTTAACGATCATTTCCAACCATGAAGTCTACCAACTACCTGTTACCTTCACTGTTAATTTCTATCCACTACCGATCATCTACAACCTTGACCCTCGACCCCTGAATATTTTAATCTTTACCTATACCTCGACCTATGACCTTATTCTCCTGTTACCTCCACTTTCTATCTCACCTTATAAAGTCCACTGTCCTTCTAGCTGATTGACCTACCACTTACAACTTTCACCCATAACTTTCACCACCACTTACCATCTTCACTCGTAGCTTCTAACGACCACCTATTCCCTGCAATTATGACCTCGTTTTTTACTTATCACTTATACATTCCACTTATAACTCCAATCGTGACTTCCACACTCTACCTATCTCCTACACTATCTACGTGAACCGCACACACTCCATTGATACAGTCATAACCACCACCCTTTACGCATAATCTGCAAATATGTTCACACTTTATGCCTACACTTATCACCTCCACATATGAATTCCACTCACCACCTAGCAACTTTAGTCGTAAACTCAAACCGTACTACCTATAACGTCGACCCATGAAGCGTACCGACTAATTAGCACCTCCACTGTCCATCTGTTACTGGTAATCCAGTTCTCTTACTCCGCGTGTCACTTTCCCCTTCGACTTATGACTCCAATCATGACTTCGACGCTCCACCTATCCCTTATAACGCCCATTATCAGCGTCACCCATGACTTCTGACCTTCACCTATCACCCATGATTTTCAGCCTCCATCTATCACATCTAGCCATGAACTTTCCATTAACCTGTTATCCTACACTTTTCATCTACACTGATTTAGTCTACCGTTTCCCTTCGCTAACACTTCCACCCTCCACATATCGCTTTTAATCATGATCGCCAGCGTCCCACTAATACCTCTAATTATGACTTCTAACATTCACCTTCACGTACACCTATGGCCTCCACTTAACACCAGCCATTTCTAGCTCTGCAATCTACCTTATACCAAGAACCTCCACCATCCATCTATTGCATTCAATTATCTTGTTCTTCTCCAACTGTCCTTACAACGTCCACTTATCAATACAATCGTAATCTCCACCCTCCACACATAATCTCTACCAATCTCATACACCTATGACTTTCTGATTACGCTTATCACTATCTCTGATCATGTCTTCCTACTTCAATTATAATCTACACATTCAGCTTATGATACTAACCATAACTTTCACAACCAAACCTTTCACTTATGACTTCCATCGCGACCATTACTCAACCTGTCCCTACACCGTCCACTTATTGCTACAGTTATTAACCACCACCCTTCACACATTGCGGAGGGGGGGCCAGATGAGTGGCGACGAGGGGGGGCAAAATGCATAAAAATAACCAAACTTTTGAAACGTTTCTTGGTTCTTTTGAGGAGGGGCTGAGGGGTCTAATGAGGGGGGGGGGCGAGAGGGGACGAGGAGTGGAGAGGGGGGCGAGGGGGGGCCAAATTTCAGCGTGGCTCAAAACAACTATATAATATAGTACGATGTATATAAAATACACACATATATTTATATTATATTTTATATCATTATAATAACATAAATCTACAAAACTATAAAGTGGATTAGGCCTACAGGGGAAACCACTTAAAAAAAACGCGCCATTAATTAACGTTCCTATCTTCAATGATGTCTTTCTTCTCCAATAATAATCAATACGTTCTATTAAATTATTATAAATGTTAACATTCTAAGGAATGAGGGGGGGGTTCGTGAGGGGGCGATGAGGGGGGGGGCGTAAAAATAACCAAACTTTTGAAACGTTTCTTGGTCATTTTGAGGGGGGGTAGAGGGTGAGTATGATGGGTTGTGAGGGGTCGGGAGGGGGGCAAATTCCACCTCAGCACAAAACAACTATATAATATAGTAAAATAAAATATTTGATGCTATTAAGAGGGATACTTATTGATTCAATTTTAGAATCTTTTCTTGAAAAATTTGTATCAGTCGTGTTATGAAGAATTGTGCCAAGCGTTTCATTATTGACAACAATTCGCCACCTTGAAGAAACCTTGAAGAAACGACCGGCCTTTTCATAAAAGCCAATCTCTATACGATAATTTCCTGGCTTATCAATTAAAATCACATCTTTTCTGAAATTATTCGTATAATCAAAAATTTCTTCTTGTCTTTTTTTTAATTCATGTAAGACTTTTATCGGGAATTCGACGAAATAATTCTAATTTTTTTCTTTAAAGTCGAACAGTTTTAATGAATCCTCGTTTATTTGCATACGCTTTATGGTATTCAAATATACAATGGCCATTTAACTGCAATACTTGGAAAAACAACCTAAAAATTAATTTTATATTATTAGAATAAATATTTACAATATTTTCGATTTAAATAATTTTGTAATATTTAATCACGTGAGAATAAAAAAAAAAGTTAAAAGAGAATTTTTTTAAAATGAGTATTTTAATCATGAGAAGTACATTGAGTATAGTTCAGTTAATTTTTTAAATCTCTTTAGAGTTACACGATCAGAAACAATTCTAGAGAGTATCGATGGATTAAGGTCCCTTTACACACTCGATGTAGTTGACATTATATACATAGTGAATAGGGAAAACGATGGTTCCTTTGAGACATTAAATCTGCGCGAAGACATAATAGAAGAATCATCATCTTTATACGTGAATAAGTACGTGAAATTAAGTTTAAAAGATTTTATCGATGCATCTATAAAAACAGAAATAAAAATTCAACAAATACTCTACAGAAATCAGAATTTTGTAATACTGCTAAACGCAGCAATTCAAAATTATTTAGTGACAATAATGATAATCTATTTTGTGATCGAATTGATGAATGAATGGCTGTTTCTTTCGGTTGCAGGCATTCATCTTAAAAACCACCTACATATAGTTGAGTATAATTTTTAATTTTACGAATTTTGAAAAGTTTGAAAAAATCCTCATTTATTTGCATACGCTTTATAGTGTTCAAGTATATAATGGCCATTTAATCGCGATACTTAGAAAAACAATCTAAGAATTTTAAAAAAACCGCCTATTCATTTATCTCCATGATGGTGTGAAAATAATGTCTTCAACTATTTCGCTATTGCGCTATTTTTTAAACCCCTCCTCCCAATTGGCCCCTATAGGAGCCAGGTCAACCGCCACCCTCTCAGCGTCAACTATTCAGACGCTGAACATCGGAGGCGACACTAACGGAGCCGACGCACCGCTCCAGCACTGCAGCCAGCGGAAGGAGTCAACGCCTAGGAAGTCATCGCCCGCCTCTGCTGAGGCCAACCACCGCTCACAGACTCGCAGAGGAGCAGCTACCAGTATTCGGCCAACTGGACACGGGACGTTCCAGACTTCCTCAGAGATTCTTTCTTTCTCTCTTGCAGAGACTAAGGAGAAATTTAGCGGGCTCTTGCTATCGCCCAGACTCGCTTCCAGAGTCAACGTGTAAAGGCTGAGCTGTGTCCGCTCTACACGCAACGTAGATGCTCCAGTCGGACGTGACTGCATCGTGGGACTTCGAAGCCTGCTCCACGAGCAGCCCTTCGCCCTGTCACTGCTATAAGCGAACAGACGAGTCTTCTGCAGTAGCGAGGCGACTTCAGAACCTGCTCCATGTGCAGCTTCTCTCCTTCTAGGGCGTTTCTACGCCCGCCGTCTTCTAGACCAAATTGAGCGAGGACCGTCTCTCTGCGTCGACGCGCTCCGAGCACCCCCCTGTCGACTCCCCACCCAGAGAGTCTCGTTTATGTCAACCTCCATCAATGATCTTTCTATGACTCCATCAATCACATTTCTATAGTCAATAAACTATATATACAAACCCTTATACACATTCTAAGTATTAGCGAAAGACAAACATAATACAAACATAAAAATAGAAATGACCAATTTTTTCAATAGTTATTAGTCACATAAAAGTTAGTCATAAATTACTCATAAAAGAAAAAAATAACCTAGTTCGATTCGGGGACCTATGCGGATGCCTATGCCGGACCTGCACCTCTCCTAAATCAAAATAAAGACAGAAAACCTTGGTAAAATACGGGGCCTATGCGGGGCCCACACCTCTCCTAAATCAAAATAGAGTCATAAAACCTTGGTAAATTGCGGGGCCCATGCGGGGGCCTATGCGGGGCCCGCACCTCTCCTAAATCAAAATAGAGTCATAAAACCTTGGTAAATTGCGGGGCTCATGCGGGGGCCTATGCGGGGCCCATGTGATTCTCAAAATAACCTAAATTTTGACACAATTAGACCAACGATTGCGGGGCCCGTGCGGGGTCCAAAATCTCACCCAAAATCAAAACAACTATATAATATAGGTAGATATATATATATATATATATATATATATATGTAGATATATATATATATATATATATATATCTCCGCGATTTATTTTTTTTGAATATGATTTAACACAGGCAAATAAGTATGCACATATAACTACGAAACTATCGACATTTCTCAAAAAATTTTTTTCTCAGTCTCATCAGCGTGCAAATAGCAGTCGATTGCAACAAGTTTGGTGTAAATAACTTAATATTTAAACAAGTGAACAGGTGCATATTTTGACTAAAACTGCTCATCTTTGGAGTCCATTTAAGGTAACTTCTACTGCTTCTACGACCTTGTAATTTTGACAAAGCATTCTTACACTCATGCAAAAATGATTCCAAAAAGAATTTCACCAAAAAAATGTTCAGAACAGGGTTAAAAATCAAATGAAAGTTTTGGACTTCGCTTCAAAAAGTAGGTAAAATGTCAAATTTTTTTCAGGGCTAAGCTGCTATGATACTTTAACAGCCCTAGCCCCTTCCCGCAGACTTTCGAACACATGGTACAAATACGTGCTGTCGTTCTTAGCTACATCCCTTTTTATTTTTCACATAAAATTAGTAAATTCAAGAATATTTTTATAATGCTCGTAGTAACTTTTTAGTGAACATATATTATAATTATCGCATGTAATTTGTTATTAATAAATTGATTATTTATATAAAAAAAATTTTATGTTTTAAGAATAAAACCAAACTTTAATAATTATATTCATTACAATAAATAAAAGTCAATTTAAATTATTGTGAAAAGTTTATTATAAGATATAACACAATATGTTTTTTAAATAAAAAAATCTATTAGGTCCGTCATGTAGAATATCGAAAAATAATCGATACGTATTTTTTCTTTTTTCAATCAAACAGTTATTAACAACGCTACAGCACATTGAAAATTTCGTGACGTCACGATACATACCTATATAGATATACTAATGCCCATACCGAAACTCACATCGTGACGTCACGAAATTTTCAATGTGCCGTAGCATTGTTAATAATTGTTTAATTGCAAAAAAAAAAATACGTATCGATTATTTTTCAATATTCTAGATAACGGACCTAATAGATTTTTTCATATAAACAATATAATGCATTGACAAGATATCTTTTGCAATGTGCTCTGAAATGTGATGTTGTATATTCTATTATAATTTGTGGTCAAAATTAGAATTTTATCGTAAAAATACTCAAATGTATTATAATTGTATTCGAAGAAAGAAAATTTGGAGGAAAGAATATGCGGAGGAAAGAAAATTCGGAGGAAAGAAAATGCGGAGGTAAACGCAAGGCTTCGGTGGCATCTGGCAAGCACCCTTCGAGAGAAAGTCCCAATGCCGGAGACCCCAAGTACCTGATCTTACCGAGCTTGGCGGGATGTTTATGGCTAGATAATGATGCATATTGTTCTGTTCCCCTGTTCATTACTTTTTTCAGTCACATCGCTACACTAGGTCACAGAACTTTGAAGTCGCGGAGGGACTATCAAATATTATTCGATTTCAAAAATTCAAAATCCATTGTGCTTGTCTTGAGCCTCTCCAATGGTAGAGCAAGGCATCCTGACACTTTTTAAAAATGGATGCAGAACTTGGCAGCCTAATATATATATATATATAGGGAAGGGTTATATATATATATATATATATAACCCTTCCCCTCGTACATATACCACCACGATAACAAAATAATTTTTTTTAGAAAATTCAGACCCTAAATATTCATGTTTTTCGCTAGGAATACCATCCCAAAGTTAAAAAATTCTTTTAGAATTTAGAATTAAGAATTTTTTGACTTCAATAGTCATGTTATTCGCTGAGAGAATTCCATATATATATATATATATATATATATATATATGACCCCCCACCCTCATAAATGTCACTCCAAAGTTAAAATAATTTTTTTTAGAATTCTTATGCTTCAAATAGTCATGTTTTTCACTGAGAGTATCCCATATATATGTATATATACATTAGGGTGACATGTTTTCGAGAGTAGCGCTCGAATGGTTCCACCCTCGGCATCAACGTGTGCGCTAGGACATAACGAGCCCGACACAACTTTTCTTTTTTCGATTGGTCAATTATTAAGCTTGCCTCTGTAATTTTAGTGTTTTATATTTAAAGTTACATGAGACATGCATGCAGTACTTTTTATCTCACAATAACTCCGAAAGTATTCAAGTTTTTGAGAATTTTCTTTCACATACTTGTTTCTTATATACATGAGAATAGATTAGAAAAAGTTTGGTGAAAAAATATTAATAATTAAAGAAGTTAACAGGTGCAGTTTTCGATGAAAAAGACCAGTTTTTGAGGGCCATTTAAGCCCCCTTGTACTGCTTCTAGAACCTTGAAATTTTGACACAATCTAGTACAACTCATTGAAAAGCAATATCTGAAATAATTTTACACATAATTTATTAACAACAGTGCAAAACATCGACTTAAAGTGAACAAGTTTAGTTCAAAAAGTAGGTGAAAGCAGTAAAATTTTTTTCGGTACAAATTCAACCGGCCCTCGCTTCCCACCGCGCAGGGAACACATGTGTACTGGTCAGCTACGTCTATCGGGTATAGGATAACTTATATAGAAGAACTAAAGGAAATGTCGAGGCTCGTCCTTCCGGGTCGAGAGAGAGCTGACCCTGCCATAAAAGTTACAATACCGAGATAATCTGTGGAAATGGTGTACATTGTTCAATTATATAGCTCATTAATTTTTTCAGTCATATCTCTACACTAGGTCACAAAATTTACGAAAACTTTTAAACTAACGAGGCAAGCTTAATAATTGACCAATCGAAAAACGAAAAATTGTGTCGGGCTTGTTATGTCCTAGCGCACACGTTGATGCCGAGGGTGGAACCATTCGAGCGCTACTCTCGGAAACGTGTCACCCTAATATACATATATATGACCATCCCCTTCATGATACCGTCCTAAAGTTAAAACAATTTTTTTTAGTATTTTTGGACTGAAAATAGTCATGTTTCTCGCTGAGAGAATCCATACATATATGTATATGTATATATATGATCCTCCCTCTCATAGATATACCACCCCGATGTCAAAAGAATTTTTTTTATAATTTTCAGACCCCAAATTGTTATATTTTTCGCTAGGAGAATCCCATATATATGTGTTGTTACGGATGTAACGTACGATTGTTGGACGGGGATAGGAAAGCGTAAGAAAAAGGTAGACGACGGGACTCGAACTCGCGGACCCGAGAGCCAGAAGCCTGTGCTCTAACCACGGAGCTAACGTCTACGATGCAGTTTTATGCATTGTAGCGCTAATCCTCTTATCACTTAGCCCGTCATATTGCACCTATGCACGCGCTTCACGTACGTGACACCACCCTGTTTTAAGGCGAAGCCATCCTCCGCTTCTGATCTTTCCCTTACCGATTCAGAACTTGTCTTACGGCGCCTCTTTACGTGTATGATGGGTCCCGAGTTGTCTCACATGTTTCGTGGCTCAGAGGTCAGGTATTTTTTGATGGACCGGCAACGCTGTAGACTGACCGACGCGTTCTCTCTCTATGCACGCTACTAGTACTCTCTCTTTCTCTCTTTCTCTCGATGTATTAGTGTCCGCTGGTGGGCGCTAGAATACAGAGATTTTAGTAGTACATGTTTATATAGTATGCGCCCGGAGAGGCGATAACGTGCATCTAATGCAACCGTTATAAGCTATATATGTGATCCTCCCCCTCATAAATACCACCCCGAAGGTGAAATATTTTTTTTTAGAATTTTTAGACCCCAAATTGTTTTGTTTTTCGCTAGGAGAATCCCCTATGTACATATATGTATGACCCTGCCCCTTATAAATTTGAATAAGCAGCTTCTTGAAACGGACTCTGAATAAGCAGCTTTTTATTCTCAGCTGTCGATATGTTATATTTGAAACTATGTGAACTTAACTTCTTATTGAACTTTTTTAATTTAAACTTTATTTTACTCTTTATAGAATTAAAATAAATATATATCACAATGTCCGCTATAAACAAATCTATTCATTTAACAATAACCTCTACCATGAACCTCAACCGATTATATCCATTAACAATTGATAAAAATTATATTTTTGATGAAGTCTCTTTGTATGAAGGAGAGGGTTAACCTGGATGATGGGAGAGTTAGCTAGAATAAAAGAGAATGGTTGTTGGAATAAAGGAAAGAGTGTCAAGAGAAAAAGGGAAGGGTTACCAGTATGTAGGGGAAGGGTGACCAGTTCGTAAGAGAAGGGTGACCCATATATGGGGTTGTACAAGTACAGTATTTTATTACCTTTCCAAATTTATGAGGAAAGTTACCCCCTTATACCCTATAAAATCATTTAAAACTTGAAAACCAATAAAATCTGAAACACTGTAAAAATTAAAAAAAATCATACTAAATAAAACTCCATAGAAACACGATAGACCATTATTACATGATAAAGGAGCTACATCATATGAATATTTAAAATCATATAATGGAATAACATATTCAAGTTATTATGAAGTTTGCAAAGCAAGAAAATTTAATAGCTACAGATGAAGAATGGGATAAATCTATCTTGATCTACTGGCGTAGATCAAGTTTAGAAGAAGCATCATAGTATAGATTTCCAAAAAGTATGTGTCAATTATATGCTTACATTTGTGTAAATCACAATCCTATTAATGCACCAGAACTATATGAAAAATATAAAACACAATTTTATCCATCAAAAATGTCTGAAGAATTTGGCCTACAATATGCATTAAAAGTAATAGAAGACATTTTAATTTCTCATGGGTTTTCAACAAGATTATGGCATACCAGATGTCACTAACGTAAATGAATTATCTTTATTATTATAATAATTTATTATTACAATACTACTGATGATGACAACGACAGTCTCAATGTAAATAACACTGATTCATGTGCACATGCAATTTCAACATTACCAGATGCACAAAGAATTATTTTTCATATGATAATAAATTCTATTCATAAAAAATCAAATGGTAATTGCATATTTATAGATGGTCCTGGAGATACCGGTAAGTTATTTATTATATATTAAACACTTATAACTTATTTAAATTATTATATACTTATTTAAATTATTACACTTATAACTTATTTAAAAATAAATATTATTAAATTTTTAACGGTTGCATGAACTGGAATTGCTGCTAATTTATTACAAGATGGAAAAACTGTGCATACAAGATTCAAATTATCATTAAACGTTGATGAACAAAGTACGTGCAACATAATTGCAAATAGTATTATTGGCCATGTAATGAAGCATGTTATTATTTAAGATGTTAAGGATATTAAGTTATTATTTGGGATGAAATATCAATGACTTCCAAGTGCGCATTTGAGGCAGTTGGTCGAATGTTTAAAGATATTTGTAATAACCATAATATCTTTGGTAATAAAATCATCATTGTATCTTTAGATTTTCGGCAAATATTACCAGTTGTTAGACATGGAAACAGAACACGAATAATTGAAAACTGTACAAAAAGAGTGATTTATGGGATAGTTTTAAAATTGTAAGTTTAAAAGAAAATAAACGTATTGTGGAATCAAATGCACATTTCAAAAAATGGCTTTTAAATGTAGGAGATGGAATATTCGCAAATAATTTTGAAAAAGAAAATTAAGTAATAAGTATACCTGAAGAAATGTTATCAAATGGAAATATCATTAAAAAAATATACGGTACAATAATTAAACCAAGAAATGATGAATATTATATTAGCACCAAAAAACTCAAACGTTTTAGAAATAAATAATAAAATTTTAACACATACCAAAGAAAAGGAACAGATGTTTTTAAGCTGCGATTCAGCCGAAGATTCTAATAATGAAAAGGACCCCGCACATTTTAATAGAAATTGTTTCCCTGTCAAATTGGCTGAAAATTTGATATATTATAGATTATGATTTCCTGAACAAAAGTCTCCACGGGCGCAACTGGCGGAGAGCCACCGTTTATGAGAAAAAAATCATTAAAGATTGGATTTTTACGTTGGTTATGGCGCGCTTCGTATATATATATAGCACTATAAACAAATACATATAGATATAGCGCGACTTTACGGGTTTAGAAAAAATTAAGCATATCGATCATACGTACTGCAACTCTGAAAGTTATGCAGGTAATCTAGCTGCGCGATGACGGAGTCCAGGTTGCACTACCGCCTATGCATTTATATAGCGCAGCATTATCTCTAGACAAATGGAATGATTAAAAATAAAAATAGATGGTACGTCGAATCAAGGTGGTACACACTGTCACGTGTTCTTTGAACCGGCATAGTAGCTATGTCACCAGGGGGGTCAGGGGTATCTCGATGAACAGGGTCGCCGATTACGCGCTCTAGGTGGTGCGCTCAGTAGCTCTCCGACAAAACGCGTGCACCAGGTACCGGCGATAAGTCTAGGAGAACAGGGTCGCCGATTACGCACTCTAGGTGATGCGCTCCGTAGTTCTCCGACAAAGCGCGTGCACCAGGTGCCGACGATGTGTCTAGGTGAAAAAGGTCGCCGATTATGCAATCTGCGCGTTGCGCTACGTAGCTTTTCGATAAAACACGTGTAACACCAGTAGGCAAGGAATTTACATGAACAGGGAAGGCGAACGCCTCCAAGAATATTTCTCGACGATCGAAGAGGCCTCTTGGTCGAACAAACCTCCGAGAGTATTTCTCGACGGTCGAGAAGGCCTCTTGGTTGAGAAAGCCTTCGAGAGTATTTGTCTCCGATCGAAAAGGCCTCTTGGTCGAAAAAGCCACCGAAAGAATTTCTCAACTATCGAAGAGGCCTCTTGGTCGAAAAAGCCTCCGAGAATATTTTTGGACGGTCGAAAAGGCCTCTGGTTCAAGAAAGACTACTAGATTATTTCTCGACTGTCGAAAAGCTCTCTGGGTCGAGAAAGCCACCGAGAGTATTTCTCGACGGTCGAAGAGGCCACTTGGTCGAAAAAGCCTCCAAGAGAATTTTTGGACGGTCGAAAAGGCCTCTGGTTCAAGAAAGACTACTAGATTATTTCTCGACTGTCGAAAAGCTCTCTGGGTCGAGAAAGCCACCGAGAGTATTTCTCGACGGTCGAAGAGGCCACTTGGTCGAAAAAGCCTCCGAGAGAATTTTGCGACGGTCGAAAAGGCCTCTTTTTCGAGAATGCCTCCGACAGCATTTCTCGTCGGTCTAAAAGGCCTATTGGTCGAAAAAGCCTCCGAGAGTATTTCTCAACGGTCAAAGAGGCCTCTTGGTCGAAAAAGCCTCCGAGACAACTTCTTGACTTAGATAGGTAGATAGATATTTATTTATTGCCATGAGAGTATACTTTTTATCTGGCATAACGCAATACAAACTTTATTTATAAAAAAAAAATATAAAAAAAAATATAATATATTATTTATAAAAAAAATACTCTAGGAGGCTTTATCGACCCAGAAGCCTTTTCGACCGTCGGTAAATAATCTTATAGTCTTTCTTGAACCAGAGGTCTTTTCGACCGTCGAGAAATGCTTTCGGAGGCTTTTTCGACCAAGTGGCCTCTTCGACCGTCGAGAAATACTCTCGGTGGCTTTCTCGACCCAGAGGGCTTTTCGACAGTCGATAAATAATCTAGTAGTCTTTCTTGAACCAGAGGCCTTTTCGACCAAGAGGCCTCTTCGAGCGTTGAGAAATACTCTCGGTGGCTTTTTCGACCAAGAGGCCTTTTCGATTGCTGACAAATACTCTCGGAGGTTTATTCGACCAAGAGGCCTCTTCGACCGTCGAGAAATACTGTGGGAGGCTTTTTCGACCAAGAGGCCTCTTCGACCGTCGAGAAATATTCTTGGAGGTGTTCTCGACCAAGAGGCCTTGTCGACCGTCGAGAAATACTCTCGGAGGCGTTCTGGACCAAGAGGCCTTCTCGACCGTCGCGAAATACTGTCGGAGGCTTTTTCGACCAAGAGGCCTCTTCGACCGTTGAGAAATACTCTCGGTGGCTTTCGCGACCAAGCGGCCTCTCGACCGTTGATTAATACTCTCGGTGGCTTTCTCGACCAAGCGGCCTTCTCGACCGTCGAGACATATTCTTGGAGGCGTTCTCGACCAAGAGGCCCTCTCAATCATTGAGAAATACTCTCGGAGGCTTTTTCGACCAAGAGGCCATTTCGACCATCGAGAAATACTCTCGGAGGCTTTCTCAACCAAGAGGCCTTCTCGACCGTCGAAATTCTGGTGCATGCGCTTTGTCGGGGAACTACGGAGCGCACCACCCAGAGTGCGCAATCGGCGACCCTGTTCACCCAGATGCATTGCCGGTACTTGGTGCATGCGCTTTTGCAAAAAGCCCCGGAGCGCAACACCTGGAGTGAGTAATCGGCGACCCTGTTCACCTAGACTCATCGCCGGTACCTGGTGCATACGCTTTTCCAAAATGCCACGGAGGACATCACCCGGAGTGTGTAATCGGCGACATCGTTGACCCAGATACTTTGCCGGTACCTGGCGTATGCGCTTTTCCAAAAAGCCCAGAGCGCACCACCTGGAGTGTATAATCGGCGACCCTGTTCACTTAGACTCATCGCCGGTACCTGGTGTACGCGCTTTGTCGGAGAGTTACTGAGCGCACCACCTCGAGTGCATAATCGGCGAGCCTGTTCACAAACACTTTACCGGTATCTAGTGCACTCATTTTGCTAAAAAGCTACGGAGCGCACTACCCGGAGTGCGTAATCGGCGACCCTGTTCACCGAGATACCCCTGACCCCCCTGGTGACATAGCTACTATGCCGGTTCAAAGAACACGTGACAGTGTGTACCACCTTAATTCGACGTACCATCTATTTTCATTTTTAATCTTTCTATTTGTCTAGAGATAATGCTGCGCTATATAAATGCATAGGCGGTAGTGCAACCTGGACTCCGTCATCGCGCAGCTAGATTACCTGCATAACTTTCAGAGTTGTAGTGCGTATGATCGATATGCTTAATTTTTTCTAAACCTATAAAGTCGCGCTATATCTATATGTATTTGTTTATAGTGATATAAATACATAAATCGGGTATTTTGAATGCGCCGGAAGTAGGGGTAGTATAGGGTTATTTTTGAATATGGAATATTGAATGCCAAAAGTGGAATTTTGAATGCGCTAGCGAAGGGTAGTTTATTATAGGGATGCATTCAAAATACCCGATTTATATATATATATATATAAGTATGTATACACACACATGTATATCTATCCATCCCAAAAAAATTACTTCTATACAAGCGCGGTAGCGCGGTTCGCGAAAGTTCACGATTATTCATTCAAAGTTCGTGTAATAATAATTACACTCTTCATTGAGCCTCGATCAGAATGTGCGTTTAACATAATCACCCATAATTCTTAAGAGATCCATGGGATGTATTTTGCAGATTTATAATTTATTTTATAGTCCGTTCTCAAACATTCAGAAATTTATTATGCATTTAATAATGCAATTAATAAAATATAGCACTTACCTACTTTATGTTAGTTCATCTTCATCAATGTATTATTAATATATATCATGTTTTTAATTATTTAACAATTTTTTATTGCATTTACTGACAAAATAAAATATTTATCGGATTTCAGTATCAAAGCAATTGTCAAAATAAAAAAATATATTTATAACCCTAATTATGAAAAAAAAAATTTTATAGTAACTTTTGTTCTTTTGATTTTTAGATAATTATTCTGTATAAAAAAAAATTTACGATACATTTTTTATATTGAAGCTATATTAATTCCGCTTTCACGGCAATTGTGGAGTATAGTGCGTTCCCTTTATTTGGAACAGAATTTTCTCTATTGGGCGGAACTGCGCATTGGACGTCCTGGTACCAACCCCTCTATATAATGATTAAACGAAAAGCACTAATCTCCGTGGGACCTCCAATTTTTGTTAAATAGAGCACTTAATTGTGCTTCATTAAGCTTTTTATACGCGTGAGCTTAGCGTTTTTATACTCGCTCCGCAAGTATCGGGTGGTCCATGCCCGACTTATGAGCCAATTTCTTGTGTTGCTATTCGCTTGTATAATTAATATGGTATTTAATTAAAATTCTTACCTTGTCTCTCCTGGTGAATCAAGGGGCGCGTTTGCGCCACGATGGCAAGTATAAGGTATAATGTTATATACGAAACTAGGCGTACGGTTTTCTTCGTATTGACAGCTTTGTTTCTTACATATGAGCACTTAGATAAAAGCTTGCGACGAAAGTAACAAAATCACATCAGGGTCATATTTTGTGAAATTGCTTCGATCGAGTGATATTGTAAAGTGAATGTTTGGACTCCTCAATTCTTCTCGCAGGAGAACAATTGTTGGACGGATATCCGGTGACGTAGTATCTACGTAATTCTGGGCTATATAGGTATACTTAAGTGTACGTTATTTTCTGCAGGCTATATAGTTATACTTTAGTGTACGTTGTTTTTCCGCAGACGATGGACGATGTTTTCATACACAGTGTTATTAATTAAACCAACGTGAATTTTCTTTTGCTGTATTTGTACATATATTACTAAATAGTGTTAAATAATAATATAACATAAATACCGATTTTAAAACAGTGCCAAATATATTAATACTTTCGTCTTTACACGATTATGAAAAAATTGATTAAGAGAACTCAATCAGATAAGTATTTTGTTTTATATTAAATTTAAATATATCATACATCTATTATTTTTCATGGGAGGTTATATGCTTGGAGAGGATATTGAAAACACAAATGTTCTTGTGTGTGTCTGTAATATTTTCTTTCGGCCCCATTGTTTGTGTTTATTAACATACTAGGAAAATAGCTGTCATCTAATAAGTTTAGACCAGCAATTGGAATAGAGCAGACGTAAGTTTTTTATTTTCATGTTGCATAATTTTTTATTGTAATATAATTGAGTCATTAAGTAATATATTGCAAAATAAAAAGATTCCTGTATGTTTGTATGTACAGCTTATGAGTGCAGACGAGCGGACAATCATGTATTTACACTTCAATTTTAATTTTTTTGTATACAATACACATGTAGTGTTCAAGAATAAGTATCATATATATATATATATATATATATATATATATATCTACTAAATACTTATCTCTATATATATATATATATATATATATATATATATATATAATAGATAAGTATTTGGTTTTACTTTTTTATAAATCGTACATAATGTAATGAAAGATATTGTGAAGTGATTTTCTGTTAAAATGTTCGCTTTTATTTTTCAGGTTTTATTGGAAGTCATACAATACTATCAGGTTATACAAGGAAAGAATTTTCTTGTAATGTGACAAGCTAGTGAAAGTGTCGTATTCTCATCGTTTAAGTATCAACGAAAGTTTTTACAGAATTTGCAGTCGATGTTTTCCTATTTCTATTGGGAGGTTACGCAACAGTCACGTTATAAAGGGAAGGAATTCCTGTGAGAAGCTAGTGATGTGAAAAATGTTTTTTCAAGATTTATAGTTATTGTATAAGTGATAACGGTTGCATAATACATGCACGTTATCGCCTCTCCGGGCGTACGCAAATACCATGTACTAATATTTATGTTCTAGCAACCACCAGCGGACACTAGTATACGAGAGAGAGAGAGAGAGAGAGAGAGAGAGAGAGAGAGAGAGAGAGAGAGAGAGAGCGCCTAATAGTAGGCCGATATTAAGAGAGAGAGAGAGAGAGAGGGAGCGCGCGTTCCTTAGTAAGCGACGTTGCCGGCCCATCAATCACGCATCGCTAAAATATGACAACGCCGTGTCAAGGGCCGGAGCGTCCTTCCGTATCGCGCGCGGCATAGTCTTCAATATTGCGGTAGCGCCCAACTTACGCACACGTCTCCCGTGCCCGTGCTAATTTCACGCTATTACCCGTGCACCGCCCGACCCCGTGCGACGACCGAGAGACGCCACCTTCGTCCGATCTTGACCGGCAACGGGCTATACCAGCGGACCCGATTGCGAGCCTGGACGACTGCAGCGATCCAGATTGTACGAGCGCTGTACTTATTATTTTCTGACAATATACTTTTCCTTTAGTTCTCGTATTTCACGCGTAATCTATCATTAGTAACCCCGTCCCCTGCCGCGTTCGTTCCGTGTATACGCACGGTCACCACGAGCCGGCCGAGCCGTGTTAATCACGTGGAGATTACGACGAGATAATAAATGTGACTGTACGAGTCACGGTTGTACACGACCAATTGCTACGGGAATAGTAATCGTGCCATTACAAAGTTCAGAAGACAAGTGGTTTAGAAGTTTTTCCTAATTTTGAGAGAGCAAGTACACTCTGTTTCCAGACGTAACGAGACTTTTTCCAAAGGAAAATCATGTTTTGTTTACATTGTAGAATCAACATACAATATTGCTAATGTAGTTTATAATATTAAATGCAGTCACCATCGAAAAGACCTTTCTGTTAGGGTTATGTCGTGGATAAGTAAAACGCAAAAGATTAAACAACATGATGCAGTGCGAGACCGTCTTGAAATTTTTTTATGGAAAAACTTGCCGTTCCATCAAAATGTTTTACAATTACGTCATAAATGTCATTGTAATCAACAATATACTATAAAATATCAAAATATAAGTCATCTGACCTTTCTATTTTCCTGTATAAATGCGCAACTTTAAATACATGTTAAACTGTGAGAATAGTAGCCTCAAATGATAAGAGGAATTTCTTTTATGTAAGTATAGAACTAAAACTAAACCTGTGAATTCTGACTATTTTTCAACGGCATGAATTTCTCAAAAATTAAGCTTACAATTATCATGAAATATTCTACATTAGAATTCAGAAATTGGTTACTTTGATTAAGCAGAGGTATCATTGGAAAATGTATCCATCGTTACATACAATAGGACGGGACGGCAAGTTTTTCCATAAAAAAATTTCAACACGGTCTCACTGCATCATGTTGTTTAATCTTTTGCGATTTACTTATCCACGAAGTGGAAGGCATCCTTAACAGAAAGGTCTATTTCATGGTGACTGCATTTAATATTATAAACTACATTAGCATTCAAAAGCCAACACATCGAAGTCCTTACAACTTCTTCCTGCAAAATGCTATCGGTATAGTATATTAAATAATTTTTATTCTACATATTATTTTTCGTATTTATACGCTCATTTATTTATTTATTTCAACACGATTGGTTTTTTATAAAAGAAACTTGCCAATTTATTTATAAGTGATATCGCAACTTCCTTTTCTGAAAATTAAAATTAGAATTTTCGTAAAATCAAAAGTAGTGAAGTGATACTAAAAGTATGTTGTCTGTTCAATGGACCCTTAATACGAATTGGTTTACGTACATACATATATTTTATTGATGAGAGATTTAGATTTTCCATTCATAATTCCTTGGTTAAAATACTTTGATTAAATAATAGGAATGGTCCAAGCGCAATGATTGATTAATACTCCTTGGCTGTAATCTTTTTCTAAGTTAGATTGATATTTATTTGTTATCAAATAATCTGGGTCGAATGAATCACTGTAAGTAATGTATATAAAAATCTGAAAAAATACAACATAACATTTAAACACAAAATAAATTTAAGAACGTGTACATATTCGTTGGACGACTTTTGAATTAATCAAAGATTAGTATTCATATTCCTCTCCATTATGTAGTAAATAAGAAGTAAACCAATTGTGGGAGGACACCCTTTTTTAGTTGATTAAATATCAATCAACTAAATAAAAAAACACATCTTTTTCCTGACATCGGCGAAGTTTCGTCCTAGGTTAAGGACCTTTTCAAGCCTTTATTAAGATCCAAAAAACAATAATGCAATATATTAAACGTTCATAATAAATTAAAAATTAATGCAAATAAACATATGTAAATGGTGATTACCATATATAAATAATAATTCGAATATAAAATGTAAATATAAGCCAAAACGGCTAGTCACGTGTTTATCACATTTTCGTCACATATGTAGAAAGATAAGCATCGAACATATAATATATATCAATATCAAACGTATGTCAGTCTATTAAGCCTAGGAACTAGTAACCGAGAAACCTACTATATCGGTCAACCAAAACTATATCTAACTATATTTTAAAAACTTTTTTAAACCAAAAACCATTATTATTATTCTTTGAAAAAACCATTAAATCTACTATATTGTCCACTAATCAAATTGAAATCTTCCTGTCTGTTAATATTGTTACTATTGATATTTATAAAAAAACATTCAGAAACTAAGCGTTTATATTTATTCGGTTCACGATCTATAATTTTAACTTTATCAAATGCAAAACTATGGGAATTATTATTATTTATGAGTGCAGAAATAGGTAAAAGTTTATCTGCCGCAGATTTTTTATGTTCTTCTGTTCTTGCCTTAAGTTTTCTTTTTGTTTGACCAATATAACAGGTCTCACAGTTATTACAATTTAATGAATGAAGGAAGAATGGCCAGACTCATACCAGGATGAGTTTCTTTGAATTTATTAATATTAAATATGGAAAACATACGTGCAATATTTTTAAACGTTGGTCGAATTTTAGACATGATCTTACTAGATCAAATGCCAGACTGTTGTTTTTGAAGAAATTTAAAATGTTTGAGGTTATTCCGTCCCATATTCAGAATAATTTTAGAAAAATGTTTACTTTCAAAAGCAACTATGCCCAATTGAAATACCAAAATTTTATAGAAGTACAAAAAAGAATTTCATAAAAAAGTATTAATTATAAGAGATTTTTGTAAAAATAATCCATCAGTATTCTTCACTAGAGCTGATAAAGGTAGTCTCACTGTTTGTTTAAATGTAAGTGATTATAAAGGAAAAATGTTGAGTATTTTTAATGATAAGAGTACATATAAAGTTGTAAAAAGAAATCCGTTAATTTCTTTACAGAAGAAGGTATATAACATTTTGTCTAGTCTCAATGATAGTGATTATTTGGAGTATAAATATAACAAGCTTAACCTCACTCAGACAAGTACTACGTTACCGAGAGCATATGGCTTACCTAAAATACACAAACAAGATGTACCACTTAGACCAATTATTTCATCTATAAACAGTCCCACACATGTATTAGCTAATATCATAGACAGTGCTTTAAAAAAGTGTTTTAAGAAACCAGCCTCACATATAGACAATAGTTTAGTTCTTAAAGGAAAATTAAATGATATTGTAGTACCTGAAGGTTATATTTTGGTTTCTTTAGACGTAGTCTCTTTATTTACAAATGTACCATTAGATTTAGTTCTAAATAGTATTGATAAACGGTTTAATTATATTCACACATGTTGTAGTATACCTTTCACAATAATAGTAGACATTATTAAATTTTTGTTTAATAATACATGTTTTGTTTTTGATGATGTGTTCTATAAGCAAATATTTGGCACTCCTATGGGTTCGCCCATTTCACCATTATTTGCTGATATCGTTATGGAAGACCTGGAAACATCAGTCTTAAAAACTCTACATGATAAGTTAAATTGTATTCCGTTATTTTACTATCGTTACGTGGATGACACAATTTTATGTATTAAAGAAGAACATGTTGATTTAGTTTTAAATGAGTTCAATAATTATAATAAACATTTACAGTTCACGCACGAATTACACAACAATAATAATATTCCTTTTCTAGATGTTATGTTATCGATTAGTGTTAAGTACTCGCGCACGCAAGCCTATTGCACATCAGAAGTATCGGGGGAGCGCGCGATACGAAAAACACTTAAAGCGTTTAACCGCGGTTCGAAACTTAACGCGATCGGGATAAGGCGACACTTTCACTTTTTCAATGAGCCACGAATCAACTTATATCATGCAGAAATGGTTGAGTATTGTAAATTTATGCAAACTCTTACCTTTGGGTTTGATCAGCGAGGCAGCTGGGCTTAATAGTGTACTACGGCTATGCCAAATTATTATCTGTATCCGAAACTATTATCTGTATGCAAATTGTTATGTGTATGCGAAACAAGGTTGTCCAGGAAAATGTTGAGCGGCAGGCAGGAAAATAATAAGCTAAATGCCTTCAGCTGGATCTCTGACACTTTATTTAAGATTTTATGCAAACAACGAATTGACCAAGCCACGCAGGCGTCTAAGACAAAGCTCAAGAAAATAAACGATTCTAAATACAAAAGTACGTGCACTCGGCTTGGTGGCTCGAGATGCTCTGCCGGAGGGCGCGCAATTATGCATGGGAGAGAGCGCGTCACTTTCTCTCCCACTAATTGTTCTTACCTCTCCCCCATCCCTCTCCTCGCTTCGTTAGCTACTTCGCTCTCACTTGCACTCTCGAACTTTGGGTGAAATCCGGCAGCGCATGGGAGGGCGAAGCTCTTGGTCAGCGTTTCGAGGGCTGGAGGAGAAGTACCGCTATCGCTCGTCTTTGTGCGACTTGGCGACGGCTGGGCGCATACTTTTGCACCTCTCTAATTACTTAGGCGTTATGCGACGTTGCCAATTTGTACTTTGGTATCGGCACATAACATCCTCCCCCCCTTGGAAGGTTTGCCGTCCCGGCAAACGATGGTGTCGCATGCGGGGTGGTCAGGGGTAGGTTTTATTGAAGAAATCCCAGTGTATGGGGGGTGTATTTTAGCCTTCTGATTATTTTGTGCCCTTAGTGTTAGTTAAAATTGTAACTTTATCTTATATTATTGTTAGTACTTACAGTAAGGGACGCTGGGGTCAATATGCAATAACTGATTATACATAATTAAGTAATATTATGAAAATAATGATATTTATTTATTTGAGCAATTGTTAGAATATACGTATATTATACCCATAAGTAAGGAAAAAAAAATTGAGATGAAATGCATGTTCTTTTCTTTTGGGACATGCACAGTTTTACATTTTTATTTATCATTATCCTGAAGTGTTTGCAGTTCTAGTTTTTTAATTACATTCTCCATGCAGTCTCTGACGTGGATGTTCCAGTTCGTTAATGCAATTGGTTTTCCACATGGTAGGTGGATTTTGCTAGGCTTTCGATCTTGGTAGATTGCCAAATAATTTTTGTTGCAAAATGTTTTTGCATTAGTTGCCTCTTGCACAGTTCTAAATGTGAGGAAGCCCATATGAGTGTGGGTCTTCGCATCACACTTTTCTAAAGGTATTAGTGCATAATGTTTTTGCACTATCTCCCCAAAGTTGGAGAAATATTCCGTGGCTTCTTCACATAGGGTTCCTCTGGGCACTTTAATGCACAGCACATTTTTGAACATCGGTTCGTTCCGTGGTTTTGCCGGGAATTTTCCGTATTCTGCTCTGTAGGAGTCTGCACATTTTTGTTTCGCTTGTTGAGCGGATTCTTCATCCTCATAATGGATGTATGCATTCCACTGGTCCAGTGGAATGTTAGTGCATCTGTCTTTGATTCTTCTTATGTTAAACTTTAATATGTTTCCAAACTGCAAAATAATCATGGACCTCATCATGTTTTGTGTGTCCGTATCTTATTTTTAATTTTTTGAAATCTGTTTGTTCATTTGCTTTTTCCTCCATGATCATGTTGTCAGTTATTGCAACTTCTCTTTCTGCATATTCTTGAATACTGAGAATGTCCTCCTCTTTCAAGATCTCTTCATAAGTTGCTTTGACTGCAAAAGTTGTCGGATTTCTGGTGATGTAGTATTGCAATCTTGCCGTTCCATTTTGGATCGAGAGTAGTAACGATTTTGCAGTTTCATGAGATCCTTTGTATAGGATCTTGATTGTTTTTGCATCGCGATTTTCGAAGCCTACTACTTGTACATCCTTGTGCTTGTTGTGCATTATCTCTGTTTCAGCTTCGGGTAGGGCAGCCGCTTCTCCTTCGGATTCTGAATCATTTGCATTTTCTTCTGTGGTTTCTTCTGTTTGTGCATTTTCAATATGTGTGACACTTGCCTCCTCCGTGTGGGTTGGAGATGAGTCTGTCTCATTGCTTGTTGTCTCCAGTTCTGATTTTTCTTCTTGCACAAACAGTATCGGCTCGTACTTCTCTGTCTCTTCCGCGTTGTCTAGTGCCAATAGTTTGGCTCCTATTTCCTTTGCATATTTCAACTCTATTCGGGCCACTTTTCTTGTTGTTCCGTGAACTTCTATATCATGTATTTCTTTTAGTTCTCCAAAAGTTCGTGCATAATTAAGTAATGCAGTGACCTAGTTGTGCGGCTCGTAAGCAACTTTCACTTTGCACTTTTTGGTGTTGTGTGTTTTGACGTGAAATACTGTTACTCCTTTTTGGTCCATCTGTAACAGAATAAAAAGAAAATATGTGGTGTTAATTGGGTCATGTGTATCTTTCTTAATCATAAACGAAATTTATCGCTTCATGCATAGCGGGTTAGTTTAGCTATTGGTTCGCATGGTTAGTTCTTTAAACAGTGTTGTGTGCCTGTGTGTGAGTAATGTGTGTGATGTGTGTGTGTATGTGATACGTTGGTGAACGTATTGTCATTATTTGTTGTCAACATCTTCTTTTAAGATGTCAGCTGCATATTCCACGATCCATTCCTCTTTTGGTTCTACTGGTATTTCGTTGTTGTCTAATTTTTTCTTGGCTTCTTTTTCCTCTAACTCCTTATCCCAATCTTCTTGTTCGGTCTCGACTGGTGTCATGTCTAATTTTTTCCAATTATTTTTCATGTCTTTATTTCCCCAACTATCGTTGTCTGATTCTTTTTCTTGATCATTGTCAGATGTTTCATTGTCTCCTCGTGTGCAATTTTCATTTTGTTTTTGCCATTGATGTTTAGCATACTTGAATTTTTTGCATACTTTCTTTATTATTTTGTCTACGTTTTCTTTGTCGTGGAAAATGGTTTCTATTATGTATTTGTCCGGGACTTTCATGTCTCCTTCCCAGGACAGATGGTGGTAAACCATGCATGTCGTCATTTGTAGGTAATCGAGTAGTTCGTCTCTTGTTTCCTCATCATTTACGGAGAAATAGATTTTCCTTGCTGCATGGATGGTAGCCATGATATTGTCATTATCTGGTTCTTCATCTGAACTACTTGAAATATTGCTTTCTGCCCCTTTAGGTTTTTGCTTGGTGAGCTTATTTTTCTTTCCCACGGTGTATAGTGGTTGTCTATACTGCCATGGTACGTAGCGCATTGGCGTGGTATGGAATCTCATGAATGATGGTATGTCATTCTTGATATGAATATTGATGTCTTCGATTTTGTAAGAACCATGAGCTATTGATATGCCAAGTGGTTCTCTTGGGTAATCTTTTTCTTGGTAACGAATTGGAATGTCAATGTTCAGACTAATGGTGTCCATTTTAGCTATTCTGCAACACAAATATGTGTGTGTGCTTAATTTATTATTAGTGAGTGTGAATTTGTTTGTTAGTTACAGACAGTGGTGTGTGGGGTGTGCACATTTAGAGGTAATATGTGTTTATTTACTGTCTCAAATAGGGTGTGTTTAAATGTTCAATAAATCCATATTTAAGTAATTCGTCTCGTCTAGTAATGCATTTTCTTGTTCGGTCGACATGTCTTCAGTGTTGTTTGCTGTTGTTTTTTTCTTGTTATGTTCTACATCTGGCATCAGATCCTCGTTTGCAGATTCTATATCTTCTTGGTGGATTGCAATTGGTATTTTAGATTTTTGCAACTTCTCCTTCCATAGAGTTTGTTTAATGCAGGTTTTTTCGTGCAAATGGTAAATGTCTATGTCGATGTGTTTATTGCATTTGTCATGTTTTTTTGTGTACTTTTCTTTGTTTGATTTTGATGGTTTTCTGGGTACTGAGTATACGGCGTTGTATCTAGCGTCGCAATCTAATTTTGCTTTTCTGCGTCCTCTTCTTCAAAGTATTGTACATATCCATATGCAAGTTTTCCTTTTTTGTCTTTTATAGTCTGATAGTATACTAATGGTCCATATTTTGCAAATGCTCTGAAGAATAGTTCATCCTTAACTGTGTCGCAGTATTCCCAGGGTAATGTACAGAATAGTCTATGATTGTCCATCGGAGCAGGTTGTTTGTTTACAACATGCACTTCTGATTTTACTGGGCATGATTTTTTTATTTGAGTGTCATCTATTTCTTCATCCATTGGTATGTTTCGTCGTTTAGCTGCTTGTGAGTTTGTGGCCCTTTTGAATCTATTCTGTTTTATTAATGTTGCTCTTCTCTCGTAAGCTTTGGTTGCATCTCTTTCCGTGTTGAATATCATGGTTATTTTCTTTGTTCCTGCTTCAAATTTATGCTGTTCATAGTGCATTGTTACTGGTGTTGCTATGTACTCGAATTCTCTTAGTATAGCATACATGGGTATGTCATTGTCACAGAAAATGGTGATTGATTTCCGCTGCTTCGTGGCCATGTCGTTATTTTTCTAAAAACGAAAATCGTTGTTTTAGTTGACTTCCGCTTGCTGTAGTGGTAGATCTAAAGTCATCTGTGGTGTTTGTACGTCTCAATCATTTGAAAGCAGATTCATTTGATAAGGGCCACACGGTGTGCGAAAGTTTGAAGATCTGCTCGAGATGCTGTAGAACTATTAGAATTAATAACACGTCTGCACACGTGTGCGATCACGTCTATTGTAAAATGTGTAACCGAATGCAACCAATCGGACACTTATGCTTTATGCAACCTCTTACTGCACCACGTCAGTCAAGCAGTACTGCTGTAAGAAAGAAGCAGACGTTGTTTGTGTTTTACGATTTTGAGACCCAGCAGTCGGACACTGTGATGGGCGACGACAGGACACACACACACATTGTGAATCTGTGCGTTGTGCAGCAGGTGTGCAGCGCGTGTCTGCAGGACGAAAATATCTCGGAGTCATGCAATTTTTGCGAGACACGAGAGTACGTGTTCGAGGATGAGCCGGTCAAGCAGTTAATCGATTTGGTTCCGGCGCGCAAAAAAAATATCGGCTCGGTCATTTGCATAGCGCACAATGCTCAGGGCTTTGATGCGCAATTCATTCTGAAACATCTAATTGAGCGCAGAGACTTTCGCGAGACGCCAAACCTGATTTTAAGAGGCTCGAAAATAATTATGATGCAATTTGCGCACGTAAAGTTCCTGGATAGTTTAAACTATTTGCATATGCCGCTGAGTGCTCTGCCGAAAGCCTACGGGCTGCGTAACATTGAGAAAGGCACTTTCCCCCCCATCTATTCAATACGCCGGATAATCAAAATTATGTGGGTGAAATGCCGCCTATTGAGAGTTTCACACCAAACTCGATGAGCGTTGAGGCGCGCAAGGCGTTCCTGGAGTGGTACGCTGACAAACTAGAGCAGAATTACGTGTTCGATCTTCAGCTCGAAATCGTGAAGTACTGCAAGCAGGACGTTAAGATATTGCGACTCGCGTGCCTTGTATTCCGCAAGAGGTTCATCGAGTATGGCTCGACAGATCCGTTCGAGGAATGCGTCACAATAGCGTCCTCCTATATACGGGTATTCCGCAAGGCATTTTTGCGAAAGAATACAATAGGCATTTTACCCACCGGTGGCTATCGTCGGGCCAATAAGCAATCGCTAAAAGCAGCTCAATGGCTTACGTGGATGGAGCACGAGACGCGTTGGCGAATACAGCACTCTGTGAATTCGCGGGAAAAGAGACTGCCCGAGGGACCCCTCGTGGATGGATTTTGCGAGCTGGAAAATGGCGAGAAAGTAGTACTGCAATTTCACGGTTGCTACTGGCACGGTAGTGCTCGTTGTTACACAGCCAGTCGCGATTTGCCGGGTGTGAACGGTGGCGAGACTCTGGCCGAGAGGTACGAGAGAACGCTCAGAGTTTTGGCGAAAATCAAAAGGGACGGCTATCGCTTGATTAAGAAGTCGGAGTGCGACTTTGATCGCGAGTACTGCGAAAACATGTCGTCGTGTATAAGAGAGGCTACGCGGGACTGGCACAAACCACTCGATCCACGAGATGCATTTTTCGGCGGACGGAGGGTAACACTGTCAAATCGTACTATGTGCGGCCGGGAGAAAAAATTAAGTATGTCGATGTCTGTTCTTTGTATCCGTATATCTGCAAGTACGGTCGTTATCCCACTGGTCATCCGAAACTCTATGTCGGTGAGACTGAATGCGCGCAAATTCTCGGTACCGACAACGATATTAGCAGTATCGACGGCTTAATCATGTGCGAGGTATTACCACCGAAGAACCTCTATCATCCAGTTTTACCCGTGCGAATGCATAACAAGCTGCTCTTTCCGCTGTGTCGGTCGTGCGCCGAGATCTTATGTTAGACGGACTGCGAGCAGGAAGACGCGAGAGAGCGCGTTTTTGTCAGGACGTGGGTGGCCGACGAGTTGAAAAAAGCCGTGGAATTCGGCTATGTTATCACGAGAGTATTTGAAATTTGATCGTACAAAGTTACGCAGTTTGACAAGCGAACACGGCAAGGCGGTCTCTTTTACGAGTACATAGATAAATTCTTTGCGGAAAAGATGTATACCTCGGGTTATCCACCAGAGTGTGGGGATGGCACCGATCAGACGGCAATCGACTCATTTCTCGAGAGATTTGAGAGCGAGGAGGGTGGGAGACTGGACAAGAGTCGCATCAAATTTAATCCCGGTCTGCGTTCCGTTGATATATAGAAAGAATATGTCAAAAACGGAGATAATTCATAATCCCGAGAGACTCTTTGAACTTCTGATCAGTGCTGATAAAGTAGTGTCTCTGTTTTACCGGCCAAGAATGAAATTCTTTACGTCAGCTGGGGCTACAAAGACGACGACGTCGAGATTGAATCGTCGCCAGCTTGTAGCACGGTTATCGCTGCTTACACCACAGCGCTAGCCCGGCTCAAGCTGTTTGCCGAACTCGAGCCACTGGGTGAACGGGTGCTCTACTACGACACAGATTCCATTGTGTATGTGAGTGGGGGAGAGAACAGTGGTGGTAGTGGTGGTGGTGGTGGTGGTGGTGGTGGTGGTGAGTACGAGCCGACAACAGGTCCATTTCTGGGTCAGCTCACCGAGAACTGGCGAGCTACGGTGTCGGCACGTACATCACCAACTTTGTCTCGGGTGGTCCGAGATTCTACGCTTAGAAATATCGAACACCCGAGGGTCTAGAATCGTGTGTCTGCAAAGTCAAGGGTATCCGATTGGATGCATTTGCGAGCGAAAAAATTAATTTCGACTCTATAAAGAAGCTGGCGAGTGCCGAAATATCACCGGTATTTCTCACATTCGACGCCATAAGACGGACGAAATTTCCCGCTCGGAGGGTAAAAATTGCGAACCCATTTACTCTAAGCGACGCTTTGTAGGTAGTACTAAGAGCTACCCATACGGTTTTGTAAGATGCCGAGAGAGAGAGAGAGAGAGAGAGAGAGAGAGAGAGAGAGAAATAAATAAATAAAGAAAAAGTCAAAAATTTACCTCGATTTTCAATTATTTTCAATGAAAAAAAAAACAACAAAACACAAACAAAAACCCAAAGTTGCGGTGGCTAGCGAGCCCGCGCGAAGCGCGCTTCGCGAGGCTCCCGGAGGGCGCGAACCAAATGGCTGGCCGTTCCGGGGCTTCGCAGCGCGCGCGCACAACTGAGCTTCCCGGCAGGGAAGCCTCGCATCTTGCCTTCGCCAAGCTCGACAACCGCGCGCGCATGCGCGAGAGGGGGGCCCCGCGCCGCGCGTTCGTGGTCCTCCCCCGCCAGGGGGAGTTGTGAGTCTCGCATCTTATAAATCTCGCGGATTGTGCGGCTCGGCGCGTTAATCTGTGGTGGTCCACGAGCAGCGATGGATGTGCGCTGGCGACACCCGTGGACGTGCATGATCTGCGGTCCCACCTCGTGCGGTAAGACCGTATTCTTTGCCAACTTTCTCAGGCAGATTGACGCGATGAGCGATACCCGCTTCGAGCGTGTATTGCTCTACTGCACCGAGTGGTAGCCGTCGTATAAGAATTTTGCCGGTAACATTGAATTTCGCGAGGGCTTGCCAAAGACGGAGGACTATAGTGGGGATCCCGAACGGCCCAAACGCCTGATTCTCGATGTCTTGATGCGCGAGTCGGCCAGCGCGAGTGTCGTCAATCTATTTGTCAAGGCCAGCCATCATTGCAATCTCAGCGTGTTCTTTCTCTCGCAAAATCTCTTTCATCGGGGTCAGCGCGATATATCTCTGTATTCGAATTACATTGTGATTTTTAAGAATCCTCGCGATCGCTCGCAAATTCAGTATCTGGCTCGTCAGCTCTGCCCGGAAGATCCGAAATTTCTGCAGGAGGTCTACAGCGATGCCACGTCTCAGCCCTATTACTATTTGCTGCTCGACTTGAAGCAGGAGACGCCGGAGAATTGCCGCTATCGTGCGTGCATCTTCCCGCACGATCGACATCAGTATGTGTACGTGGCGCGCAGACAGCATAAGCCGACATGTGCCAGTCGTTCGTCTGTAATGGTCCGAGCAACATCGTCTCAGCAGCAGCAGCAGCAGCAGCAGCAGCAGAATCGCCATCACTATCCCATTCCGAGAAAATATATCGATATACTGAGTGTTGTGCTGTCATCTCGACGCGCGGCAACGTGTGGCTCTTCTACGCCAGGCTTGCCGGAAACTTGTCATCTATCTCGCCGAGTACGTGCTAAATATTCTCCGTGGAAATGTGGTGCTGAGCAAGTGTCACAGAAGCAAATTGCGCAAACACGTGACACTACTGCGCAAAATCGCGGCACCAGGACAGAAGGTCGAGTTGTGCAAAAAACGTCTAATTAAGGCACAACATCTTATACCGACAATAGTGAAGCCTGTTTTATCAGCATGGAGCATGATAAAAAAATGATTTTGGTACCGCAAGAGTGTATCGAGAGCGTGCGACGACACCAGAAGCAGCAGCACCAGCAGCAGCAGCAGCACCAACAATGCAAGCGAACAAGTGATGCCGACGATGACGGCGACTCCGCGTCTTTGGGTACTGTGCAGACACCGGGCTTCGAGCTGTCGCGACTCGATGACGAGATGAGCAAAATTCTGCATTCCCGAGAGATTAAGAATGATCGCGACAAATGGTCAATGTACCAGCAGGTCTTGCAACGTTTCTTGCACTACAGAAACGCAAACTCTCGTGATAACAATGATAATGATGATGATGATGATGATGATGAAAATGTACATAACGAAGTTGTTGGTGAAACAATACCAGCAGCAGTAGCAGCAGCAGCACCCACAACCGGTAATATAGATTCGCTATTATCCGACCAGCAAATAATCAAGTGTGTACCACAGAGTTTTCGTAAAAATGCCGTCAGTATTATTGACAGTATGCGACGATCTGGTAATGTTGCCTGGAATAACCTTGGTGATGTGCTGCTAGATGGCGCTCGTGTACTAGGTGTCAATATCGTGGACTTGGTGAACGAGACACTGAGAAGTAGACAAAAGCGTGCACCTCAACGCCATTTCGTGCAGTTTGTCCGTGTACTTCGTCGAGCGCACGTCCCTCTGGAATTTGTGGACAATCAGAAGCTTCATTCTGCTTTGGCCGCTGCTGCTCTAGAAGAGACGATTGTTCAGCCGGGGTCCAGTAGTAGTAGTAGCAGCAGCAAGGATACCAATTTATCAGTACTGTCTACCTCGACAACGGTTTATCATACACCCGCTACTACGACGGGTCTATCAACTGGCAGTGAGGTCAGTAGTGACGACAAAGAAGAAGAAGTAGAAGAAGAAGAAGAAGAAGCAGTAGCCAGACAGTCGGCATCGACTACACCGATATTGAAAAAATTGGGGGTCAGCAGCGCTAGTGGTAGTGGTAAAAGAAAATGCGTCAATACCAGTATTTCTCTGGCAAATTCCTCGATAGCTTCTGTTGCGCCACCTGCGAAAAAGCTGCTCAAAGAATCGGCTCTCTCCAATAGTGTGAAATGGGATCTTATGGACCTGGACACATAATTCCACCCCAACCATCTACTAGCAGTGGAGGTGGTGGTGGTAGTGTATTAGATATGGTAATTAATCGAATACCGTTTGAAATGCATGTGCCGGGATATCAGTTTCTCGGACCGTGTACTCATCTCGAGGAGAGACTAGCACGTGGTGAGACCGGCATAAACCCCCTTGACAGAGCCTCTCTCGAGCATGACATTGCATATTCGCGAAATGATGGTAGCGACGGTAGCGGCGCACGTACTCGAGCCGATCGACGTCTTGCAGCGCGTGCTTTTTCGCGTATGCTGTCCAAGACGTCGAACAGAGGGGAGAAAAGTGTCGCTCTACTAACTGTTTTATGCATGGTCGGTAAAATCACATTAGATAAGGTTTATCGTAGAATCAAAAAAACCTTTAAACGTCCACGCAAGAGGTAGAGGAAGTCAGTCGGCGTTAGGCGACAGCCCGGTCATGGAGTCTAAGCTCGAAGAACTGTACTATGGTCTCCCATCTCCAACAGCATACACAGGTGGTGCTGGAATCGTGCAGGCTGTGAGGAAAAAATACCCCAGGAAGGAGATGAGAGAATGGCTCGAGAGTCAATATGCACACACGCTGCATAAGCTGGTGCGATATCGCTTTCCTCGTCGCTCTTATCGGGTATTCAGCCCCTACGAGCTGTGGGAGGCTGATTTGGCTGACTTTCGCGCTCTCAAGACCTACAACGACGATTACGCCTACCTGCTGGTCGTCATCGATGCCCTGTCGAAGTATGCATGGGTAGAGCCGCTTCATGATAAAACGGCCAAGAGTGTGGCCGAGGGTCTGGAGCGAATCATCAAGCGAAACGCCGGCCGATCGCCCAAATACTTTCAAATGGAAAAGGGCAAAGAATTTAGTGGCCGCGAAATGCAAAATTTTCTGAAAAAAGGGAAATTATTTACCGTGCTGCGCGCGATCCCGACGTGAAGGCGGCCATTGCCGAACATTTTATCAGAACGCTGAAAGAGCGTATGTGGCGCTATTTTACACATCTTGACACGAGGCGCTATACAATGTACTAGACAATATTGTACAGTCGTACAATAATTCGTGGCATAGTGCGATCAAAATGGCACCATCTAGCGTGACTATGTACAATGCCGCTAGAGCACGTGAAAATTTGGCACGACGATACGGTGGTGGTGGTGGTGGTGGTGGTGGTGGTGGTGGTGGTGGTGGGAAACGACTACGTCATCATGAACATAAATGCAGCGTGGGTGACTTGGTTCGAGTCAGTCGTGCTCGGGCAGCCTTTCGGAAAGCATACGAAGGTGGCTGGACACTGGAATTGTTTAGAATTGTGAGGGTCAGCGACGCGAGACAACCACCTGTCTACACACTCGAAGATCTGGCTGGCGAGGAAATTGAGGGCTTCTTCTACGAGCAGCAGCTGAGTCGTGTACACAAAGACTTGTCCAGCGAGGCTTTTGAAATAGACAAGGTGTTGGAGAATAGAGGTAGGGGTGCGAGAAAAGAATATCTGGTCAGGTGGAAGGGGTATCCCGAAAAATTCAATTCTTGGGTATCCGAAAAAAATTTAGTAAATATTCAAAAACAGCACGAACAATCACAATGAGGGATGAATTCTACATTGTTTTGTCCAGCAACAGCAGCAAACACATTTATCCAAATAACTCGCCCAATCATTTTGTCACGCAACTTCCTCAAAATTTTTCCCTCCACGGCAATTGGTGTGTGGGTCTCACAGAAATCCAAATACCCCACACCTTCCAGCACATATCGCGGAGAGATCAGATAGAGGGCGTAGTGAGTATGAAGACAGCCACACGACAAATCTACATGGACAACGAGTTACAACGCACTGAGAATACAAAGACCTTTAGCCAGATAAAGTGCGGTGTTTATCACGACATCGAGATTCTTTTGCACGAGATCAATAATCTCTATAATGTGAAAGATCATCTCGTATTCGAAATTCAGTGTGGTGGATATATTCAGGTTAGATGCACATGTGGTCAGGACAAGTGCGCCAACTATGTGCATGCATTTTCTTTATCCGAAAAGTTATCTAAAATATTGGGCTTTGAAAGCAATGAATTATTATCGTGTGATGGCAAAAAGGAAAACGTTGTTACCGGCAACAGACCAGCTAATCTAATAAATGGTTTACCAAGCTTACTCATGATTTACAGTAGTATCTGTCAGCCTTATCTCACAGGCGATGTATACTCGCGCCTACTTCGCACCATACCTCTTCATCTGCACAACTATACCTACGGTAGAACGCAAATTCAGAACATTAACTCACCGATGTATCTGCCTCTGCTCTCCTCGTCGTTTCAGTCGATTGAGATTGATATAAGGGGCGAGCAAGGCCAGCATTTACCATTCGATTACGGGACGCTGACGGTGACACTTCACTTCAAGCGTATCGACTGAAATCATGTCGCATCACCACGATAATTCCTTCTTCCTCTACAATGGCTATCAGACAGGTTGTGGTGTTGGCGGTTGTAATAGTGGGGATAATTACGTCATAATTGATCGAAGATATTGCCAAAATGGCGCAGGTATTGGTAGCTTTTTGGAGGGACTATATCGTAGTGCCTTACCTCTAATTAAGCGTGGCGCTAAGAGCGTGGGTCGGGAGAGCAGCTCACGCTACTGCGAGGATCATGGACGATGTAGTGGATGAGAAATTGCCTCTCAAAGTTTCGCTTAATCGCCGCATTACCGAGAGTGGTGGCAATCTCAAAGCAAGTCTGGACAGGTATTGAATAAAATACTGATGCGGAGTGATGAGGAGAAGGAAAGAAGGGGGATGAGTGTAAAAAGGAGTAGGTGTTCTGGCTATAATAATGCGTCTACTACTGCTGCTGCTACCAAGAAGAGTAAAACTAAGAAGACGAAGACGAAGAAGAAGAAGAAGTCTAAACAGCCAGATATTTTTGGAAGTTAATTTTTCTCCTGAGCCATGGCTTTTCTGCACACCGACTCTTGTGACTCGTTAAAGTCGGAGCTGTCGCTATTTGAGTTGCCGCCAATACAAACAGCCATTGAGAACTCTCATTGGGTGCAGTACAAGCCAATTTCGTCACTTGCCGATCAAGCACCAATAGAATTTACGATTCCGGGGAATACGGAATACATTGATTTAGCACACACAATGCTGAGTCTGCGTGTGAGTATAATACGGGCTACTGCACCGGATAAAGATGAGACCGCGCCACCTGCCGTCGGACAAATAATTTCATGCATACACTCTTCAACCAAGTGGACGTACTATTCAATCAGAAACCTGTATCACCGCCAAATAATGCTTACGCATACAGATCGTACATCGAGACACAGCTAAATTACGGTCCCGCATCAAAAAACTCGCATTTGACGAGTGTCTTGTGGTACAATGACACAGCAGGCCATATGGACGACATTGGTACATCTAATGACGGATTCATTAAACGTCAAAGAGTCATGAAAAATGGCAAAATCGATTTGCTTGGTCACCTACACGTAGATGTCTTCAATATGGACAGATTATTGCTCAGTGGTGTGGAGGTACGTGTACGTCTTATTCGCTCTCGTGATAGTTTCTGTCTAATGGCGGAAAGGGACGTGTACATTGCGCGTATAACGGAGGCAACACTCTTTGTTCGACGTGTCAAGATCAACCCGAGTATAGCGATGTGTCATGAGAATAAACTCTCTAAGACGACAGCAAAGTATCCGGTAACATGTGTGGAGGTGAAAAACGTGATTCTGAACAGCGGTGTACATGGTCAATCAATCGATAACATAATACTAGGCCAATTACCAAAACGAATTATCATTGGTTTTATTGAAAATCAGGCTTACAATGGTGATGCAGGACTGAATCCTTTTAATTTCAATAACTATAACATAAATTTTTTAATATAAAAACTATAACATAAACACGAATTCATATGTGGATGCATATCACACACTCTTCTCGGGTACTGATATGCATTTTGCAAATATGGGTAATTCAATATCGCGCGATGCGTACCCGAATGGCTACTGTCTGTTTGCCTTTGATTTGACACCGGACTTGTCGGCTAACTGTGACAGTCATTGGAATTTGATTCGAAGAGGTAGCGTGAGAATCGACGTGAGATTTGATGACGCATTAGATGTCATGGTAAATTGCATAATTTATGCTGAGTGACAATCTCCTGGAGATTGACTCGTCTCGACAAGTTTTGGTAGATTACAGTGGATAAGATAGATGGTGTTTCTGCAGCAGGAGATGCGTATAAAAGCACCACTTGCGTAGAGAGAGAGAGCAGTCAGTCGATCGGTGCTTCTCAAACTGAACGGACAGCCGCAAAAGTAAATCATAGACATAGTGGTCGATCTGCAGTTTTTCAAGGACAGCAAGGGTCGTATAGTGCCAAAAGAAGTGGGTATTGTGGGTGTGAATCAGGAGATTACAGCCCATTGGATCACTGCGCCGATTTGTAAAACAGTATTTCTGAAAAAAGATATTTTAAGGCAAAATAACTGGCTGACACTGCATCATCACGGCCTAGATTGGTACGAGGGTGACGTAACACTGAAGAAATTGTACAAAAGTTTGCACGAAGTTTGCAGAAGTGCGCGAAAAATATACGTCCGAGGAGCTGAAAAAGCAAAGGTGCTGAGTAAGCTGATTACGCGGGAAATTATTGATTTGGAGGAGAAGGGAGAGTGTCCACCTTTTCACAGATTACCGTACTGCGATAAGTATTGTATGCAACACGCCATTAAGCACTGCTCTCTCCACTATAGCTGTGCCCTAAACAACGCCTGCAAATTGAAGTACTGGTTGACTTCAAGTGTCGGTGGTCCCGATATAATCAAATCTTCAGAACAACCCTTCACCCCACCCTACGAGCTCTGCAATAATGAACTCTCTGGATATTCTCCAGCAGCTTCGAAAAATGACCTCTCATGCGGTAGGAGTTTATCCGGCCGATCAAATTCCAGTAATGTGGGTAAAACCCTGTGGCTTTGTGTTTAATACCGAAGATCATCGGAGATGCGGCAGACATTGGGTGGCAATATACGTCACACAAAATGGCGTAGGCTGGTATTTCGATAGCTTTGGAGTGGTGCCACAAGTTGTAGATCACGTGAGTAGAATCAAGCGAAATCGCAAGCGGATAAGGTGGTGTAATATTCATCTGCAAAGCACTTTATCCAATACCTGTGGAAAATATTGTATCATGTTTCTGTATTATAAGTTTAATGGTTTGGGTATTCGACGATTTCTCAAGGATTTTTCAACAGATCTTAGCAAAAATGATGAGGTTGTTGAAAAATTTGTCGATAAGTTGTAATCTAATATTAAAAAATGTAATGTGAAGCGTGAATGTTACTGGACATATTTGCTTACGTGGCTTTTAAGAAATGATTAAAATGAGTCTGCAAATTTCTATTGGGTCCCCATTCTGGTGACAGAGATTCTATTGGCCCCCCACTATCTGCGATCTTTATTCTCATTGGTTCTACCCCCCATCGAACCCACCTGGTTTTCGAATATAAGTCGCAGAGCCTCCAGCGGACGGCATACAGTTCTCTCTTAACCGCAACGTGTGAAAGTTCGAGAAAAAATGGATGGTCAGAAGAGACAGTTGAAGAGTCTGAGTCAGGCGGTGGTGGTGGTGGAGGAGAGTCAGAAGAGCAAGTATCGCTGCCATCAAATTCTACCCGTGGTTTATGGGCTGAATAATTCCTACGGCAAACTTGTTCACGTGGGCCTAGAAAATACGGCAGTCGGTTCTGCCGACTTTAATCCTGTTGTTCGCCTCAGCAATCAGGACTTCAAGGATTCTCCTTCTCGCTGGCCACAGGGACAGTATTCCAGGTGCAATTTGACGAGATCAACCGATTCTTTCATGCATACAGTGACGAAGATATGCTTGATCAAAAAATCATCATCGACGGATTTATAATAAGATTCATGATCAGCTATTCCGATCGAGCCTTCGAATTGATTGATGAGACTGCGGTGGAGATACACGGATCTGAAGGCCCCAGGGTGAAAAGACCACGTAAGCCATCACTGGTATTTAAGAGAGTCACTTTTGATCGGCTAAAGGCTCTATCCAAAATTATCGATAAAAGAATTAAGTATTTGTTAAGTGTGAAAAATGTTATTGCGATTGTTGTGAGCGAGGTCGGAAATTATTGTAAGGAAAAGCTACAAAATAGCCAAAATTCTCAATACACTTATTTTACGGCGTATAACATAGAATGTGTCATGCGTGACTTTGACGGCACACTTGTCGATCAAATAAACAAAATATTAAAAGAAGCCAATATAGTTTTAAGTTTCGAAGATATTTACTTAATTATTTACGAATTTGTTAATTTGCATATGTATAATTTAGTCGTATATTTAAATAGTACTATATTATCTAACTCATAATTTGTATCTAGATTTATAAGTATTAATTGAATAAATATTATTTATCACCATATTTTCGCTTCTCATTTGTCCAAATACTGACTCCTACTACCTCACCTCAACATCCTCCACGTTCACTCTAGATATAGTCTAGTTCGAAGCATGCTACCTTATTCAAAGAACATTTATATATTACGTACACTATGGAGAAAAAGAAGGATCTTACCAAAGTATCTTCTCGTTCGGAGGAAACTTTGGAGAGCGGGGTTTCTTCAAAGTATCTCGCTGCACTATGGCAAAAAATAGGGGAGAGGAGTCTCCCCAAGTAGTTTTGGTACCATGGAGAGTGTGAATAAATATGCTTTTGACTAAAGTGACATGGGGCGAGAGGTCATGAGGTGAAGGTCATATTTGTTTACATTCTCCATGGTACCATTATACTACTAATATATTTAACCTAAATATATGTTTTAAAACAGTGTTAAATTATTTTCTACACAATCGAAAAGCAATCATAAACTAATAGTTTATAATTAAATAAGTATTTAGTTTTATTTTGATTTATATAAATATACAATACAAATAAAGGATTTGTGAACTGATTCTTTGTTAAAATGTTCTCTTTTATTTTTCAGGTTTTATTAGATTGGAAGGCATATACAACTATCAGGATACAAGGAAAGAATTTTCTTGTGATGACAAGCTAGGGAAGTGTAAAGTTTTAATGATTTTTCATGCAGGAAAGTTTCTATTTTTCCATGTGACAAGCAAGTGAAAGTGTTTTATTTTCATCGTTTAAGTATCGAAGAAAGTTTTTACAGAATTTGCAGTCGATGTTTTCCTATTTCTATTGGGAGGTTACGCAAATGTCAGGTTATATACGATTGGAATTCCTGTAACAAGCTGGTGAAGTGAAAAGTATTTTTATCAAAGGAAAATTTATTATTAAGTTTAGAATAATAACTGGTTCAGAGTAAGCGTTTTCTTATTTTGATTCAAAGATTATGCTACCTACGCCACAAGATTTGATCATTATTAAGGTAACCTGTTTGGTTCAATTAATCATAGGGATTAATTAATTTTGAATGCCTCATAAATTTAAAATGTTTATTCGTTAGACAAATGCCTGCTTAAAAAATGAAAAAGAGATTGCATTGGTAGTTTTAGTTTAACTGTCTATACTGAAATGTATAACTATAAGTATCAACATGAAAATCAAAATTATCAGTTTTTAGATACAGTTAACTGCACGTATTGTTTTAGCATGTTAAATCAAGCTTTTATACCAAATGTCAGCCTTCTAGCTATAACAGATTTTAAATCAGGCGAAGACCGAAATATTCAAAATGTAGCTATCGTAACTAGTGGATGATTACTTATTTCAATTATATTCTTCGCACTCATTTAATATCTATCACAGCTAGAGGGCTGGAATTTAGCACACAAGTTTGTTTTAACATATTAAAACAATACATGCAATTAACTTTATCTAAGAACTTATAGTTCTCATTTTCATATTGTTACCTACCTGAAAATTTAGATACTAAAGGCACAAAGTCAACAGTGTAAGTATTTATATGAAAGTCAAAATTATAAGTTCGTAGACAAGGTTAATTGCATGTATTTCATGCAATTTATAATAAACTAGACATAGCTGGAACATTTATCACGTTTAAACCATCAACATTTATTATGATTACGTATTAATGAATTATTTATAAAAAATGCTGGAAGAACTGAATTGACAAGAACAGTAAATGTATCCATTTAATAATGGATCACGAAATATATGAACTTTAACAACTTTTATCCAGTGTAATCAAATTTTATGTTTAAAAAGTGTTTCTGTCATAAAATTTATTATATAAAATTACAAAATTAAAATTAAAAAATATAACAATCGCAAATGTTCGTACTACCTGTAGGACAATGTTTAATAATTATTAAGATTAAGCGCTTAAAATAATTAGATTAAAGCTTTCAAAATTTTAAAACTCCAAGTTCGTCCAACCAATAGACAGGAAAGTTGTTATGGAATTCCTTTGACTAATTTACTAACTGAAAAATTAGTTCTTTTCAATTGTAAGAGAGAAAGAAGTACAATCAGCTTTCAAAATATGAATCAGCCTACCTTTTTTTCAAAGGAAGTATACCTTTTGCTATCTAGAAGGTAAAAAGAGTATATGACTTGTCAAGCCCATTTGTCGAAAAGATACCATGATAAATTAACCAATTTTAAAATATTAACATTTAAAAGTATTAAAATTAGAATATTCAAAACTAGTCAATGGCGTCAACTTAAAATTTTTCATAGTATCCTTTTAAGAGATGGGCTTAACAACTTATATGTTCTTTTTCCTTTTAGATAGCAGAAGGTATACTTCCCTTGAAAGAAAGTATCGCTAATCCACATTCTGGAAGCTGGTTGTCCTTTCTGCTCTCTGGAAATTGAAAAGAACTAAATTTTCAGTAAGTAAATTAGTTACAGAGATTCCATGACAACTTTCAGGTTTATCCATTGGACGAGCTTTAAGTTTATCTACTCAGCGGATGAAACCCCTTTCAAACATTAAAAATAATAATTATAGTGGTAAACAAGGCTACCACAGTAAACTCTGTTGATCATACGTTGCTTTTTCATCCTAAGTACGTCGAATCACCTGTAACAGAGAAGGAATAAATTATTTTAAACCAAAGAATTATGTTCTTTTATTTGAAAGTTAATTTAATTAAAGATAATTGAAGTATACGTATCTGATATAGTGAGATCCATTGACAGTATATTTGTATCCTTATCCATCTTTTTTGTAAATGAATTTTTGCACTTGAAACTTTTTGCAGGTTCTAGATTAAACACTATTGCACACGCGTAGTACGAGTTTTATCGGCTTTTAGCGCGTTTTAAATAATATAATTTAACTTACACTTGAGTACCCACGCGAAGGTTAACAGCTAGCAGAAATCATCAGTTGACCGATATTTCAAGTTAGACATAATTAGACAAAGTGATAAGTTAGACAAAGTGGGTTGGCACCAGTTGTCTCGAAAGTAACCCTCATAACCGCGCGAAAATTTGAATGTGTAATTTCAGATGAAATAAACTGCTTAAAAATAAAAGTGAATTTAATTATAATTATAAATATTCGGTAATGTTTCGCTCGTACACTATACTAAATAATTTTATTTCAGGTGATAGGATACTACTGAAAATGGCTGTAATAGCAGTAATAATACCAGTCTGAATAGTTTACGTTGAATAAAAGTATTATATATGTAATTTATTATTAGATACCTTTTAAAAGTAGTAAAATCTCCCCCCTCCCTCCACAAAAAACCTTTTCAAGGTAAATGGCTGGCAAGTATAAGGTTGTTTCTTTAGGTAAAAATTAAAAATAAATTTCATACTCTTAATAACATAAAGTTAATTTTCGAACTCTCAATAACCCATATGTGGTCAAAACTGAAAGTGTTTTTTCTATATATCTATTTCATTATGTAAATTTAAATTTCATTTTCAATACTCGATAACCTTTATATAGCCAAAATCCTTAGTACCTTATTCTGACGGTCATTTCATTATATAAATTAAAGAGTTAGATTAGATGATTGAGCCTTTATTGTATACGGTTATTAATACTTCCCTTACTAAAGAGTGATAATAATAGTGTTTATAAAACAGTGATTAAGAAGGTATTTATAATTAGTTTCAATAATAATTATGTTATATGCGTAAAGATCTTTGCGCTAAGGATCTATTGGACAGACTACCATTTCCTTTGGGTCAATTCTCCATAATATACCCATTTTATAAATTTCAATTTGAATTTTAACAAAAGAAAGTTGTGATATCAATAAATAAATTGGCAAGTTTCTTTATAAAAAGCAATAGTTTTGAAAAAAATAAATGGGCGTTTAAATGGGGGAAGGAATATCAATGTATATGTATGTATGTATATATATGACTGCAAAGTACACTACTAGGTAATATTCGTAAATGCGTTAATTATTATTTTTATTTAAGCAAACACAAATCTAGTTATATAAAATAATACATATAATACAAAAATATAAGTTTATTCATGTTATCATTTTCATAAAAAATGATGTTCTTAAATAATTTTATGACATGATAAAGGTGCTAATAATAGGTGGTAATATCATGTGTTTGTCCGAATTTATAATGTAATATAACAAGATTATTTCGCTTTATGAAAAATCAGAATTATAAAATTAATTAATTTTTATTATTTCCTTTTTCTGTTGTCACTTGTGGAAGCACCAAGCGAATGTACACTATACTCTAGTTAGTAATACAGTAAATGTGTTGTTATTCTTATTCCATCAAAATGTATAACGTGTTTTCAGGACGATTATTTATAATTAAATATGAGATTTAAATATTCTGTTATTAACTTATTAGGTATCATCCTCTTCATTAAAAAAAAGAATAATTTTTCATACAACAAATTTATCTCACATGTTTAAAAAATCAGGAACAATTTCTATCATGTAGAGCACAATTTTTTTTATGGAAAAACTTGCCGTCCCGTCCTATCATACATAACGATGGATATCATCTTCAAGTTACGCATGGTTAACCAAAGTAATTCACAGTTAACGAAACATCGTTGCAAATTCTTAAGTAACCGATATTTCATTCATTATGCGTTCACTAACAATCTTATTAAATTTTTTAAGAAATGAAACTTAATTTCGTGATAATTGAAATATATACAAATACTCAATTTTTAAGTATTTGTGCATATGTTTGACAATAATTAGTTATTATTAACAAAAGATTACAGGAAAACATGTTATGAAATTAATTTCCATTTCTAAAGTTGGAAAATAAACGAAGCTGAAAAATATTTTTTCAGTTTATAAATTTAGTTTTAAATGTACACTTAATTAAGAAATAAAATTGCAACTACCATTTGAGGCAATTCTGACAATTTAACAGAAATATTTTGAATAGCACCGATTATAGGATAATAGGAAGATTAGTTGACTGCATTAAATAATTACAATATTGCTGATTACCTGACATTTAGTAATTTATCGATTATCCGTGATAGGACGGGCCGGCAAGTTTTTCCATAAAAATAATTGTGTTCTATATGATAGAAATTGTTCCTGATTTTTTAAACATGTGAGATAGATTTGCAGTATGGAAAATTATTCGTTTTTTTAATGAAGAGGATGATACCTAATAAGTTAATAACAGAATATTTAAATCTCATATTTAATTATAAATAATCGTCCTGAAAACATATTATACATTTTGATGGAATAAGGATAACAACACATTTACTGTATTACTAACTAGAGTATAGTGTACATTCGCTTAGTGCTTCCACAAGTGACAACAGAAAAAGGAAATAATAAAAATTAATTAATTTTATAATTCTGATTTTTCATAAAGCGAAATAATCTTGTTATATTACATTATAAATTCGGACAAACACATGATATTACCACCTATTATTAGCACCTTTATCATGTCTTAAATTATTTAAGAACATCATTTTTTATGAAAATGATAACATGAATAAACTTATATTTTTGTATTATATGTATTATTTTATATAACTAGTTTTGTGTTTGCTTAAATAAAAATAATAATTAACGCATTTACGAATATTACCTAGTAGTGTACTTTGCAGTCATATACAGGGTGTCCAAAAAGTATCGAAACACGCCTATAAAGTTTTCAGAGAACATATTTTTGACCTGGGTCAAGGTCATTTCCGTAGTAACTTTTGACGCTCGATCTAATGGTGACCTTGGATTTGACCGTGGACCTTGCCATCAATGTCATTTCAAGGTCACTATGATTTTTTTAAATGGGAACACCCTATTTTGACATCGGCAATCGAAAGAGCGGAAAATTTTACGTTCAGATATGTATTAAGGTCCAAGGTCAAGGTCACCTGTGAAGGTCGTAGCAAGGTCAAAGGCCCTAAAAACCCACTTTATGAACTAAAACTTTTTTTTGTTACATTTAAATGAATTGTGTATTTTGACCTTAACCGGGCTTTATTAAGGGGTTATGACAGTGTTAAAATTTTGAAAATACCCATTTTTTTTTATTCACTTTTTTCATAGTTAATAGTCTGTAGAATATGGTCCTGAAAGCCGTTTTTGGCTAAAAAAATTTTCCTCGAAGATATTAACAAAAAACTAACAAATCTGTTTCAAGTAAATTTTTGAAAAATCGTGATTTTTAAATATTTTAATTAGGCCAAACTTGTGGAAAGGATTGTTCTAACCCACTTTTTACAGAGTAATTTCATGAGAAATCTTACTGAAAATATGACTTAAAACCGTTTTACAAACCGTTTTTTTCTCAAGAGTTATTAATTTAATTATTTCCGTAAAATAAATAAAATCTGTAAAATTAATTTTTCTATGTGTGATTTTATGTTACTAAACTCAATGTGTTAAAGTAAAGGCATTCAACAAATTTGAATTTGCCACTCGAATAGGTTGTGCCTCACAGCGTCTAGTCGAGAATGAAGATTTCTGTTTGATCGGTATAGTAGAATTTTCTGTAAAGCAGCAGAAAGCAGCCAAACAGCTGTTTTTCATCCAAGATACTAGATCAGTGCAGTTAGTCTGCTAGCTGCTGTAGCAATGCTTATAACCTTATAGTGGTGTTGCAAAAGTGCAAGAGCTTCTGCAGAGTACAAACATTATTCAGATAAGTATTGGAAACTAATTTGTAATAACAGTGTTCATAATGAGCTTTTTCTTTGTTGGTATATTTTTTGCTTTTAGGTATACGGGTGCAAGCCAGCAAAATGGGAGCTTATATTGACTGCCTGAAGTATTATTTTGCATACCTTTTAAGAACTTGAAGTGTATTTAATAATGGTAAGTATTGTATGTAACTGTAATTCATAAACATAACTTGATTATGAATAGCTAACGATAATTTTTATTTTATTTTCAACTTCTAAATGCTATTATCACACAGCATGACAAGTGCGTACCATCAAATATACTTTATTGTATGTATATTTGAGTACCAAAAGCAAATCAAGGTATGCCAGATATTTTCTGTAAGTATAGCTGAGTTCATTTGTATGATTTACATTATAAACTTTAAATGCCTTTTACTCAAATTTAGTTTTTTCATGCTTTTGATGTACTTGCCGCAGCTTTCTGAAGGAACCATAACATCAATCCGGATGAACCAAAGTGGAAAACCTTCCTAATGAGTACGGTCACAAACTGAGTGGAGCAGAATTGGCAAAAATAAGTTCAAAGTGAATGTTACGTATGTTTACATATGTAACATTCACTATAATTATTAATATTGTCAATATATGTTTAATTAATTATATTAATTTTGTGTTTTTCAGGAATCTGTTCCACTTAGTCTGAGACCAGACTCATAATGAAGATTTGGCACTTTGATTCAACAGGATTGATGGTACGGTTCCATCAGAAACATGCGGCAAGTAAATAAAAGTGATGAAAATCATGATTTTTGGTAAGCAAATACCTTTAATTGTTTTTAAATGTTACACTCACTTTATGCATATTATTTATGCATAAAAGTGATGTATAATACTTGTATTTGAAAGCAAAAATATAGTTTTTAGAGCACCTATATATCTATTAATTTTTTTCAACACTAACAATTATTCTTTTTTTTCAGGTTTTAACACTGTCATAACCCCTTAAGTCCTTCATTGTGCCAAACTGAAATTCGATCCAAAACTCCTACTCCGCGACCCCGAAAACCCCCCTAAATAAATTAAAACTTATTTTTTTGATGCATTGAAAAAAATTATTTATTTGAGCCTTAACCGGGCCTCATGAAGTCCTTTATAGTGCTAAACTAAAAACCAACTCAAAATCCGTACTTAGCGACCCTGAAAAGCCCTTGAACAAATTAAGACTCATTTTTTGTTACATTTAAATAAATTGTTTATTTGGGCGTTAACTAGTCTTCATTAAGTTTTTAATAATACCCAATCTAAATGTGAACTCTTAATTAGTTCTCAGCGACCCCATAATCGTTTGAATAAACAGAAACATACATATTTTATGGTAATGTTCAAAAAGTTTTAAAACTTAACGCCAACGTTGCAGTACTGAACCAGACCTCTAGATGGCTACATTCGGTAAATCGCGATCTCACACTAAAAAAAGCACCTTAAAAACATAAGTTACCAAGCAAATTATATTGCCCACTTATTTTAAAACTACAAATGTTTACCTCGAAATCTTAAATAAGTATAGTGGTTGTAAAATCTATTTCTTTAAATTGATATTTAAGTATTCATAGTTTGATCAACAATAAAATCTGTTCATACCTAATTGAAAATGCAACATCTTACGAAAAGAGAAAGGATTACACTTCTCATGATGAGAGGCTGGGGTGCCGCAGTGCAACCTTACCGCACAGTGATTAATCTTTTTAATGAGACTTTTAGAGCTGATAGAACTGGGATTGTCATTTCAACTGCAAGGAACCTTGTTACAAAGTTTGAACAAACCGGCACAATCGACGATAGGCCAAAATCAGGAAAAACAAAGTCAGCAACAAACGATGATACTTCCCTGGATGTTTTGTTATCATTCATTGAGGATCCACATAGTTCCACCCGTAGAATTTCACAACAGCACAATATAAGTAAGTCATCTGTTCATAACATACTAAAATATGCTAACTTTCATCCATTCAAAGTCACACTGATTCACAAACTTAATGAAGATGACTTTGATCGTCGCGTTGAATTTTGTGATGACATGATGACACGTATAGTGCAAATTCCTAACTTCCCATCAAATATTGTTTTTTCAGATGAGGCGACATTTCAACTTGACGGAACCTGCAATAGACTCAATTGTAGATATTGGGCAGAAACAAACCCACATTGGGCACGAGAAGATAAATCACAATACCCAGAAAAATTAAACGTATGGGCAGGCATATTCAATAACAGAATCGTAGGTCCGTTTTTTATTGATGGCAACTTAAATGCTGAAAACTATGAAGAAATGCTACGCAATCAAATCATGCCTGCGATAAGAAGAATAGCAGGAGACAACTTTATGAACACATGGTTCCAACAAGACGGCGCACCAGCTCATTATGCACGTGATGTTCGCAATCTTTTAGATGCAGTGTTTGTTAATCGGTGGATAGGACGAAGGGGCACACTTGAATGGCCAGCCAGATCACCTGATTTGACACCTCTTGATTATTTTTACTGGGGCTATTTAAAAGATCGAGTATACAAAACAAAGCCCACAAATTTAGTCGAGCTACGAGAGAGGATTGAATTAGAATCAGCAAATATTAGTCCTGAAGCGATAGAAAATGTTGTTAATGCTTTTTACCATCGATTAGCTTACTGTCAAGAAGTGAATGGTGAACAATTCGAGCATTTACGCTAAATATTTAAAGTGAGAGGCAAGGGGACTCACGTAAAACAAGCACCCCATCGTGAGAGGCAAGGGGACTTACGTAAAACAAGCACCCCATCGTGAGAGGCAAGGGGACTCACGTTAATCAAGCACCCCAAAGGGAACATTATCCTATTACGTCCACGTCGTTGTTCCTGGGTAACGCTAAACATAGGTCATCTACCTTTCTTCTGACTGCTAATTCTGCAAGAATTCCCTGCAAATACAATTTGACCTTGCTACGACCTTCACAGGTGACCTTGACCTTGGACCTTAATACATATCTGAACGTAAAATTTTCCGCTCTTTCGTTTGCCGATGTCAAAATAGGGTGTTCCCATTTAAACAAATCATAGTGACTTTGAAATGACCTTGATGGCAAGGTCCAAGGTCAAATCCAAGGTCACCATTAGATCGACCGTCAAAAGTTACTACGGAAATGACCTTGACCCAGGTCAAAAATATGTTCTCTGAAAACTTTTTAGGCGTGTTTCGATACTTTTTGGACACCCTGTATATACATACATACATATACATTGATATTCCTTCCCCCATTTAAACGCCCATTTATTTTTTTCAAAACTATTGCTTTTTATAAATAAACTTGCCAATTTATTTATTGATATCACAACTTTCTTTTGTTAAAATTCAAATTGAAATTTATAAAATGGGTATATTATGGAGAATTGACCCAAAGGAAATGGTAGTCTGTCCAATAGATCCTTAGCGCAAAGATCTTTACGCATACAACATAATTATTTTTTAAACTAATTATAAATACCTTCTTAATCACTGTTTTATAAACACTATTATTATCACTCTTTAGTAAGGGAAGTATTAATAACCGTATACAATAAAGGCTCAATCATCTAATCTACCTCTTTAATTTATATAATGAAATGACCGTCAGAATAAGGTACTAAGGATTTTGGCTATATAAAGGTTATCGAGTATTGAAAATGAAATTTAAATTTACATAATGAAATAGATATATAGAAAAAACACTTTCAGTTTTGACCACATATGTGTTATTGAGAGTTCGAAAATTAACTTTATGTTATTAAGAGTATGAAATTTATTTTTAATTTTTACCTAAAGAAACAACCTTATACTTGCCAGCCATTTACCTTGAAAAGGTTTTTTGTGGAGGGAGGGGGATTACTTTTTCTTTAACACAGCATATGTTATTGTATTGGATAATATAAAACGTCTGCATCTGCACATAAAAATGTCTGCTCGTCTACATTGGCACACATATAAACTGTATACATACAACAGTCTACGTAAAGCTGACGTCACACGATGACGTACTTCCGCGGAGAACATTTTCTCCGGGAGAAGAATTTTCGTTGAGGCGTTCATGATCTCGAACTTTCACTTCACAATAACTGTTGATAGAAGCCACTTCACAAAATATGACCCTGAAATGATTGTGTAAGTTTTATCCTAAGCTTTCATTTGACTGCTCATAATCGAGAAACAAAGCTCTGAATGCGAAGAAAACCGTATGCCTAGTTTCCAACAGGGCCTATGTGAAGATAATAGGGTCTGGCTAGCGCCCGACGGCGGCGTACATACTGACGTACCTTATACTTGCCATCGTGGCGCTACCGCGCCCCTTGATATATATGTGACCCTCCCCCTCATAAAAACCACCCTACATTAAGAATAATAAACTTCAAATAGTCATGTTTTTCGCTGAGGGAATCCATATATATATGTATATGTATATATATGATCCTCCCCCTCATACATATACCACCCCGATGTCAAACGATTTTTTTTTAAATTTTTCAGACCCCATATTGTTATTTTTTTCGCTAGAAGAGTCCCATATATATATGTATAGCTATATATGTGACCCTCCCCCCTCATAAATACCACCCCGAAGTTAAAATAATTTCTTTTAGTTTTTTTAAACTTCAAATAGTCATGTTTTTCGCTGAGGGAATCCATATATATATGTATATGCACATTTAGGATCCTCCCCCTTATACATATACCACACCGATGTCAAAAGAATTTTTTTTAGATTTTTCAGACCCCAAATTGTTATGTTTTTCGCTAGAAGAATCCCATATATATATATGTTAGTACGGTCGCATATATAATACGCACGTTATCGTCTCTCCGAGCGTATGCCGTATTACTTGTACTAATACATTTCTTGTTCTAGCGACTACCAGCGGACACTACTTTACGAGAGAGATAGAGAGAGCGAGAGAGTGCCTATATTAGGCCGATATTTAGAGAGAGAGAGAGAGCACGCGTATTCCCGCCCGCGACGTTACCGGTCCATCGATTACGCGTTGCCAAAATATGACAACGCCGTGTCAAGGACCGGAGCGTCCTCCGGTATCGCGCACGTACAATTATTTAGTATTGCGGTAGCGTCCGAACGATCCTCACCGGTCCTTCGCGCCGGTTCTTTACCATACACTTTCGTGTCCCTTTCGTGCAACCGCTTGCGACCTATCTCGTCCTGTTCGACCGCCCAGAGTTCGACCCCCTGCGCGAGACTCCACTTCACTCTCGGTATTCGGGCGATTGAGCCCCATCTCTCTCTCTCTCTCTCTCTCTCTCTCGCGTAGTGTGCGGTGTCGCACGACCGCTCGTAAGATCGAGCTCTGTGTACTCTTTTTAATACAATATATTTTCACTAGTTCTCTTTTAATCCACGGATATCTCATTATTTCGATACCTCGTGCCCTGCCGCCTTCGCGACCTCGTACACGCCCGACGACAACGAGACACTTATTAATAAACGTGGATTCATTCCACGGTTGTACACGACCGATTATTTTGGAGAACGATAATCGTGCCGTTACAATGTATAGCCATATATGTGACCCTCCCCCCTCATAAATACCACCCCGAAGTTGAAATATTTTTTTTTAGAATTTTTAGACCCCAAATTGTTTTGTGTTTCGCTAGGAGAATCCCGCATGTACATATATATATGACCCTCCCCCTTATAACTACCACCCCGAAGTAAAAAAAAATTTTTATTAATTTTTCAGTATTTTTCCCGATTTTTCCGAATTTTTCTCGATTTTTTTCACTGCTTCTTTCCGCCGGAAAGCAGAATTTCAATTGTCGCAGGGCTGCCACTACAAAATTTGAAAAAAAATACTTTTGAATAAGCAGCTTCTTGAAGCGGACTCTGAATAAGCAGCTGCTTGAAACGGACTTCGAATAAGCAGCTTCTTGAAACGGACTTCGATTAAGCAGCTTTTTAATCTCAGTCGTCGATATCTATTTACTTCAGTGATGGTGTAATAAATAAACAACACCAATTTGAATAAATATGTGTAAATATATATGAAGGGAAGAGTGAGGGGGCGCTGAGTGGGGCTGGGGGGCGTAAAGGTAAGCAAAACGCATAAAGATAAGCGCGGCTCAAAACAACTATATAATATAGCAAGATATATATATATATATATACACACACTAGGAGGAACCCCTCTGCTTGCTCCGCTCGCCAACCTGTATAGCTTCAACTTTTAATTTTTCGCAGAACTTCAACTTATCATTTTAAATCATAACAATTTCACGCTCCTCCTATATTTTCAATCATTATCTTCACCCTCCAGCTGTCGTATTGTCGTAATTCCTATGTAACCCTCTACCTAACACCTTCACTATGACTTTCAGCTTCCACATATAATCTCCAACCATAACCTCCAACATCCACCTATTGCATGAAGTCATGATCCGCGTATCACCTGTGCCCTCGACCTATCACTCCTAATCACATACCTCAGGCTCCATTGATCATCACCATCCTTTACCTGTGGTTTCCGTCCTCCACCTACCGCCTTCAATTATGATCTTCACTCTCCATGTGTTACCTCCAGCCATGATTCCTTCACTTTTCAGATATCGTCTTAAATCATTATCCCTTCATCGTCCAGCTTTTATCTCCGTATATTGTCAACATCCTCAAGTAATCATTCCCAATCATAATATTTTTATGCTCCTTCTATCCATTTATCGTGCACCTAAAACCTCCACTCTTCACCTCTTGCATAACTTGTCTTTAACCTCCACCTACGATTTTCACGTTTTACCTATCACCTTCACAAATTATCTGGAGACTCTACCTATTACTTCCAATCATGACCCTTTCACTTTAATCAATTACCTCTACTTATAACCCTGTGTAAACCTATGTAATCCCTATGTAACCCTCTATCTATCAGCTTTACCTATGACTTTGAGCTTCCACGTATCATCTTCAACCATTACCTCAAACATCCACCAATTATATTAAGTCATGTTCCGCCTATCACCCTTGACCTATAATCTTCAATCACATCCCTCAGCCTCCCTCTATCGTTCCACCCTTCTATCGCTCAAATCCACCACCTACCGCCTTCAATCATAATCCCTTCACTGTCCATCTATCGCCTCCAATCATGATGCCATCGCCTTTCACTTATCGTCTTCAATCATTATCCCTTCATCCTCCAGCGTTTATCCTCGAATGTTGTCAACACCCTCAAGTAATTGCTTAGCACTTTCACCCTCCACCTATTGCTTCCACTCCTGTTCTTTACCCTATAAATATGACCTACATCCGCCACCTACAACCTGGACCTATCACCGCCACCAATGATCTGGACCCTCTACCAATCACTTCCAAGTATATACAGCCTTCACAAATCGCTTTAAATTGTAGCCTCCAATCACTCTATGGCCTCAGCCTCCATCTATTCTTTTTTTTTCTTGCTTAATGAGTTATCGGCGCCAAGCTATGTACTCAATCTATCGGCTTCACCCTCCAACGATCGTTTCCAGCCTTCTCCTATCGCTTACATCCTCCACGTGTTGCCTCCAACTTGCACACACATCCTTCAAAAAAATTCTTCACTTTCAACCATTTCCTTCTTATGTTGTAACCTCTATGTAGCCCTCTATCTACCACCTTCACATATGGCATTGAGCCTCCACCTTTCATCTCCAACAATGTCCTCCAATAATCATCTATTAATTTATTTAAATTGTGACGAGTATCGTCACGCCGCATGCATGTTTTATTCTAATACATATGTTTTTATATATTTGCATGTGAGTTGACTTTTCAGATGTTCCCGCGCACGAGAGCTGTACGAGAGCTGATGGGTTTGTGAACGCGCCGCCTGGTGAGAGAGCGCGCGTGAGAGAGAAGCTTCTAGCGTAACGTTAGGTTAGACGTGAGATTCGATTCGAGCATCGAGCGCGCGTGTCGTAATTTGTGCGTCTGAAATTTGTGAAGTCATGCACTGTGTGCCAACAGTGTAAAGTGGAACAGCTGTTACCTGCTGGTACCATGAAAGAGAAGAAACTCGTTGGTCCATGGGAAGTTGTAGCTGGGGATATGATGGGTCAATTTCCTAGATCTAAGAATGGATATACCTATTTGCTGATCCTGTTAGATGTTTTTACTCGGTGGATTGAAGTGATACCTTTGCGTAAAGCTGACGGTATTAGTATTAAAAATGCTTTGAAAGAGCGTGTGTTTTTAAGATTTGGTACTCCGGAAATATTTCTGTCAGATAATGGTACGGAATTTCGTAACAAGGTTATGAAAAAGTTCTTGACAGAAAGCAGCGTTGAGCATCAGATGATATCGCCATATCATGCACAGGCGAATCCGGTTGAGCGTGTAAATCGAACGTTCAAAACGATGATCACTGCTTTTATTGAGGAGAAACATAAGCTCTGGGATAAGTATTTGCCCGAGTTAATCTTTGCATATAATACTTCTGTGCAAGAGTCTACAGGAGTTAGTCCAGCTTTCCTAAACATGGGAAGAAACCCTGCGCCACCGCTTAGTACCAGGCGGAAAGAAGAAAAAGCTGCTAGAGAGGAAGCTCAGAAGATCGCAGTGAAGAACTGGGAAGAGCGAATGTGTAGATTATTTGATTTGCAATTAGATGTTGAGAAGAATATTGAACGTGCATCGCAAAAGCAGGCACGATATTACAACGCGAAACGCAGGCAAGTTACATTTAATATCGGTGACTTAGTCTGGAAGCGTAATCGCATTCTATCGTCTGCAATTCAAGGCATTAATGCTAAACTTGCACCGAAATTTGCTGGTCCGTTCAAGATTACTGCTAGAATTGGACGAGATGTTTATTCAATGATTAATGAGCAAGGAGAACGCTTTGAGAAGATACATGTTGTCGACATCAAACCGTATGTTCAAGGAGAAGATCCTGCGTTTGCTGAAGATCAAGATGAAGATGAAACCTCTATTGATGCTTCTGATGAAGAAGACGATGATCCTGTAGAAGAAGACGTTCCAAATACCAGGGAAGCGATCGTGAGCGAAGATAATGAATGTGAGGGGCGAAATATTGCGCTGAGTGAAAACGTGGATGTTCCACGTAAGCGTGGTAGGCCGCGTAAAACCCGAATCGTCTTTTCTCGTGATACGAGGGCTCCTGGCGGGGAGGAAGCGACTCTCGCAGAGTCTGACGCGGCTGAATCTGAAAATAGAGGTTCACCGGTACTTCATGCGAAACGCGGTCGACCGAAAGGTTCTAGTAAACAGCGAGAACCGCAAGTTGAGTTGTCTCCAAGACGTACGCGATCCAATAGGGCGAATGTTTAGGATAGAATAGGGTAATAGGTGTGAGAACCCCTGTATTTGGCTGACAACAATCATCGTTTACCATAGGACCATGAGCGACAGCGCAGACCAGAAGCAGTTGGTACCTTATCGTCGGCAGCCGAGGGTAGTGGTGCTGCCTCCGGTTTCGGAGAAACCAATCCCGCTTCCGTCAAGTTCAGGGGAGGTTCTTGAACCTGTATTTCCGTCATCGGGGGGACCGACTGTGGACGACCCGGTTCTTCGTCTCGTGAGTGTAGAGGAGAGATGGGTGGTGGTGAAGGCGGAGCTGGACGAGGCTCGACGGCTCCGTGAGGAGTACCGGAGGAAGGCTCAGGGGGCCTTCGCCCAGCTCGATTTTTTCCTCTCCCAAAACGGGGCGGAGGGCAGGGAAGTGGCGGGGAATTACCCGAGGATGGTGGCGGAGGAGAGAGAAGCGGAGGCCGCCCGGGATGAAAAGGCTCGACAGCTGAAGGAGGAGCGTTTGGCCAGGCTGGCTAATGAGCAGAGGAGAGATGCTGCGAAGGCTCGGATTCAGAAGGAGTTGGAAGAGCTTCGTCAGGCCAACCTGGAGGCGGCAAGACTTAAGCGGAAACGCGCCCCTATTTGCTATGTCTGTGGGTTACCAGGGGTAGAGCGTGGACGCGAGTGTCCTCGTCGGCATTTACATGCTCAAAAGCCTCGGTAGGCTGAAAGTGCGATTACGCTCAAGGCGTATTTGAAAAGTTTTTTTTGAATATACTTTTGTAAAAAAGAAAGCTGATAGTGTTTTTATTTATTTAGCTCTTATGAAAAGTTTGATTTGTTTTTTTCTTGCAATTAAGTTTGTTTTTTTTGCATGTGTTTGAGTTGAAACGCTTTATTTTGAAATTTTATTTTCTTTTGTTTTTATTTTGCAAAGAAATGTTTTATTATTTTATTATTTTATCATCTCGGTCGTTTTTGCATGCTGGTGAGAGCATTGCAGAGCTGGTACGCTGTAAAAGCTACCCAGCGTCTGGAAGGGGGGCATGTGACGAGTATCGTCACGCCGCATGCATATTTTATTCTAATACATATGTTTTTATATTTGCATGTGAGTTGACTTTTCAGATGTTCCCGCGCACCAGAGCTGTACGAGAGCTGATGGGTTTGTGAACGCGCCGCCTGGTGAGAGAGCGCACGTGAGAGAGAAGCTTCTAGCGTAACGTTAGGTTAGACGTGAGATTTGATTCGAGCATCGAGCGCGCGTGTCGTATATCAGGAGAGCGTCTACTCCGGCGATAGGATTATTCGTTGCTATTATTTATTGTACAACAATTGCGATTACGCGTGTGAGTGGAGAGATACTCTACACCGTTGGGAGAGCCTACTGTTTACCAGCTAGCTGGACCGAAGCGAGACCGCAGTTTTAGGCTGATTGTAGTGTTAGCGTCCTCCGCATTATTTCTGTAAGTATCAGCTTTTCTCTTTCACTCTCACCAGCGCGTTCAACAATATCAGCTTCCGATTGACCGCGAGATTGTGCGCTAACAAAGCACATTTGTACTTTTACTCTGTTACAATTCTTGGATAATATAAGCAGTAGCCTTTTACCTAACATCACGTGTGTATTTCATTTGTGAGTTTTACGTATTAGCCCTGTTCCCCTTTATCTAAAACCCACGGAGAATTTAAGTAGAGTAAATCTACATTTAACGCGGACAATCCCCGTTACATGGCGCCCAACTAATAAATCCACACGAATAAATTCGCACGGCGGAAAGATGTCGCCGCTTCTTCCATCTTTCCGAGAATGTTCTCTCTTTCTCTGATGTCTAATACTGTCCATTGGCTAAGGATGCTTGAATTACGGAGTATTGCTCAGTAGATAATGAGATTGAACCAGTGTGATCCTTCTTTACCTTCTCACCGCCGACTTCAGCTATCGAAAGTATTGGCGCTCCCAATTCTGGAGAAGTTGGTCGCGTTTAAGGTGGGGGGTGTGACGGTGTCTGAGCACGTCTAAGCTGGTCGGCATATTAACGTTTCGTAGTGCGACGCTGGCTCCGTGGTTAGAGCGCGTGCCTGGAGATCTCGAGGACGCGGGTTCGATCCCCGCGTCGCTCAATTTTTGTGCGATTGTTAACGTGTACGGCTCACCCCGTTACAAAATTAAAATACAACAAAATTATATTTGTAATTACTTATAATACATGATCAAGGGTATCCAAAAGCAGAATAGGAAACATAATAAATAATAAATAAATATAATTATGAATTATAACGGTCGTATTATCATGTACTATTACATTTCTTGTTCTAGGACCACGAGTGGACACTAGTCTACGAGAGAGACAAAGAGAGCGAGAGAGCGCCTATATTAGGTCTATATTAAGAGAGAGAGAGAGAGAGAGAGACAGAGAGAGAGAGAGAGAGAGAGACAGAGAGAGACAGAGAGAGAGACAGAGAGAGACAGAGAGAGAGAGAGAGAGAGAGAGCGTCCGCCCATCTGCGACGCTGCCGGCCCATTACTTACGCGCTGCCAAAATATGACAACGCCGGGTCAGGGGCCGGAGCATCCATCCGTACCGCGCGCGTCTATGGTCTATTTACTTGTGCCTCCGAGTACTACCTTCGTATCAAGTGCGACCGACGCTTACGCTGACCGCCCGACTGCCCGCAGAGCCCGACTATGTCCGGAATTCCTTGGGATTGCCAGGACGACTACAGCATCCGAGAGCCGACCGTGCGACTCCTCGGTACCGACGTATGAGTGTAAGTACTGCCTCTCTCTCACTCTCGATATTCGGGCGATAGAGACCCGTCTCTCTCTCTCTCTCTCTCTCTCTCTCTCTCTCTCTCTCTCTCTCCCTATAACACCCGCTCGTGTGATCGAGCTCTGTAGATTCTTTCCCTCATAATATATATAATTTAATTCTCATTTATTTCACGTGTACTTGATTATTCGTTACCCCGTTTCCTGCCGCCTTCGATCCGTGCATACGCACGGATATCATCGAGTATTCTAATAAACGTGGCTATCCTAGTACACGACTGATTGTTAGAGAACGGCAATCGAACCGTTATAATATAAATACCCTGGTCATAATGAACACTAATATTTGAGGAGGTGCGGAAGGGGCAAATTCCAGCGCGATTCAAAACAACTATATAATACAGCTAATGCAGTGCCTAATGCTGGGCCAATGCGGGGCCCTGAATCTCACCCCAACTCCAACAACTATATAATATAAGGAGATATGTATATATATATATATATATATATATATATATATGTGTGTGTGTGTGTCTGTGTGTGTGCGTGCGTGCGTGCGTGCGTGTGTGATTATTTTGCGGATAGTCAAAGTAGAAAATACTATTATACTATTATTTTAGTCTTTAATTTCCAATTTGTCCGACGTATTGAGTGCACTTAATTTTTCACCACCTCTATGACTATTGCTACAACTATTACTTGTCGAATTATGTTCGATCCTTTTTCTTTTAAGAACTGTAGATTTTTGTACATAGTAATACATTGGCTTTGAAAACATTCGAAATATAGATCAAAATATAGTGATAGCGTACAAAATGAGACTGAACGAAAATTTAAGCTTGCTATGGTTTGCATGGCGCTTCGTATGTTAAATTTACCATAGATGGAGCTATAAAAATGTGAGAATGCTCAGTTTTGGCTTTAACCTGGCAAACTGTACTGGGCTAACATTGGAAAAATGTACTGGACTAACATTGGCTAACTGTATTCAGCTAACATTGGCAAACTGTACTTTGCCAACCTTGGCAAACTGTACTTTACCAACATTGGCAAACTGTACTTTGCCAACATTGCCAAACTTTATGCAAAATACTTTGTCTTAAGTCCGGCAAGCTGTACTGGGCCGGCCCCTTCGTAAAGTACTTGGCTCGATGTTATCATTTCAGTACAGTTTGGTAAGTATCGGCTGTCAGTATACGGAGTGCCAGTACTGAGACAAGATTGGCCCATACTGTCAATCTTGGCAATTGCTACATGGGACAATTGGAGCGTTTGAATATACAGTGATTTATTATTCTTAAACTTGGTGTTTCAATCATTTCAACCTAGCATACATGATTTTAAGTGACAATATTCACAACAGATTGAAATTAAATTATAATAGCTTACCCAACAGTTACATCAAAAATATTACTGCCGACGGAGCTCGAAACTGCCATATCACCAAATCCTTTCCTAGCTACAATTACGCTAGTTATTAAGTCAGGTATACTTGTTCCAGCAGCAAGAAACGTCAATCCCATTACCTCAGGAGGAATTTGTACTGTATCTCCAGCTACATTTGCCCACCACACCATTAAGTAAGAGTATGCAGCAATCCAAAGTATTGAACCAATAAAAGTAACAGCGAAAAATTTTTTGCCTAAAATAAAAAGAATAAACTTGTTAAGAAAACTGACTACCTTTTTATTTACAGAAAATCAATTAATATTTATTTTCTTATGTATATCATGCACATTTTCAATTTATCAAGGGGCGCGGTAGCGCCACGATGGCAAGTATAACGTACGACAGTCTGTACGCCGCCGTCGGGCGCAACCCAGACGACCCTTATATACTTTAAACTTGCCCTGTTGGAACCTTGGCGTACGGTTTTCCTTGCATTAAGAGCATTGTTTCGTACATATAAGCACTTTGTAAGCTTTCGACAAAACTTACAAAAGCACATCAGGGTCACATTTTGCATAATAACGTCTATCAAAAGTTATTGTAAAGTGAAAGTTCGGGCTGACCAATTCTTCTCGAGAGAGAACACTGAACAATTAATGTAATTTCAGTTACGTCAGTACTACGTACTTCCGTATTATATAGATCATCATGCATCATATAGATGTACTAATACATACTGCGCAAATGCAGACGATCTTTCAGGATGAAACAGTGTTTACATACAATCATAAAATAATCAACGTGTTTATTTAACAGTTTCTCATTAAATATTATAAAAAGTAGTACTAACTATTTAACCTAATTAGATATTTTAATTATAACAGTAAAATATAATTAAGTCGATAAGTCGAATTTGTATTAATAATAGATAGATTACAGTAACATAAACATGACTAATAGAATTTTATTAGATAAGTATTCAATTTTATTTTGAAATCTATCAGTACAATAAAAATAAAAAACTTCTCGTAAAATGATTCTTTGTTTAAATGTTTTTATTTTTTCAGATATTTTACGTTTCCATTGAGAGCTTACACAACTATCAAGCTATATAGCAAGGAAATTTATGTGACAAGCTATTTTTATAAACTATTTTTACAATTTCTTATAGGAGGTTATACGCCAAACATCATTGGTGAATATTGAACAAAAAAATAATTGATAATTGATTAACCAAAAGGAGGTTCCTGTGACAAAGTGAAATTAAAGCAGTATTTTCAGTCAAGAAAGTATGACAATAGCTGGAATATCTGTCAAAATGAGACTAGCCAAAAGGAGGTTCCTGTGACGAAGTGGAATTAGTGAAGTGGAAACCTATTTTGATTCAAGAATTATTTATAAGAAATGCTGCAAGAACTCAATTGTCTAGAATAATAAATATATCCATTTAATAATGGATCGGTCAATATATGAACTGTAACAACTTTTATCCAGTGCAATCAAATTTTATGTTTAATAAGTATTTCCGTCGTAACATTTACCTATCTATTCCATCTTCAAAATTTTTATACTATCTCTCTAAGCTGTGGGCTAAACCACTTGTATGGTCTTTTTCCTTTTAGTAATCAGAACATGTATTTCCATTGAGAAAAGAGACGCTCAGCCCATATTTTACAAATTGCTTTGAGCACTCTGAAAACTGAAAATAACTATGTTTTCATTAAACATACCAATCAGAGGGATATCATGAGAAATTGCAAGTTTATCGTATCGACCAATTTCAAAAAAAGTATCATATAAGGCATTCAAAATTGAACAGCTCAAAATTGGTCTAGACGATTTTCGAAATGTACCAGAGGTATGAAGTTAACAGTGTAAGTATTTATGTGAAAGTCAAAATTATAAGTTCGTAGACAAGGTTAATTGCATGTATTTCATGTAAGAAAGTTTCTATTTTTCCATGCACAAGCTAGTGAAAGTGTTGTATTTTCATCGTTTAAGTTCGAAGAAATAATATGCACAAGTTTTGGATTTTATTTTTATTTTCCTGTATATTACTTACAGTGATAAATAAGGCTGATTCAGTTAAGTCTGCTGTTTATAAATTTTTTTTTACGACAAGTTCATCGGATCATCTGTAACAGAGAAAGAATAATAAAACAAAGAATCATGTTCTATTACTATAAAGTTAATTTATTTAAAGATAATTAAATATACGTATCTGACAGAAAGATTTTTTTACTTGAAACTTTTTGTAGGTTCTAGATTAAACGTTATTGCATACGCGTAGTATGAGTTTTAGGGATTTTTAACGCAATTTAAATAATATAATTTGTGATAAACTTGGAGTTCCACGCGGAGGTTATAAACTAGCAACCAACAGTAGATTAGTACTTCAGGTTAGACATAGTTATAGTACGAAAGTGGGTTTGGCGCCAAGTTTGGGGATATAGAGATACCTATAACGAAGCTATGAAATATTAGTCTACCGTTCGTTTTCGCTAGATTATAACCTTCGCATGGATCTCCAAGTTTATCATAAACTGTATTATTTAAGTCGCGTTAAAAATCCCTAAAACTCATACTACGCGTTACATATTTCTTTTTTGAATAATAATGATCATTCATTTTTTTAATTTATAACTTATTTAGTTGATATTAATGATTCTTTGTAATTTAGGTAAGTAGTAGGGGCTGCGCGGCTACTGCCCCAAGCGGGTTCTGCCCCACTATTTACCGACCACGGGTAAAATATTCCTGCATTACCGGCCAATTGGTAAAACAGGATTCCTGCCATACCCCCTGTTATATCGGCACTCCCACTGGCTCCATTGCAGACCCCAGCGAGCTGCCTAACCGCTCACTCCCTGTTTGGTACCCTGTTTTATTGTCCCAGCGAGTACCACTCTCCCTTTTGCTGTGTGTATAGAGCATACAACAGATTTGCTGCATCGTCTCTCTAATGAGCAATGCACAGCTACATCTCCTAGCCGGGGTATATAAAAACCTACACAGTATACGTGTACAAGACTCGAAAAGCAAGATTCGGTCTCTTTTCTAAAATAATACGTATAGGAAGCGTGCGTTTTCTCTTATGCCGTAGTGTACAAACAGTTCTCACTCTCTACGGTAAAACTAATGCATCACATGGATAGTGAACCTTCTCGAGCTCGCTGCACAGTCTATTTACAATGATAATTATACGCGTGTGTGCATCGTCTCGCTAATGCTTATCACACAGTAGTACCCTTAGCTGAGTCGCCAGCTAGAATAACCCACACAGTATAAGTATAGAAGACCTGAAAAGCGAGAATCAGCCTCTTTTCTAAATGTATAGGAAGCGCGCGTGTATCACATAAACAGCTCTCTCTCTCTCTCTCTCTCTCTCTCTGCAGTAAAACTAACACGACGCGCAGGTAGCGAACCTTCTTGGGCTCACCGCGCAGTAATTGATAAGCATACTCGATCGTCTCTCCTAGCCGGAGCGTCAGCTAAAGCAGGCTACATGTTTACACACAGTAAACACAAATTATCGAAAAGCGTGTTCCCAATCCTCTATTCTATTTCTATGCACAACGGTGTCACTCTCTAGGTAAAACGGGCATGAGACGTATACGCGTAGACCCTAGACGTACTGATTATCGGGACAAGATAAGCCGAAAAGCAAGTTTCTCGCTGCACTATGTGAGGGGAGCCCGAAATCTTATATCTATCCTATGTTTTTTGAGCACATATTAACCCTTACCGTACAGTCATACATTGAATTCGCTAAAGCGCGAGCGAGAGAGAGCGAACGCGAGAGAGAGCCAGCAAGAGAGCCTGTTAGCGAGAGAGCGCGCTAGCGAGAGAGAGAGAGAGCGCTAGCAAGAGAGCCTGCTAGCGAGAGAGCGCGCGTGCGAGAGAGAGAGAGCCAGCAAGAGAACCTACTAGCGAGAGAGAGCGCTAGAGAGCGTGCTAGCGAGAGAGTGCGCTAGCGAGAGAGAGCGCGAGCGAGAGTGTATGTGTGTGTGTGCAAATGTGTATATAAGTATTAAATTAAAAACTTAACGTTAGTCTTCGAAAACTCCGTCAGTTGGAGGCGTCGGGCTGGCCTCTCTTGGTTCGACCTGGTTGCTCAGTGCGGGAGGGGGTGTGACGGGCGACGGTTCGGCCGGTTTGGCTCGTCGCTCGTCGAGGTTGGCCAGGAGTTGGCGGCGCAGCTCTCTCTCCTCGTTCTCGTCCTCTCTGCGGAGCATGCCTCGTAGCACCTCTCGCTCCATCTCGTCGTGAGACACGTTGTTACTCATCGCCTAGGGTGTGTTTGGAATTAGTACTCAAACTTGGCAGAGGGGACAGGGACAACACAAGGGATTCCATCACCAGGTACTTACACAATTTTGGAGTTTTCCCACACATATATCGGCACTTCATAGCACCACTAACTACTGACTAGGTGTGTTGGCTGGTGTAGGCGGCGGTTTTTTCGAAGGGGTAAATTTACGGAGTTCGCTCACATGCACATTATTATTCTTTCGCGCACTTCCTTCCCCTACTTCGAGCTCATATACGAGGGGTGAGATTTTCCCAATAATCTTGTAAGGTCCCTCATATTTTGGCGTGAGCTTGGCGGAAAAATGTACTCCCTCGATTATACGCTTTAGCCTGTTTCCCGCGGGCCTCGTCTATATATTTGGCTACCAACTCCCTCAGCGCGTGTAGTCGTTGCATTCGCTGTGACCAGAAGCCTAAATGACCGGGGTACACTTTCCTTTTATACTCTTCCCCTACGTCTCTACGTAACGTTCCCACTTGTTAGGATGGCGGCCGTAATTTAAGAAGGCTGGAGAAGTCTTGAGCGATGCCTGCGTGGCTGTGTTGAGAACGTGGCGTAACTCGTGGAGGTGCTTATCCCAGTCTTGATGGCTGTCTACGTACATGGCGATCATGGTCTTCAATGTGCGGATTATTCGTTCCACCGGGTTGGCTTGAGGATGATAAGGCGACGTCGTGAGGTGTACGACACCGTAGTCAACCAAGGACTTCGTCAGGTGTTTGTTCACGAATTCAGTCCCGTTGTCGGCGAGGAGGTACTCTGGTGCTTCCCAGCGAAACAGGATGAATTCCTCGAACGCCTCCATCACTGACTTCCCGTCGGCTTTCGCGAGAGGTTTGACTTCTATCCACCTCGTGAAGAGATCTTCGAAGATAAGGAGATATTTCGCTCGGCTTTTACTTCGTGGGAACTCCATCATGTCGGTGGCTACAACTGTCCATGGCTGTTCTACGACATACTTGCCCATGAGTCCCTGTGGCGCTTGTTGAGAAGTTTTGTATTTCTGGCAAGTTAGACAGTCTGTCACGTGTCGGTAGACATCTGGGTACATGCCAGGCCAGAAGTACTCACGGGCGATCCTCTCGTACGTTTTGGCGATTCCCATGAGACCAGCTGAAATATCGTCGTGGGCTTTCTTCAGGACTTTCTCTTTATCCTCGTCCGGGACTACAAGCTTCCAGTTATCGTCGGCTCCGGCAATTGGCTCAAGCATTGGGTCCTCCTGATAGCGATATAGCTTGTTGTCTACCACCTTCCATTCAGGAAAGTCGTCTGGGCTCTCCAAGACTCGAGCTCGGCGGCGTAAATACCATCCATCTACGACTTCTCCTAGGGTGGCTATTTCTGCTTCAAACATCCTCGAGAGAGCGTCTGGCACGTGATGGTTCTTGCCTCTTCGGTGCTAGATTTCAAAGTCCCACTGCTGGATTTCCGTGGCCCATCGGGCCAGTCTCCCTGTCGGCTCTTTTAAAGTCCTCAGCCACTTCAACGCGATGTGATCGGTGATCACTGTGAATCTGTACCCTTCAACGTACGGCCGTAACTTCTTGACCGCCCAGATCAGGCTGAGACACTCTCTTTCGGTGGTAGTGTAGTTACGCTCCGCTTTCGTGAGCATGTGACTGATAAAGATTATCGGGTGCTCACCGTCCTCGAACTCTTGAGTCAATACGGCTCCAATCGCTATATTGCTGGCATCGCACTGTATGCAGAATGGCTTGGTGAAGTCTGGCCTGGCGAGGACTGGGGCTGAGCTGAGTGCGTTCTTGATATTCTGAAACGCTCTCTCCTGCGGGTCGGTCCAGGTCCATGGCTGATTGATCCTTGTGTAAGAGAGCGGTGAGGGGGGCTTTTAACTCCGAGGCGTCTTTTACAAACTTCACGTACCATCCGAATAGTCCCAGCAGTCGGCGGAGTTGGGTTGTCGTCGTGGGTGCAGGGTACTGCAGGATAGGCTGTATCTTCTCGGGATCTGGCCTGAGGCCTTGGCGGTCAAGAATGAATCCGAGATACTTCATCTCCTCCACGCAGAAACTACACTTCCTAGGATTGATTGTCAATCCGGCGGCTACGAGTATCTTCAACACACACTCGACCCATTTCTTGTGTTCTTCGAAGGTGTCTGTGGCAATGACGACATCGTCCAGGTATTCGAAGACAAATGGGGCTACAGCGGGGCTAAATAGGGCGTCCATGAACCTTTGCAGAGTGGCCGGAGCGTTACAAAGGCCAAAGGCCATGCGGGTAAACTGGAACAGTCCCATCCCTGGGACAGCAAAGGCTGTGTACTGTTTGCTGCTGTCCTCCATTTTTACTTGGAAGTACACCTGACGAAGATCGATCTTGCTCAGGAACCTCGCGCTCCTCAGGCGGTCTAGGATCATGTCCGTTGGCGGCAGTGGATAACTAACTATCTTTCTTCGTGACGGCGTTGACTGCGATGAAGTTGACGCAGAATCTCTGAGTCCCGTCTGGTTTCAGCACAAGCAATGGTAGACTGCAGAACGCACTGGCAGACGACTCAACGACCTCTAGCTTGAGTAGCTCCTGCACAGCTTCCTGGATGGCGGCTAGCTTCTTTGGTGATTTCGTGATCCACTTTTGCCGAATGGGCATCGTGTCTAGCAGCTGGATGTGACGCTCCGTTTTCGTCGTATACCCAAGTACATCCGGTGAGTACGGCGGCAGTGTGCGTTCTACCAGTTCGTGGATCTCGTCACGCTCAGTCGTCTGGAGTTCTGATATCCCGGCATATTCGGCGTAGATGATCGACTTCGATTGATCCTTCTTTGTCTCAAACTCTCTCCATGGTCCAGCGTTCGCCCTCCACCACCCACGATGGTCACTGTCGATTTTGAAAATGTCACCGAAGTCTTTACCCAGTAACATCGGGTAGCTGATATTCTGCACAGCGCGGGCGGGTATTATTCCCACGATACCTCCCAGCTCGAACTGGAGTTCGAGAGAACCGAGGATAGGCGAGGGTACACCCGTGACTGTGAAGATGTCGTCGGCTGCAAGCGTTTGTGCATTCGCTTGGCTATGGCTGAACCCACCAGGGAAACCATGGCTCCTGGATCGAAGAGAGCACGGTACTGTACTCCTCCCAGGCTCACGCACAAGTAGTTGCGATTGTCGGCGGTGATTAAGGCGATCTCTCCTTCGCTCCTTGTCTCGACTTTAACCGTGGCGGCTGGTAGGATCGTGGGATTTGCTCGTCTCTTTTCTGCCTCTCGGGTTAGCAAGTCTACTGCCATATCCACGGTGTCCAACTGGCTGAAACCTTTGGCTTCGTCCCTGGCTTCTTCCTCCTCCAGCCAGGTCGCAGCATCGATGAGCTCTACTTGTTCCATGTCGAAGTCATCGTCGCAAATGTCTACTATTGACACTTTCTCCTTCTTCGTCTCTTCGAAGCTTTTGGCCGGTTGGTTACCATCGGCTGTGGGCTTCTTCACTTCTTCGTCCGCTCGTTTCCTCAGGTCTCCTAGGCTCATTTCGGAAAATTTTTCCGCGCTAGGGAGCTCCTTATCGTCCTCGTACTTCCCCAAAGGCGGCCCCTGCAGAAGGCTGTCAATGGTTATCTCTTCTAGCTCGGCTGTGTCGTTACTAACCAGAGGTATAACCGGCGTCCCGATTAACTTGGCTTCCGCGGCTCGTTCAGCTTTGCATTCTTCCCTCATCAACGTCGTCGCTGTCGCCTGGTTGTGCACAGGTGCCGGGTGGCTCGTCGTCTGTTCCGACCAGCGGTCTTCCGGGCTAATGTAATTTCCCTTATAGTCCGGAGTTCTTCTAGTCGGCTGTGGTCCGTTTTCGATTTCTGACTCAGTTTCCGACAGCTGTGGCAGCTTGAGACCAAAGTCCTCTCCCTTATGGCTGATACTTGCCCACTGTCGGCTGGTACTCTTCTTGATATCTTCTTTCTCGGCCGCGTGGACTAGGGAACCGGTACCTTGGTTCAGTTTGTCCACGGCGAGTTTCAGGTTCGTGCTCACGACCTTCGGCGGCTGTTCTTCCGAAGCTGGTTTCGACCAGATCGGGATCGCTGTCGCGAATTTGATGTCATCCCCGCGTATCGTCAACCCGCCTGTTAGTGGCGTCTCGCCACTCTCCCTCCCTCCCAAGACTGACGTATCCGGAATACGCTCAGTCTTCACCTCCACCTTACCTAACCCTGCACGTGTTGTGGGATCAAGTTGTTCGGCTGTGAGGGCAGCTGTCCCGCTACCGCCCCCGCCCTCGCGTTTCCCAACCCTGCTCTAACCTGGGCACAAATCGGGGATTGGCACATTTGAAAACTCGCCCCCTGTAGTCCGCAAACTTGACATCTCGGCCCCGGTGGGCCCGGTGGTCTCACTGGGCATACGTTGCGATGGTGACCGGTTTGGCGGCAGTAATAACACTGCGTCATGGGACAGTTCGCGGCGCGGTGGCCCACCTGGTTACACTGGTAGCACGCTCCTATGTAACCGTTACCTTGCCCGTCAGGCGTTGTTGGCGGCATGTTAGACGTCTGGGCCTGATTCTGGGCTGTAGGTGGCGCTGTATACTGTAGAGTTTGCGCTGGTGGCCGATAAGTCTGGTTCTGAATTGGCTGGCTAGATGTCGGGTATGCAGCCGGTTGTGTCGCCGCATATGCGCAGACTTGTGTGTTGGTGGTTGCCGCTGGTATCGTGGTGGCCATTGTGGTCTGTTGACCGGGTGGCGTCGCTGTGGTTGGCGCGGTGGTGGTCATCGTACTCGGTTTTCCCTTCCCCTTTTTCTTTTTGGGATCATTGCTGGCGGCGGCGATCTCCGCACTCTCCTCCACGGTTGCCACCTTAGGTTTTGTTGGTGGCGTCCACGCTGCGGCTGGGAATCGAGATTTTTCGGCGGCGGCACATATCGGCTATCTACTTCTACTCGTTCCTCGTACTTTCGGCAATACCTTTTCACATCGTGGTACGTCTCGATGTTTCTTCCTTTCAACGCACGACGATATTCTGGCCGTAGTCCTTTTAATAAGATCTTGAGCTGCTTCTTTGTTCTCAACGGTTTCCGGAGATGGTCGGCACTATGTCGGAAGTTAGCTACATATGCTGAGATCTTCTCCCCTTTGCCTTGCGTCCGTTTGTAGAGTTCCTCCATTACATCGTAGGACGACACAGAACGGCAATACTGCTGGCGAAAGGCGTCTTCAAAATCTCTCCAGCTGTGCAAGTCGTTTTTCTCGGTTTTGAACCAGAGGGCGGCTCTACCAGACAGCGAGTAGGAGACTATACTCAGCATTTCTCGGCTTGATTGTCCTGTGCTCTCCTTAATTTCCATGAGCCTTGAGATGTAGCTTTTGGGATCCTCCTTAGGATCGGCGGCGAATTTGACACCCCAATTCTTAAGGATTTGCAATCGGGATACGTGGTCTGCCATCCTACGGAGTCTCTCGCGGTCTGTGCTACGGCTGGTACTTCGATCTTCCCGGTTTCGTCGATGTCTACGGCTGTGGCGACCCAAGTGCCTCATTGTTCGTCTTTCCGGCGTAGCATCGCGCGGTCGGGCGTTGTGATGCGAACTTCTGGCACTGCGTCTTCGTGCCTCTCGTGATTGACGATCGAGGCTGAAGTCGAGCTGGCTGTAGCTCGAGTTTGGGCTGGAGTCAGAGCTGGAGCTGCTGTCTGAGTCCGAGCTTGAGCTGGGGCTACTAGGCGGCTCGTGTCTTCCTGATCGCCTGGAAGGAACAATAGCCACGCACGGCAATGCTCCGCTCGTCGGCCTAGGGGAAAAAAAGCGACGCTTCGTCACTAAGATGGCCGCCGTTCTGTTCTCCTTGAGCCAAGATGGCCAGGGAACACGTGGCGGCTATTTCGGAATTTCTCCGACGCGCACTTGATTAATTTTCGCCCCACGTTGGGCGCCACTGTGACTTGGTGGCCTCGCGGATGATCCTGGGGGTCCTCCGGGTCCACCTCGTAAGGCTCTGAGACTTATACGCGTGACCTAAATTTAGATGTGCTTTCGCACGGGCGCCTTGGCCGCGGCTCTCTCGCACTCGGCCGGCTCGGCAACGGACTCACTCCCACGGGCGCGGAGCGGCGTAAGCAACGGCTCGCAAAAGAATTAAGAGCGCGGGGAAATTTGGAATAAAACACTTTATTTTCAGCACTCGGATACAGGAGTCTCGGCACGCTAGGTACTCGCGTCGGCGGCAATTTCGCGGCTCTCGCACACTCACGCACACACACGGGCACGGTCGGCGGCGGTCGCGGCGGCGGTTAAACGGCACACTCCTGCTTACTTTTTCCAACCGTCGCGTCGGCAAGGCTGCTCTTCCTCCCGTTCTGCGCTGGCTCGTGCCCTGGGAAACGATATCGGAGAAGACTCAACGCGGCGCGGCTGTAGGGATGACTGTTGAAAATACGGCGTGGTGGCTCGGAAGATGCTCTGCGGTATGCTGTGGAAGGCTCCCAAAATGCTGCTGATGCTGCCAGGCTTCTCGGCGTACTCGGGCGTACTGCCCACCGGTCGCCGCTCGCGCGGCCTCTGGCCCTCACACAGACACGTACATACACACATGAGCACGGGGATCACGTGATCCCCGGCGGCGGCAGATACAAAATATTATAACAATTTTTACACTCTCGAGTCGCACACTTACACTAAATTCGACGCACGCACACGAGTGTATTCGGCGTCGCACGCTCGGAATTTCCATTAATTATTTCTCGGGTTTTTATACGCAATTCGTCCGTGAGATGCGTCTTACAAGGCGACGACGGCACTTACTTTTAATACGCGGACACACACTCATTTTCGCTAGACTCGAGTTTGCATTGCAGGCGATGTGAAGGAGGCCTGTCTCCTCCACTTCGACCCCAATACTCGGCGGCTGTATGGGAGTGGAGGCTCGGTAGCCTCCACTACTCTTGGCTGAAATCTACTCTCTCTCTCTCTTTCTCTCTCTTTCTCGTGCATGATGCGGCGGCTGGGATTCTCCACCTGCAACGGGCACACGCATTAGGGCTGTGTGTTTACCGCAGCTGCAGGTGCCCGTCGGGAGGAGACATTCCACGTCACAACTTATATAGTGTTTCATTTTACTACAAAAGTTTAGTTCTGCTACAAAAGTTTGATGCTTCTGATAATGCAAAAATGGTTAGAAAAAATGTAAGTAGAAATTTATTTAATTTTATATATTTACTTTTACACTTGTATGCATGCACACACACACATACACACACACACACACACACACACACATACACACGCATTTTGTTTCTTACACAAATAGCTGTACACATTTTACCTCTTACTTATAGAAAACCGAGAATGTACACACAGACACACAAAAACACACACACACACATATTTTCTCTCTCACACACAAATTGCAAGTATATATACATAGATTTTCTCTCTTTCTCTCTCTCTCATAAATTTCGCACACATTATCTCTCATAACATATGTTAAAATTTTCTTTTTTTTCAGAAAAATAAAGCTAATCAGGAGGAAAACAGTAAGCAATCTGTGGAGACATTGAGGCATTAATAAATGTAAGTTTTTTAACAGTTTTAATTAATATTTATTAAACTTTTATAATAATTATTTAATTTTTCTTTTACAGAATGGTCAGTGTGTGCACGTTAATGAATTTCCAAACATGTATTGCGAAATTAAAAATTTGGAGGATTTGATGAACATCAATTGCGATTTGTCAAACATAAATATGGACGACATTCTGAATACTTGGCTGCAACCAATCAGCAATCAGGCGACTGTGCCGCAACAACAACAGCAGCAGCAAGAGAAACAGCAGCAAGAGCAGCGGCAGGAATCGGTCACAATTATGATCGAATAAATAGAAGTTCCGATTGTGCAACCGCTTACGACTAGCGAGCAGGTAGTCCAGGACGAGCAGCCATTTGCCCTCACAACTGATAAGCCTGATCAGCTATTAGTTGAGGACGGGCAGCCGCTTGAACTAACTGTTAAGATCCCGACCCGCTCGAGCTCATATTTGAGGAAGAGCAGCCGCTTAAACTTACTGTCAAGAATCGTCGACAGAAGGAAAATGAAGATTTTACCGTGGAAGAACTACAAATTTTAGCCGGAGAGATTTTGATATCATATGCGATGATAGGGGAAAAAATTGTAATGATGAAGATGATTGCATAAAATCTGATAGTTCGGTATGAGATGAAATTGAAAAATTACGATATCTCCATCTAGAGATCCACAATGAATTAAATAATAATATTAATGAAATTAAAAAGTTAAATGTTACTATGGAATGTTTATTAAAATTTTTATGTGATAAAAAAGGTTTAAAAAATTTTAAACAGCGTATTACGAGGCAACAAAACAGTAAAAACTGTAAGGTGAAAAAAAATAAAAAACATTAAATTTATATACTTTTTGTGTAAATTTATTGTTTGTATTATGTTGCAATAAAACTTAAATAACATTTCTTAACCTATATGTCCAACTTAAAATAATTCTGTTCCGTCTACAGTATTGCATAAATTTATTCTTTATTGTACAAATAAGGCACACATTTTCTCTCTCTCTCTCTCTCTCTCTCTCTCTCTCTCTCTCTCTCTCTCTCTCATACAAATAACACACATATTTACATTTTTGTTCGCAAAATTTTATAATATTGGCGGTGATTCCGGGCTTAAAGAATAGGCTGAGACTCGTTTTCGAATCACTATGTGAACTCGATGCAGAGGCGGTGATGATGGACTATCAGGTATTGCACAGCTACGAATCAAATGCTAGTCGGCCCCGTAGAGATGAAAATCTTATCATGCGTTCTCTCTAACGCTCGCGCATGCTCTCACTCCCTCTTGTATGAAGCACACTTTTATTTATTCATTAATTTAAAACAAAATGTATATTTATGAAATTCAGTTCAATTAAATATTTTTTATTTTTTTTTAGGAATTGAACCATGGATAAGATAGAAAAATGTAAACAACTTGTGAAATCATTGGAACAAGTTGAAAAATTGTTAAACAGATCACCTGATTTTGCAACTATCACACGATGAAAAAATCATTACACACGTTGTATAAAAACTTTGAATAATGTTCTTAAAACTGAATATTTATCTGTACAACAGAAACAGAGTATGTTGTGCATAATTGCAAAACAGAATGTACAAAAGCAATGCTTGAAACCATTAATCAGAGTAAAAGTGGTAGTGGATTATTGCAAGCTACGCGGAAAACTAACCGTATTCGTTGGATTGACATGGACAGCGCATTTAAAAATCGAATAAAAACTGCTATTATAATTAATTTAACACACATAGATCTATTTAAATTCCTACAAGATTCCTCAACATTAATTTAACGCAAAATAAAAAGTATAATGCTTGATAATATTAAAGCTTTGAAAGTTAATACAGTTTTATCATGTAAATTTAAAAAAACATGTAATGGAGAGGAAGAATGTATTGAAATTAAACATAAATTACACTATAATTGTTGTTTAAGTAGAGGTCGCTAAAGACCTCAAATCTTACTTCTATATTTGCACTGTTTATATATGTTATATTATAAACGTCTTAAATAAATGGTTTAAAGCTAATGTCACTGAATCTTTACTCACAAATATTGAAGAGTTTCAAGAGCGTGATTCTGGCTGGACTTTTTATTCTATTGAGAATATACAAATAAATGTAAACCAATTTAATCTATTGCATACTGGTAGCTCATACATACCTTTACCTGAATTTTCGTCAAAACGACAAGCATGTATTAATGTAAAAAATTATGATAACAAATGTTTGTATAGGTGATTTTATCTGCACTATATCCTACCGAAAGCAAAAAACCAGTAGCATTGAGGCAGATACCACAATTCGAAAAACAAAATAGTTTTATTTCGATAAATGTTTTCGTATTAGAGAATAAAAATATTGTACCTCCATATTTAACAGCTTTCAAAAAGAATAATCATGTAAATCTTCTCTTAATAACACAGCAAAATGATAATTTAGATGATCAAATCACAGTGGAATCACATTATGTGTACATAAAAAATCTTTCACGCTTTATTAGTCATGATTTTACAAACAGAAAACGAAAATTATTCGTTTGCGACAGATGCTTTCATATTTTTTTATTTTTACAAAGAAGATAGTTTGTCTCAACATGAAGAACATTATAAAATATTAAATAACTGCAAAATTAGACTACCTGGCCCCAGAAATGATATAATTCAATTTAAAAATCATCGATTTAATGAAAAATTACCATTCATCATCTATGCAGATTGTGTTTGTTAAAACGTACTTGATAACACTTATGCCGATAAAACCAAACTCTCATTAACACTCATACTGAAAAAATAAAAAATTCTAAGAGCTTACTCTAAAATTAAACTTTATTTTTCAAACTTCGACAACTCTTATGTAGCCGAAATTGTATGTACTTTATGCTATACAGTTATTAAATTAAGTAAATTAAAGATCTTGATAACACTTATTTAGACAAAATACTAGCAGCTTCACTGCATACTGTTATGAGGTGTTGATAATAGTCATCAGATCAACAAATAATATATCTTCTTTCCCCTTGTGAATAAGTGATCGAAACACATACACTGGAAGAATATATGATGCTTATAGATCAAGTTGGAAGACAAATAATTATGTTAGGACGCATGTCTTCTTTTACCTCGTAAATGAGTTAATCACCAGCACTAAAATCATGATGCTTATACATTAAGCTAAATAATCCGAAACTCTCATGTTCCCAAACCATCTTCGCATTATCGTCTCCTTCGATTTTATCTATACCTTCGATTTTACAAAAATTCCCATTTTAATTTTAAGAAAAGAAAGTTATGATATCAATAAATAAATTGGCAAGTTTGTTGTTATAAAAAGTAATCGTTTCGAAATAAATAAATAACCGTTTAAATTGAGGAAGGATTATAAATATGTATGTATTCATATAAACACTCGACCAAAGCATGTGAAAGGTAGATAGCCTGAACGGCAAATAGGGCGTTGCGTGCCCGGCCCCAAACATTCGCATAACGTGGAGCCATTTCGGGATTATTCAAAGTTTCAATTGTTACCGATTGTACATGTGACAAAATCGTATGATGTTCTTATATGATATATTATCACACGATAAATGTGCTCATAACGTGTCGTAATATCATGTGTTTGTTCATATTTATCATGTAATATAACAGAATTGTCACGCATCATGAAAAATCATAATTTTTAAACTAATTAATGTCTATTATTTCCTTTTCCTGTTGTTATTTATGGAAGCAACAAGCGAATGTACAATCTACTCTAGTTATTAATTCGGAAAATAAGTTACTATCTCCTTATTTCATTAAATCTATAGCATATGTCCAGGACGATCATTGACAATGAAATATGAGATTTAAATATTCTGTTCATATAAAAAATCGATCCCAGATTTTTTTTAATAAAACAGGAACAAATTCTAGCATGTAGAACGCAATTTTTTTATGGAAAAACTTGCCGTCCCGTCCTATCATAGATAATCGATGAATTACCAAATGTCAGTGTAATCAACTAGATCACAAAATATTGAATATAACTAACTTATTTTCCTATTATCCTATAATCGCTACTACACAAAATATTTATGTTAAACTGTGAAAACAATGGCCTCAAATGATAGCAGCAAAATAATCTATAAGCAGCATAAATATTAATTTATTATTTTTTAGCTTGATTTATATCTCAACTTCACTAATAGAAATGGACTTTATACCATTTTTTAATACACTATAATAGTTTAAATTATTTTTTATCAACTTCCTGTTATATTTTGAAAATAGTAACTTAATTTTGTGAAATATACATACAAATAATGAAAATTTGACGTTGGAATTATCAGAAAATTATGTTTCGATTCTTCAAATATTGATGAAAAATTGTAGGAAACACATTCTAAATTAAGTATCAGTTATTTGAGAGAGATATAATTTGATGACGATATCCATCATTGTCTATGATAAGACGGGACGGCAAGTTTTTCCATAAAAAAATTGCGTTCTACATGCTAGAATTTGTTCCTGTTTTATTAAAAAAAATCTGGGATCGATTTTTTATATGAACAGAATATTTAAATCTCATATTTCATTGTCAATGATCGTCCTGGACATATGCTATAGATTTAATGAAATAAGGAGATAGTAACTTATTTTCCGAATTAATAACTAGAGTAGATTGTACATTCGCTTGTTGCTTCCATAAATAACAACAGGAAAAGGAAATAATAGACATTAATTAGTTTAAAAATTATGATTTTTCATGATGCGTGACAATTCTGTTATATTACATGATAAATATGGACAAACACATGATATTACGACACGTTATGAGCACATTTATCGTGTGATAATATATCATATAAGAACATCATACGATTTTGTCACATGTACAATCGGTAACAATTGAAACTTTGAATAATCCCGAAATGGCTCAACGTTATGCGAATGTTTGGGGCCGGGCACGCAACGCCCTATTTGCCGTTCAGGCTATCTACCTTTCACATGCTTTGGTCGAGTGTTTATATGAATACATACATATTTATAATCCTTCCTCAATTTAAACGGTTATTTATTTATTTCGAAACGATTACTTTTTATAACAACAAACTTGCCAATTTATTTATTGATATCATAACTTTCTTTTCTTAAAATTAAAATGGGAATTTTTGTAAAATCGAAGGTATAGATAAAATCGAAGGAGACGATAATGCGAAGATGGTTTTACACGTTCATATTTTAATACATGAGAGTTTCGGATTATTTAGCTTAATGTATAAGCATCATGATTTTAGTGCTGGTGATTAACTCATTTACGAGGTAAAAGAAGACATGCGTCCTAACATAATTATTTGTCTTCCAACTTGATCTATAAGCATCATATATTCTTCCAGTGTATGTGTTTCGATCACTTATTCACAAGGGGAAAGAAGATATATTATTTGTTGATCTGATGACTATTATCAACACCTCTTAACAGTATGCAGTGAAGCTGCTAGTATTTTGTCTAAATAAGTGTTATCAAGATCTTTAATTTACTTAATTTAATAACTGTATAGCATAAAGTACATACAATTTCGGCTACATAAGAGTTGTCGAAGTTTGAAAAATAAAGTTTAATTTTAGAGTAAGCTCTTAGAATTTTTTATTTTTTCAGTATGAGTGTTAATGAGAGTTTGGTTTTATCGGCATAAGTGTTATCAAGAGTTGTAAAATTAATTTTTAATTTATATAGGAAGAAACGACCTTATACTTGCCAGCCTTTTACCTTGAAAAGGTTTGTTTGGGGGGGGGGGGCAGATTTCACTACTTTTAAAAGGTGTATAATATGTAAATTACAAAGAATAGTTAACATCAACTAAATAAGTAATAAATTTAAAATATTAATGTACATATGCTCATGGATTATTGTAATAATAATTATTTTTTAGACACAATCTGTAGAGCAAATAGATTTTTTAGATCATTATTATTCACAAAGAAATCTGTCTTTTCCACACCACCCTCGAGGTAAATAGTATAGCGCGTTTTTTTTCCTTTATTGACACTAAATTTTATGCTAAGTTCCATAATTATTTGTCTCGCAGATGTACATCAAAGAAATCTGTACGTATAAAATTATTGCTAATTATTTAACTGATAACTGCTTGTTTGAAAGCATTTGTACGTTACGTATACTATCGACATGCAGAATATGAGTGATATAGCATTTAAATATTTATACAAGTTCACATCGTAACCTTCACAATTGTTTTATCTATATTATAGTATTATGAATAATATTTAGAAAAAAAAGAAGTATATGTAAGTTAGTTTCCAATATCCCTATGATTCCTTATGATATATGTATTATCATTTTTAATGCAAACGACCTAATTCGGTAAATCTTTAGAAAATTGGAATCGAATTTAAACTTTATGAAAACTTGTAAAAAATAGTGTCAATAAAGTTGTGGTATCCCCTGTAGGCCTAATCCACAAAATTGACACAAAACTTTATTATATTTAACATAATAATTTACTTGATACAGATAGTATGAAAAAATAAAGATCATTTAATGAAAAATAAATTTTTGGTTGATACGATAAACTTAAAATTTCTCATGATTTCCCTCTAATTAGTACGTTTAATGAAAACATAGTTATTTTCAATTTTCAGAATGCCCGAAGTACAGGCAGTTTCCAGAATATGGGTTGAGGTCCCTTTTCTCAATGGAAATACATGTTCTGATTTCTAAAAGGTAAAAAGACCATACAAGTGGTTTAGCCCACAGCTTAGAGAGATTGTATAAAAATTTTGAAGACAGTATAGATGAGCAGTATTAAGATAATCGGAGATGAGAAATTTCAAAATTAAAAAATTCAAATTTTGCTAAGCCGTATCAACTTGAAAATTCTCATACTATCCCTCTAAGTGACAGGCTTTACAACTCATAAGTTTAAGTTTTCATTACCTTTTACAAAGCAAAACATGCATTTCCCTTGGGAAAAGATTCGTTACATCCAAGATTTGGAAACTGAGAGTACATGTTGCTCTCTCAAAATTGAGAATAACTAATTTTTCATTAAGCAAATCAATCAGAGAGATAGCATAAGAAATTTCAAGTTAATCGTCTAGACCAATTTTGTTCCATTTTGAATGCCATAAATGATAATTATTTTGACATTGGTCTATGTGATAAACTTAAACTTTCGCATGCTATCCTTGCGATGGATTTCTAGATAGAACATAAATTTTTCTCAAGTCGAAAGGAGTACAAAGTATACTCATTTTCTAGATCATAGATGTAACGAGCCTTTTCCCAAGGGAAAAGCATATTTTGTTTTGTATAAGGTAACGAGAACTTATAAGTTGTCAAGCCAGTCACTTAGAGGGATAATATAAAAATTTTCAAGTTGAAACGACTCAGCAGTTTTGAATTATTGAATTTTGAAATTTCTAGTCTCTGGCTATCTCAATGCTGCTCAACTATACCATAGTCAAAATTTTTATACTTCTAAGCAGTGGGCTTGAAAACTTGAATGATCTTTTTACCTTTTAGAAAGCAAAACATACATTTCGATTGGGAAAAGAGATGCTCAACCCACATTCTGGAAACTGCCTGTACTCCGGGCACTCTGAAAATTAAAAATAACTAATTTTTCATTAAGCAAGTCAATCAGAGAGATAGCATATGAAATTTCAAGTTAATTGTCTAAACCAATTTTGAGCTGTTCAATTTTGAATGCCTTATATGATAATTATTTCGAAATTGGTCGATACGATAAACTTGAAATTTCTCATGATATCCCTTTGATTGGTATGTTTAATGAAAACTTAGTTATTTTCAATTTTCAGAGTGCCCAAAATACAGTCTGTTTCCAGAATCTGGGTTGAGCATCTCTTTTTCCAAGGGAAACGCATGTTCTGCTTTCTAAAAAGCAAATAGACTCATAGATTAGAAATTTCAAAATCAAAAAATTCAATTTTTACAGGGCCCTATCAACTTGGAAATTCTTATCCTATTCCTCTGAGTGACTGGCTTGACATCTCATAAGTTCTCGTTACCTTATACAAAACAAAACATGCTTTTCCCTTGGGAAAAGTCTCGTTACGTCTGGAAACTTAGTGTACTTGCTCTCTCAAAATTGGGAAAAACTTTTAAACCACTTGTCTTCTGAACTTATATAATAATTATAAATCTTGAATAAACATTTTTCACATCACTAGCTTCTCACAGGAATTCCTTCCCTTTATAACTTGATAGTTGCGTAACCTCCCAATAAAAATTGAGTATAATCTTTTTTGATACATAAACAATGAAAATACAACACTTTCACTAGCTTGTCACGTCACAAGATTGTATAAAACATTACTGTTGCATCAAGCAAGAATATTGTCTATTATGTAAACTGAATAATCTCTAAAATCCAACAAAATAAAACACTTTCACTCTACCTTCCAGGAGACGATAGGAAAAGTTATGAACTATTCATATACACTTAAACAACTTAGAAACTTTCATGCATGAGCGATGCATAATCTTGACACTTCACTAGCTTCTCACAATACAAGACAATTTTTTCCTTATACTGAATATTCTCTATGTTGAAACTTTCTTCGATTCTTGAACCAAGAAAATAAAACACACTTGCTATTTGTAAGGATCCCTTTCGACGTATAGCCTGAGAGTCTATCTCCCAGGAGACGATAGGAAAATTTAATAATTGTTCATAAGCACTTCCACAATTGTCGAAACTTTCTTGCGTGGAAGATTGAATATAATCCTAACACTTAACCAACTTGTCACATCACAAGAAAATTATATAAACTGGAAATTCTGTATAAATTTTCTTTGATTCTTGGACGATGAAAATACAACACTTTCACTAGCTTCTCATCAGGATTCCTTTCGACGAAGAGCCTGAGAGTCTACCTCTCAAGAGACGATAGGAAAAATTACATATCCACTTCAAGAATGTAGAAACTTGCTTGAAAGGTGAACCCTGGAGACGATAGAAAAAGTTACATATCCACTTCAATAATGTAGCAACTTTGCATGAAAGATGAACCCAGGAGACGATAGAAAAAGTTACATATTCACTTCAACAACGTAGAAACTTTCTTGAAGGATGAATTCTTAACACTTTACTAGTCACATCACAGAATAGTTATTTCTTTATATAATCTAATAGTAAAAAAACCTGAAAAATAAAAGGATATATTTTAACAAAGAATCAGTTCATGAATCTTTCATGTATTGTATACTTATCATAAGAATCCCTTTCACTATACAGCCTGAGAGTCTACCTCTCAGGAGACGTTAGGTAACTTTCATAATTATTCATAAGCACTTCGACAATTATAGAAACTTTCTTGCATGGAAGACTGAAATTCTCAATACTTTACTAGCTTGTCTCATCACATAAAAGTTATTTTCTTATATAATCTGATACATTCTATCTTCCAATTCTTTAAATATTACATTTCTATCCGATATGGTACATTTGATCTGCGGATAGAAAAAGAACGTATAACTCACACAAGAAGTTGATGATCCTTTACAAGGAGACGGAGGAATCTTACAATTATATCTTAAATATTACAGATCATAACATCATAACAAATAATACTAAATGCTGAGTTTCTTGAAACTGTTTTATCACAGGCATATCATATAACCTCCCAATTAAAAATAGAAAATATCTGAAAAATAAAAAAAAAACATTTAAACAAAGAATCAGTTCACAAAAACTTTACTCATATATTATATACTGATCAATATTAAAACTGAATACTTATCTAATTCTATATTGTGAAGAAAATCATGTTTATGATTTTAAAGTATATCTATATAGCCCAGAATGACGTAGATACTACGTCACCGGATATCCGTCGAATAATTGTTCTCCCGTGAGGAGAATTGAGGAGTCCGAACTTTCACTTTACAATATCATTCGATAGAAGCAATTTCACAAAATATGGCCCTGATGTGATTTTATTACTTTCATCGCAAGCTTTCATTCAAGTGCTCGTACGTAAGAAACGAAGCTGTTAATACGAAGAAAACCGTACGTCAAGGTTCCAACAGGGCAAGTTCAAAGTATAATAGGGTCTGGCTAGCGCCCGACGGCGGCGTACGTACTAAAGTACCTTATACTTGCCATCGTGGCGCTACCGCGCCCCTTGATAAGACAAGAGAAAATCACTAATACGCAACCAGTGCAGAGTCATCAGATATACAGTATAGGATATTATTTTAAATGCAGTTACGACAATTCTTTATCGAAATCTAGTTTTTATAGAGGACATGAAGCATCTTTATGGTTTTCTGAAGAATTGAAAAAAATAGAAGAACTAATGTAAGATTCACAGAGTTCGAAAATTCAAACAATCGCAATGATTCAAGTCGTACATAGATAACAGTAGTGCGCGATCAGTAGCCAAAAATGAAGTTAAAAAAGTTTTTTTTTTCAAGTTAATGAATAATGCAGTATTTGGTAAGACTATGGAAAATGTTAGAAAAGGATGGCGTAAAATTTTAGTAAAGCTTATGAGTAAATATGAAGGAAGATATGGCGTTGAGGCTTAAATTTCAAGTCCAAACTTTCAAAGCAGTGCTACATTTAATGAAAATTTAGTTGCTATACAAATGAATAAAACTGATATACTGATCAATAAGCCAATTTATGTTGGACTTACAGTTCTGGATCTTTCAAACAATAATATATAAATAGCTACAAGCGCTGACTCCGTACCGCCACCGCCCTGGTGAGATGCTGAGACGGTGGGAAAGAGGGTCCGCAGAGTGTGCGTGGGAGAGAGAGAGACAGAGAGAAAGAGCACGGAGAGAGAGAGAGAGAGAGAGATAAAGAGCGCAGAGAGAGAGAGAGAGAGAGAGAGAGAGTCTGAAAATTTTCCGAAGGCGAGAGAGAGAGGGAGTTGCGACTCGAAGGAAAAGGGTGGAGCGAGATGTGGATTTTAACACAAAGATAAAAACACTTTCAGTATAAATGAAGTATATTATTTAAAAATATTATGTTTAAAATGTACAAAACTTATTTTAAAAAAAAATTATGTATATATAAAAAAAAACACACACACAATAAAAATAATAAAGCCACGTAATAAAAAATAATGACGATACTAGGCTTTGCCACCTGCGGGGTGGTTCAGCACATGGACGGATCTATTGTTACAATATAATTGTTGTTTAAGTAGAGGTCGCTAAAGACCTCGAATCTTACTTCTATATTTGCACTGTTTATATATGTTTCACTGGCGTGGTAAAATAACTCCGCCAGCCCCCATGCGTCGAATTCGGCCTAGTTCACTCCGTCACGCAGACGGTCGTTCCACTCTCTGTCAATTCGACGCGTGGACCGTCGGCAAACCCAGTGTTCAAACTGTAAAAAAATGAAAAATTTTCAATTATAATAAATATAAATAATTTTATATATTTTATTAATTAAATTACTTACGAAAACGATAGTTCTTTTTGGTCGTCTGTACCCGTACATGATGCTGTTATTGTGAAGAATAACGACGATTTGAGGACGATGTGCTTCTCGCTAGAATAAGACAGAAACTTACGCTCCTACGAATTTTTGTCCTCTCGAAAGGTCTTATTCTAGCGAGAAGCACATCGTCCTCAAATCGTCGTTATTCTTCACAATAACAGCATCATGTACGGGTACAGACGACCAAAAAGAACTATCGTTTTCGTAAGTAATTTAATTAATAAAATATATAAAATTATTTATATTTATTATAATTGAAAATTTTTCATTTTTTTACAGTTTGAACACTGGGTTTGCCGGCGGTCCACGCGTCGAATTGACAGAGAGTGGAACGACCGTCTGCGTGACGGAGTGAACTAGCCCGAATTCGACGCATGGGGGCTGGCGGAGTTATTTTACCACGCCAGTGAAACATATATAAACAGTGCAAATATAGAAGTAAGATTCGAGGTCTTTAGCGACCTCTACTTAAACAACAATTATATTGTAACAATAGATCCGTCCATGTGCTGAACCACTCCGCAGGTGGCAAAGCCTAGTATCGTCATTATTTTTTATTACGTGGCTTTATTATTTTTATTGTGTGTTTTTTTTATATATACATCACTTTTTTTTAAAATAAGTTTTGTACATTTTAAACATAATATTTTTAAATAATATACTTCATTTATACTGAAAGTATTTTTATCTTTGTGTTAAAATCCACATCTCGCTCCACCCTTTTCCTTCGAGTCGCAACTCTCTCTCTCTCTCTCTCTCTCTCTCTCTCGCCTTCGGGAAATTTTCAGACTCTTTCTCCGCTCTCTCTCTCTCTCTCTCTCTCTCTCTGCGCTCTTTATCTCTCTCTCTCTCTCCGTGCTCTTTCTCTCTGTTTCTCTCTCTCCGTGCTCTTTCTCTCTGTCTCTCTCTCTCTCCCACGCACACTCTGCGGACCCTCTTTCCCACCGTCTCAGCATCTCACCCTCGCGGTGGCGGTACAGAGTCAGCGCTTGTCACTATTTATATATTATTGTTTGAAAGATCTAGAACTGTAAGTCCAACATAAATTGGCTTATTGATCAGTATATCAGTTTTATTCATTTGTATAGCAACTAAATTTTCATTAAATATAGCACTGCTATGAAAGTTTGGACTTGAAATTTAAGCCTCAACGCCATATCTTCCTTCATATTTACTCATAAGCTTTACTAAAACTCTTTTTCTAACATTTTCCATAGTCTTACCAAATACTGCATTATTCATTAACTTGAAAAAAAAACTTTTTTTTAACTTCATTTTTGGCTACTGATCGCGCACTACTGTTATCTATGTACGACTTGAATCATTGCGATTGTTTGAATTTTCGAACTCTGTGAATCTTACATTAGTTCTTCTATTTTTTTCAATTCTTCAGAAAACCATAAAGATGCTTCATGACCTCTATAAAAACTATATTTCGATAAAGAATTGTCGTAATTGCATTTAAAATAATATCCTATACTGTATATCTGATGACTCTGCACTGGTTGCGTATTAGTGATTTTCTCTTGTCTTATACGTTTTAACAAACACAATCTGCATAGATGCTGAATGGTAATTTTTCATTAAATCGATGATTTTTAATATTATATAAAAGAGTCTATCGATCTCTCCGAGGCAAGTGTTGGGAAAAAAGGTAAAAATTAATTTATAACATTTTTCCTTTTGTTTCGACGTTTCGGTGAACACTGTCACCCTCTTCAGGAAACTGTCAATTTATTTCAATAAATAAATAAGCACAATACAATTATAATGTGTGACAAATTATGACTTACATATAGAGGAGCACAACAGCCTATAGATCGAAATGTGTTTCTTCCCCGGCCAATCTCAGGCGGGGGAAGGAGAAGCGAGAAGCAAGGAGACGGACTATTATTGTTCCGGCTTCCTCGACTACTGTTTCAATAATAAGGAAACAATAGGTGTAGCCAAACGCTTTTATATCAGCGAGGAGTCTCGCTAATTTTCGAGCGGTCTGTTTACAAGTGACGTCAATACTCGCCGCTCTCATGCATGTTTACAAATTTTTAAATTCGTCTATAATCCGTTTTGTTTTTCAATCGGTGTAACAAGTGTGTGTACACGTTATTGAGTTTCTGTGTATCTTCCATTTTATTGATACCATTATCCTGCATTTTTATATGTAACATTTCTGAAACAAGTCTTTTATTTAAATTACTTTTCTTTATCTTTAATATTTATTTTTTCAAAATTGAAACTGTGATTGAATTTACTATTATGTTCGTGTATGACGTTGTTTTTAGATTTTTTATGTTCCTCAATACGTGTACACACACTTCTCTTGGTTTGGCCCACATATGTAGCCGTGCAATCATTACATTGCAACTTGTATACAACATTCTTTTCTAATTGTTTTTCCCTTTTGTCTTTGCCTTTAACTATAATATTACACATATGATTGTGTATTATCATGTCAACTTTACCAACAAATATATAAAAAAACGTATTGACAAAATAAATTCAAATGCACAATACCAACGTTGCAATAACGACACAAATTTTAAAAACATTGTTAGTTTACCCTATGTAAAAGGGTTTTACGAACAAATGCAACATTCTTTAAAAGAAAAATGTATTACGACAGTGCCAAAAATACACAATCATATGTGTAATATTATAGTTAAAGGCAAAGACAAAAGGGAAAAACAATTAGAAAAGAATGTTGTATACAAGTTGCAATGTAATGATTGCACGGCTACATATGTGGGCCAAACCAAGAGAAGTGTGTGTACACGTATTGAGGAACATAAAAAATCTAAAAACAACGTCATACACAAACATAATAGTAAATTCAATCACAGTTTCAATTTTGAAAAAATAAATATTAAAGATAAGGAAAAGTAATTTAAATAAAAGACTTGTTTCAGAAATGTTACACATAAAAATGCAGGATAATGGTATCAATAAAATGGAAGATACACAGAAACTCAATAACGTGTACACACACTTGTTACACCGATTGAAAAACAAAACGGATTATAGACGAATTTAAAAATTTGTAAACATGCATGAGAGCGGCGAGCATTGACGTCACTTGTAAACATTTCGATCTATAGGCTGTTCTGCTCCTCTATATGTAAGTCATAATTTGTCACACATTATAATTGTATTGTGCTTATTTATTTATTGAAATAAATTGACAGTTTTCTTAAGAGGGTGACAGTGTTCACCGAAAGGTCGAAACAAAAGGAAAAATGGTATAAATTAATTTTTACCTTTTTTCCCAACACTTGCCTCGGAGAGATCGATAGACTCTTTTATATAATATTAAAAAACACCGAGGGATAAAGTCTTTGAATATTGTGTTATACACATATTCACACATACGATGATTTTTAAATTGAATTATATCATTTCTGGGGCCAGGTAGTCTAATTTTGCAGTTATTTAATATTTTATAATGTTCTTCATGATGAGACAAACTATCTTCTTTGTAAAAATAAAAAAATATGAAAGCATCTATCGCAAACGAATAATTTTCGTTTTCTGTTTGTAAAATCATGACTAATAAAGCGTGAAAGATTTTTTATGTACACATAATGTGATTCCACTGTGATTTGATCATCTAAATTATCATTTTGCTGTGCTATTAAGAGAAGATTTACATGATTATTCTTTTTGAAAGCTGTTAAATATAGAGGTACAATATTTTTATTCTCTAATCCGAAAACATTTATCGAAATAAAACTATTTTGTTTTTCGAATTGTGGTATCTGCCTCAATGCTACTGGTTTTTTGCTTTCGGTAGGATATAGTGCAGATAAAATCACCTATACATAACATTTGTTATCATAATTTTTTACATTAATACATGTTTGTCGTTTTGACGAAAATTCAGGTAAAGGTATGTATGAGCTACCAGTACGCAATAGATTAAATTGGTTTGAAACTCTTGAAACTCTTGAAACTCTTAAATATTTGTGAGTAAAGATTCAGTGACATTAGCTTTAAACCATTTATTTAAGACGTTTATAATATAACATATATAAACAGTGCAAATATAGAAGTAAGATTTGAGGTCTTTAGCGACCTCTACTTAAACAACAATTATAGTGTAATTTATGTTTAATTTCAATACATTCTTCCTCTCCATTACATGTTTTTTTAAATTTACATGATAAAACTGTATTAACTTTCAAAGCTTTAATATTATCAAGCATTATACTTTTTATTTTGCGTTAAATTAATGTTGAGGAATCTTGTAGGAATTTAAATAGATCTATGTGTGTTAAATTAATTATAATAGCAGTTTTTATTCGATTTTTAAATGCGCTGTCCATGTCAATCCAACGAATACGGTTAGTTTTCCGCGTAGCTTGCAATAATCCACTACCACTTTTACTCTGATTAATGGTTTCAAGCATTGCTTTTGTACATTCTGTTTTGCAATTATGCACAACATACTCTATTTCTGTTGTACAGATAAATATTCAGTTTTAAGAACATTATTCAAAGTTTTTATACAACGTGTGTAATGATTTTTTCATCGTGTGATAGTTGCAAAATCAGGTGATCTGTTTAACAATTTTTCAACTTGTTCCAATGATTTCACAAGTTGTTTACATTTTTCTATCTTATCCATGGTTCAATTCCTAAGAAAAATAAAAAATATTTAATTGAACTGAATTTCATAAATATACATTTTGTTTTAAATTAATGAATAAATAAAAGTGTGCTTCATACAAGAGGGAGTGAGAGCATGCGCGAGCGTTAGAGAGAACGCATGATAAGATTTTCATCTCTACGGGGCCGACTAGCATTTGATTCGTAGCTGTGCAATACCTGATAGTCCATCATCACCGCCTCTGCATCGAGTTCACATAGTGATTCGAAAACGAGTCTCAGCCTATTCTTTAAGCCCGGAATCACCGCCAATATTATAAAATTTTGCGAACAAAAATGTAAATATGTGTGTTATTTGTATGAGAGAGAGAGAGAGAGACAGAGAGAGAGAGAGAGAGAGAGAGAGAGAAAATGTGTGTGCCTTATTTGTACAAGAAAGAATAGATTTATGCAATACTGTAGACGGAACAGAATTATTTTAATTTGGACATATAGGTTGAGAAATGTTATTTAAGTTTTATTGCAACATAATACATACAATAAATTTACACAAAAAATATATAAATTTAATGTTTTTTATTTTTTTTCAGCTTACAGTTTTTACTTTTTTGTTGCCTCGTAATACGCTGTTTAAAATTTTTTAAACCTTTTTTATCACATAAAAATTTTAATAAACATTCCATTGTAACATTTAATTTTTTAATTTCATTAATATTATTTTTTAATTCATTGTGGATCTCCAGATGGAGATATCGTAATTTTTCAATTTCATCTCATACCGAACTATCAGATTTTATGCAATCATCTTCACCATTACAATTTCTTCGCCTATCATCGTATATGATATCAAAATCTCTCCGTAAAATTTGTAGTTCTTCCGCGGTAAAATCTTCATTTTCCTTCTGTCGACGATTCTTGACAGTAAGTTTAAGCGGCTGCTCTTACTCCAATATGAGCTCGAGCGGTTCGGGATCTTAAGAGTTAGTTCAAGCGGCTGCCCGTCCTCAACTAATAGCTGATCAGGCTTATCAGTTGTGAGGGCAAATGGCTGCTCGTCCTCGATTACCTGCTCGCTAGTCGTAAGCGGTTGCACAATCGGAACTTCTATTTGTTCGATCATGATTGTGAACGATTCCTGCCGCTGCTCTTGCTGCTGTTGCTCTTGCTGCTGTTGCTCTTGCTGCTGCTGTTGTTGTTGCGGCACAGTCGCCTGATTGCTGATTGGTTGCAGCCAAGTATTCAGAATCGTCCATATTTATGTTTGACAAATCGCAATTGATGTTCATCAAATCCTCCAAATTTTTAATTTCGCAATACATGTTTGGAAATTCATTAACGTGCACACACTGACCATTCTGTAAAAGAAAAAGTAAATAATTATTATAAAAGTTTAATAAATATTAATTAAAACTGTTAAAAAACTTACATTTATTAATGCCTCAATGTCTCCACAGACTAGCTTACTGTTTTCCTCCTGATTAGCTTTATTTTTCTGAAAAAAAAAGAAATATTTTAACATATGTTATGATAGATAATGTGTGCGAATTTTATGAGAGAGAGAGAGAGAGAAAGAGAGAGAATCTATGTATATATGCTTGCAATTTGTGTGTGAGAGAGAAAATATATGTGTGTGTGTGTGTGTGTGTGTGTTTGTGTGTGTCTGTTTGTACACTCTCGATTTTCTATAAGTAAGAGGTAACATGTGTACAGCTATTTGTGTAAGAAACAAAATGCGTGTGTATATGTGTGTGTATGTGTGTGTGCATGCATACAACTGTAAAAGTAAATATATAAAATTAAATAAATTTCTACTTACATTTTTTCTAACCATTTTTGCACTATTAGAAGCATCAAACTTTTGTAGCAGAACTAAACTTTTGTAGTAAAATGAAACACTATATAAGTATACGGTGTGATCTTGCTGACAGCTAAATGATTCTAGTCCTTCGAAAGAAAATTCTATCGTCTCGAAAATGTGTCGGGTGGGGGTTGATAAGCACATACACGATTTTACAAGGAACAAGGTACATACCTGCTTTCGGAAATCTATGCTGTTGTTGCACTAAGTTACAACTAATTTATAAATATATTATTTACTAACAATTTACACATCGGATCTACAAATACATTGTAAAATTTTGCTCTTAATTTCAGCAAGAATGATTAAAATCAAGTTTAAAGCGCGACATTTATATGCTTGCTTAAGTACAAAAAAACTGTGTGAGAGGGGGAAATTTTTTGCGAGTTCAATATATGAGGCTGTCCGCAAAGAGCCTAGAAAACATAGAAAAATATACGATTGTGTGTCCACTCATTATAGCTCGGTAAGTAATGTATTTAGAATGTAAGAAAGGTCCACTTCATAGAACAGCGAGAAACTTGCTTTTGAGCTTATCATACACATAGATCTAGGGTCTAAGCGGGAACGGAAGAGGATACGATTCCTATACGCTCGCTTTACCTGGAGAGTGAGACTGTCGTGGACGAAAATAGCATAGAGCAATTAGAACAGTGAGAGCGCATTTTTTATGTGCGGGATAAACAGGCTAGCTTTTTGCACCTGGCGCCTCAGCTAGGCGATTAAAGCTGTGCGTTCAGCATTGGGGAGATGATACACGCGCTAGTATACTTACCAGTGATAACACACTGCCCATCGAGCTGAAAAAGGTTCGCTACCTTCTAAGAGTCATTAGTTTTATTGCTGTAGAGAGTGAGAGCTGTTTGTGTGATACACATCAGCTTAAGAGAAAAAGGCACGCTTCGTATACGTTTTACTATAGAAAAGAGAGACTGATTCTCTCTGTTCGAGTCTACTATACGTAAACTTTGCAGATTATTGCATGCTTTATAGCTGATTTCTCGGCTCGGAGATAAAGCTGTGCGTTAAGCATTGGAGAGACGATACACGCACGAGTATATTTGTCACTAAAAACTGTGCTGTGCAGATCATTTCAGCGATAAGGCGGTGGCTCTGAGAAATTAGAAAAGAACACATCACGGTTTATTCACTTATGCTCAATATTTATCGGATTCGCATTTTTTCGAAGACTAACGAAAATGTAAGTTTTTAATTTAATACATATATACACATTTGCACACACACACACATACACTCTCGCTCGCGCTCTCTCTCGCTAGCGCACTCTCTCGCTAGCACGCTCTCTAGCGCGCGCACCCTCTCGCTAGCAGGCTCTCTTGCTAGCGCTCTCTCTCTCTCTCGCTAGCGCGCTCTCTCGCTAGCAGGCTCTCTTGCTGGCTCTCTCTCGCGTTCTCTCTCTCTCGCTCGCGCTTTAGCGAATTCAATGTATGACTGTACGGTAAGGGTTAATATGTGCTCAAAAAGCATAGGATAAATATAAGATTTCGGGCTCCCCTCACATAGTGCAGCAAGAAACTTGCTTTTCGGCTTATCTTGTCCCGATAATCAGTACGTCTACGATCTACGCGTATACGTCTCATGCCCGTTTTACCTAGAGAGTGACACTGTTGTGCATAGAAATAGAATAGAGGATTGGGAACACGCTTTTCGATAATTTGTGTTTACTGTGTGTAAACATGTAGCCTGCTTTAGCTGACGCTCCGGCTAGGAGAGACGATCGAGTATGCTTATCAATTACTGCGCGGTGAGCCCAAGAAGGTTCGCTACCTGCGCGTCGTGTTAGTTTTACTGCAGAGAGAGAGAGAGAGAGAGAGAGAGAGAGAGAGAGAGAGAGAGAGAGAGAGAGAGAGAGAGAGAGAGAGAGAGAGAGAGAGCTGTTTATGTGATACACGCGCGCTTCCTATACATTTAGAAAAGAGGCTGATTCTCGCTTTTCAGGTCTTCTATACTTATACTGTGTGGGTTTTTCTAGCTGGCGCCTCAGCTAAGGGTACTATTGTGTGATAAGCATTAGCGAGACGATGCACACATGCGTATAATTATCATTGTAAATAGACTGTGCAGCGAGCTCGAGAAGGTTCACTATCCATGTGATGCATTAGTTTTACCGTAGAGAGTGAGACCTGTTTGTACACTACGGCATAAGAGAAAAACGCACGCTTCCTATACGTATTATTATAGAAAAGAGACCGAATCTTGCTTTTCGAGTCTTCTACACGTATACTGTGCAGGTTTTTACATGCCCCGGCTAGGAGATGTAGCTGTGCATTGCGCATTAGAGAGACGATGAAGCAAAGCTGTTGTATGCTCTATATACACAGCAAAAGGGAGAGTGGTACTCGCTGGGACAATAAAACAGGGTACCAAACAGGGAGTAGGCGGTTGGGCAGCTCGCTGGGGTCTGCAATGGGGCCAGTGGGAATGCCGATAAAACAGGGGGTATTGCAGGAATCCTGTTTTACCAATTGGCCGGTAATGCAGGAATATTTTACCTGTGGTCGGTAAATAGTGGGGCAGAACCCGCTTGGGGCAGTAGCCGCGCAGCCCCTACTACTTAGGTATTATATACCATTTAAAAGTAGTGAAAGCTTCCCGCACCCCCCCTCCCCAAATAAACCCCCAAATAAACCTTTCAAAGGTAAAAAGCTGGCAAGTATAAGGTCATTTCTTCCTGTAAGAATTAAAGATTAATTTTATAACTTTTGATAACCTTAGTGTCACAACAATTCTAAGAGTTTATTCTATCTATACGGTTATTTCATTGTTTTTATCAAAGTTAATTTTCGAACTCTCAATTTCGAACCCTTATATGGTAAAAATTCAAATCTATCTATCTATGTTATGAAAATATTAAAGCCTAAAGATTTTCATGTTACGGATCTGTTGGTCAGACTACCATTTCTTTAGTGTTACTTCTCCTGTACCCTCGATTTTAAATAAATTTCGATTTTAATTTTAACAAAAGAAAGTTGTGATATCAATAAATAAATTGGCAAGTTCTTTTATAAAAAGCAATCTATTTGTAATAATTAAATAAGCGTTTAAAAGGGAGAGAAATATAAATATATATGTATTTATATAAACACTTGACCCAATTGCAGCATATGAAAAGGTACAGTCGGGTACAATTAACACTTTGAATAATTGCGACTGCTGCCACGTTCTGTGCATTCTAGCTGATGTTTGGTGACCGATCACGATGACGCCGTATTTACCGTGGGAGATTAGGCCACCATTCTTCCGGTAAATTGGGCGTTGCGTGATGGGTCACAAACATGCGCAGAACCTAGCACTAATATGTTATTATTAAAAAATTCAATCTAACCCTATTGTACATGTAATAGATTGGCATGATGTTCTTACATGACGGGACGGCAAGTTTTTCCGTAAAAAACATTGCGTTGTATTTGATAGAATTTGTTCCTGTTTTTTTTTTAATGTATGTAAATCAACAGAATTTAAATCTCATATATAATTGTATATAATCGTCGTAGACATAGCATCTTAATGAAATAAGGATAGCTATACATTTACTGAATTACTATGTAGAGTAGATTGTATATCCGCGCTTTGCTTCCATAAATAAAAGAAAAAGTTTTCATGATGCGAAACAATCTTGTTAAATTACACAATAATTTTAGACAAACATGATATTACCACATATTATGGGCACATTTGCCATGTGATAATGTCATGTAAGAACATCATGCCATTCTATTACATGTAGGGTTAAATTGAAACTTTGAATAATAACATATTGGCGCTAGGTTTCCGGCAGTGTTTGTGACCCATCACGTAATGCCCAATTTTCCGGAAGAATGGTGGCCTAATCTTCCACGGTAAATACGGCGTGATCGTGATCGGTCACCAAATGTCAGCTAGAATGCGCAGAACGTGGCAGCAGTCGCAATTATTCAAAGTTTGTACCTTTTCACATGCTGCAATTTGGTCAAGTGTTTATATAAATACATATATATTTATAATTCTCCCCCTTTTAAACGCTTATTTAGTTATTACAAATCGATTGCTTTTTATAAAAGAACTTGCCAATTTATTTATTGATATCATAACTTTCTTTTTTTTTAATTAAAATTGAAATTTATGTAAATCGAAGGTATAGTAGAAGTAACACTAAAGAAATGGTAGTCTGACCAACAGACCCTTAACATGAAAATGTTTACGCGTTAATATTTTCACAATATAGATAGATAGATTTAAATTCTTACCATATAAGGGTTCGATATTATTCTTGTGCTAACGGAGTTTCCCTTCTGTTCCCCCGGGCATGTAAATAATAAATAATAAAGACTAATTTTTTTTTGCACAAAGTATCCTCTTTATTCAGATAGATTAATTACACAGCCTTGTCATAACTGGATTTACGGGTTTGTAAATACTATGCGCAGATTACTGATATACTATCCTCGGAAAAATTGCCAACTCTAATAGTACGACCCAATACTATCTCTCAGTACTGGCAGATTAATGCTCCGGTTCAGATTTGATAAGAACGGGCCAATACTGTAAAAATGTACTGGCCCACTAAATTTAGCCAGACTTCAGACGGAGCTTAAAAATTCGTATAAATAATACCTGTGTGAAAGTACTGGTTCAGCATTGTGCTCAAGTATTGGCTCAGTATTCAACAGAAAATAAGATTTTTTGTATATAATATAATAAATAATTAAAGCAAAAATTATTCATGTTTTATTCTGATATACACCTCTATATATATATTGTAACGTGGTGAAATTTGATCACGGTACAAGCGCCAGGAGCTGCCGTGGTAGAGCGTCTCGAGGTTGAGTGAATAGAATCTGTGTGAATGGGTAATCGGCGTGACCACAACTATCGAGCTTCACTCCAGGGCATTCAATTCCACTTGTAATCGTAAATGGTCGGACGCAGAGCAGGACCAGCGCAATGGTTGCTCACCAGCACCAGATGTTTGATGTAAAAGCAGCATCGCGCGCCCGATGAAACAGGAGCTTCAAGAATCAACGGCCGGGACAGACGGGAGCTTTGAGAGTTTCATCGTACTTCGCAATTTATTTGTTATCTCGATAATGATTAATTGTCTGAGTGTTATCTGGATAGCTAACTTTGAGCGTTTGAATTTCGCGGTTGTCTGCTCCAATAGTTAGAATAGTTACGGTGTCGTGCGCGTATGCGTGCCGATCGACGAATCGTGAGGCGCACGAGCCTACAGCGGCGCGAGAGCGCGGGCCGTCGGCCCACGCGAATCGGTCAATATCGTAGCTTATTCCGCCTCGTCCTCCACGAGTCTTGCACACAAAGAGTCGCGAGTCTCTGACGCACGCGGGCTGCGTTTAGCGCATACCGGCAATCCACGGCAGATTCCGACGAGGACGAGGCCGACAAAGTAATATGAGCTGCATCATACCAAAACGCGTTACAATATATAACTTCTATATTTTATTAGTTGTAAGGAAAGGGTTCATGTTCGCTCTCACGGTTCCCCCCATCTCCGCCCCCCTCACATACTTCAAAAGGTTCCCGCCTACATCCCCTTTCATTCCCCAAAAGCCTCTCAAAAGGTTCGGTTTGCGAGTTATGGAAAAGGTTACTAAAATTCTCTGTGGATTGTTGCATTGTACCATTTTAACAAATTAAGAAGCGCTTTTCGTAAGATTTTTAAAAGACTTGGATTATTTGGAGCATAGGTATACACATTTGTTGCAAGTTTTTTTCAAATTATATTCGTAGTGAAAATTGGTGGTGAAAAAATCTATCATGCTGTTAGAAACTTTATAACCTTTATACATCGTGAATCGCGCATAGGAACCTGCAGCAACTTCATGGTTATGGTTGTTTGTTTTGATTTTAGTTTTCCGCTTACAGCTGTTGGACGAACGGACCTGAACCTGATCCAAATTTTGGTATCGTTACTTAAGAAAGCAAAATTCATTTTAATTCTATGTGTACTAAATTGAATAATGATCAGAAATTAATATTTGAAAATGTGCGACGTAGCAATAATTATTGCTGCGTCGTGAACATTATTGCACGGCCAGTTGACTCACTCTCGGCGAGTTGACAGCTCCTGGAGTGGAGCCAGCGCTCGGTGGCGCTCGCAGGAGTTGCCTCTGACCAACCGCGTGCGGAGTACAGGATGTGATGTCTTGAGTCACATCTGCGCAGCGCGCCGGCGCTCGGGAGGGGGCGAGGTATTGGCGAGCGCACACGGTTACATGCATGAGAGTGTGTGTGTGTGAGAAAGAGAGGGAGTTGACGCGCGCAATAGAGAGAGAGAGAGAGAGAGAGAGTCGGCGCGCGCGGGAGAGAGAAGGTATAGCGTAAGTGGGAGTCGAGTGTGTGCGAGAGAAAGAGAGAGAGAGCGTGCGCTTGAGTGAGAAAGAGAGGGGATATAGTGGCGCGAAGTCGATAGCGTTTGGAGCGCTCAGAGAGTTTATGAACGCATGCCTGAGGCGTGTCGCGGTAGAGTTGACTTTATGTTGACTCTCGGAAGTCATAAAGATGTATAGGGGAATGTATGGGCTAGGGTTCTTCGGTGATTCGATAGATGTTGTTCTATTATAATATAGATGATGATAGAGGATTTTGAATACCGCGCGCCCTACAGGTTATCTGTAGGTGGAGCCACCGGATGGATATCGTCGTGATTGATGATTGATCGATATCGACAGAGGGGGCGCGGATTTGCATATATCGGAAGGATTTAAAGGGAGATAACTATTTTTTAGCCAATGACTAAATTAGGATTTGAAAAAGAGGGCGCTGGGGGAACTCATAGATAAGGAAATAGATTGGTGGTAGTTTTGATAAACCAATAGGGGATTCTTCTAGGAAAAAGGACCAATTGTGTAATTTTGGAGGCCGACACCGTGTTTCCGTGAAGGAGGCCGGGTGGGAAATCGCGGTATCCTTCCTCAAGCGGAGCCTCGGCCTTGGCCATTCCGTTCCTGGTGCTCTAAATAGGCTGTCGCATTTTCAGCAGTTATTAGCTATTTCTTTCGCCCCGTGTCGCCATTTTGGTTCAGCTGTTCATTTTTGGAGAAGTTCGAGGAGAGACACTCGCTCTTCGTTATTTCTTTTGCAGGAGTTTTACGTTTGAAGAAGTAGGAATAATTGGAGGATTTAGGATCATTGTAGAGGAAATTCGGTGAGAATTTTGGAGTATTATTCTTGACATTTTGTTGATAGAGGAACAGTTTATGAGGCTGGAAAACACGTGTCGCGGAATATGGTAGAAACTTTCGCGTGTTTCAGCGGATTGCAGTTTTCCCTTTTAATATTTAATTTAAAGTAAAGTCACTCGTAGAGAAATTTTCGCGGCCCTTCCCTAGCCATCATCAGTCAATCTTGGAGTTAGTTATATGGCCGAGTGCCCATGCTTTTACTTAAACTTAATTCATTGTTGGATAATTGATCGTGTACGTAATACCATAATATAGCTATGTTTTATTAATCTTAACTATTGGCGTTTTATATTTGTTTAACCTAATTGCCACCACTATTCCGCTTTTCACCACTTGCAGGAACATCACGAGCCGGAGAAAAAGAGTCAGCCGCGCAAAATAAATAAATTGTACACTAGCGGGAATTCTCGTGCGGAACAAATGGCGCCCATCGTGCGGCTTTAGGTGGTGGAATTTTTTTTTCAGCAGGAAATTTGTGTGGAGGAAAATTTTAGAGGAAATTTTAGCAAAGACGATTTGCAGTCAATTTGGCGGGCATTTTGTGGACTTAGCGGTTGGAGCGTGGTCGTGACGCCATATTGGACGCTAAGCGTCGGTTGAGAATTTCAAAGTTTCCTTTCCTTTCCTGTTCTGTGGTGGCAGTTTTGGATTTGGTGCTTTTGGTGGTTGGATTTTATTATGCAACAATTGGAATTTATGGAGGATATCCATTGTGAGAAAATTTTTTTTCTCTTCCCGTTTTCTTATTTTTGGGTTTTCTTTGAATTTTGAAGTTTTGGGCGGGCTCTATGTTCCTGATGCGCACACACACGCATGATTGATTTTTTTTTTTATTTATAATTTATGTGAATGAATTTATTATTGGATATTATTACATATTATTTCATATTATTTATTATTGTTGAATTTTGTGGTGGAAATTTTCTTTCAGGAAGATAATTATTTGATTGAAGATTTTATTTCCATATACTCGTATATGTGCGGAGGAATTTTCTTTCAGAAAGTTTATTGCTCAATTAAATAATTTTATTTTCAAGAGTAAGGTGGAGAAATAGTAGATTTTCTTACAAGGGGGGAAAATGTAATTTCCGCACGCACGTGGTATGACGTCATAAACGTGCGTGCAGGAATTACATTTTACCCCCATGTAAGAAATAGTATTTTTTTCTATCCCCGGTCGAAAGTACATTGATTCATTTAAAAAACGAAATCTATCAGATTGCTTGTAGGTTATGCGCGTTTAAGGACTGTCGATGCCCGCCCGACATTTGCAGCACGAGCGAAGCGAGTGCTGCTGGTCGGGGCGGGCATCGAAAATACATAAACAAGCAGATTATTGTAAATTGCTTAAATAAAAAGCAATATAAAAGAAGAGAAAGACAATATTGATAAATTGATGATTAGAAGATTCAAAGTAGCAAATTTTTTTCAGATAAAAATAATAATCTATTTATTGCAATTTTCACATGAATAAAAATTATTTACAATGTTACCATGAAAAGTACAATTTTCATATTACTATCGTCATCAGATGTTATATTTGTGTTAGCCATACTGTACTTTTTTGATTACTCGTAGCAAGTTTTTAAGACTTAACCTCGTGCTGCATAAGCTCTCAGCTTTGATACGATGTGATTTGACTCGCTTGTTTTGATGTGACTCGACCATAGAGTGAAAATATAGTACGACGCTTTGAAATTGGCGCTACTTTCACAGCGCGATCGTCATCGATTTATCAATAGGTAAAAGTACTCCTTTTTCTTGTCTAAGCAGACGGCGAAACAATGTACTTTCGCCCAGGGGATAGAAAAAAATTTTTATTTGCAGAAAGATTGTTAACCCGTGCGGGAGATTTATTTTCAGGCACAAGTGTAGAGGAATTTTTTTTTAATTTCAGGAAGCTTGTTGATCTGTATGGTGCAATTTTGAATTTCAGGAAGATTTTAGAGGATATTTTGCTGTATTTTTTTTCTTGGCCATAAAGAATTTTTTTCTCCCGTCATGAGGGTTTGGGTGTTCTGTATAACATATTTATTTTGTTTTTTTTTCTCACGCTACAGGCGTGTCGACTTTTCCTTATATTTTAGTGTGTGTGTGTGTGTGTGTGTGTAGATAGGGTTCCCTACATTAGTTTTCTTTTTCTGATTGTGGCGGTAACTGCGGAATAATAGAGGAAAATTGTATCATCGTGTCCACGATGGAGGTAGATTATAGAAGGTTGATGAAGAAATTGCTGCAAAGGCGGGAGTTTCGGGCGCGCATGCACGAGATTGTGGCTGCTGATATAGAGGAGGTAAAAGAGGAATTGAGGAGACAGAGTTTGAGTACGTTAGGCTCCGATAGGGAGATAGTGGAAAGATTATTCAGATCCAATTTGATGGTGGAAGGCGTCGAGAATGTTCCATGGTATAAGGAAGTGGACGACAGAGAGACGTTATTTCCAAATGAGCAATTGCTGAAACCGGCACTGGAAATGGTGGTGAAGGATAGACAAGAATTGGATATTGCGGCGTCATTGTTACCATTAGAGGAAACTGTACGGACGACGTCAATTATCACAAACATTTCTGGTAATACGACTACCACGGTAACGACTTCACTCAGCGATTTGCCGGGGTTGTCAGTATATTATTTAACGCCGCCGCTGGAGCATTTCAGGTTTTCGGAGCCAATAGAACGTCCGCGGGAGGTGTCAAAACTGTCACAAGAACGGGCACGAAGCCGAAATTTGTGGACTCCAGAAGGAGAATTGAATGTGAGGAGCAAGAGTCGCCGTCCAGCTCACAGGTGGATGAAGTTCACCGGAAGAATAAAGTACAAGAGATGTATGTAAATCTTCCTTGGACAAAGTCGTCAGATGGCATTTTATGAATTTCATGGTACAGAAGATAGAGTTGTGGCGGAAAATTTCCTAGACCAAGTGGAGGATTGCCGAAGGAGCGAAAACATTCCTGATGAAAGGATGTTGACGGCTGCTACTTGTTTATTTACTGGCAGAAGGGCTAACTGGTACAGAGTTAAGGGGTTATGCCTGAGTTAAACCTGAAATAAACAAATTATTACTTAATGGGCAAAAAAAATTATTTATAAGTAATATTTAAAAAATTCTTTTTTCTACTTAAAGTGTACATATTAATTGTAATTTTACACATTTTTGAACAATTATATATTATAACGGTCGCATATATGATACGCACGTTATCGCCTCTCCAGGCGTATGCCGTATCGAACTGTACTAATACTTATTTATGTTCTAGCTACCACCAGCGGACACTAGCACACGAGAGAGATAGAGAGAGCGAGAGAGCGCCTTATAGCAGGCCGATGTTAAGAGAGAGAGAGAGAGCGCGCGTTCATTAGGCGACGTTGCCGGTCCATACCTCACGCGCTGCCAAAATATGACAACGCTGGGAGCGTCCTTCCGAATCGTGCGCGTATTAGTTGCGAGTATTGCGGTAGCGCCCGAGCGGTATACACGACCACGCGCCCGTGCATTATTTTCTCTGTGCCCCTTTCTTACGACGTGCGACGCCGAGAGACGCTAGCTTACGTCCGACTACCACCGGAGCCACGGTACCCGCGACGACCCGATTGCGAGCCTGGACAACTGCAGCGAACCAGAGCAGACAGCGACCCCCCGGCACCGACGTGTGATTGTAAGTGCCAATTCTCTCTCACTCTCGGTATTCGGGCGATCAAGCCCCATCTCTCTCTCTCTCTCTCTCTCTCTCTCTCTCTCTCTCTCTCTCTCTCTCTCGCGCAGTGTGCGGTGGAGCACCTTCGCTCGATAGTACGAGCGCTGTACTATTAACTTCTGACAATATACCTTCCTTTTAGTTCTCGTAATTCACGCGTATTTTATCATTAGTAACCCCGTCCCCTGCCGCCTTCGTTCCGTGCATACGCACGGCCTTCACGAACCGGCCGAGCCGTGTTGACCACGAGGAGACTACGACGAGAAAATAAACGTGACTATACGAGTCACGGTTGTATACGACCGGTTGTTACAGGAACAACAATCGTGCCGTTATAATATCTATACTTACTTTGCAAACAATTCCATGCGTAAAGTATTAAATTTTGATCATTTTTTTCCCAGCAGAATTCTCAGCATCCGGGTGATGAATTCAGACCGAACTGGATGGAAAATCTTTCAAATGTAATTCTGCTCAGCTTGAATAGAAGAGATTACTGAAAAATAAAAATTTTAAATATTTAGTAACGCATAATTTATAATATAAGTAATTATAGTGAATGTTACGTATGTTTACATACATAACATTCACTTTAAACTTATTTTTGCAAATTCTGCTCCATTCAAGCAGTGAAGAAGGCTTTCCTGGAGTTCTCCAAAAAATTTCAGCTTGATAGGTCTCATGGTTCCTTAGAAATCCTGCGGCAACTGACCCAATATCATAAAAATTCAAAACTTGAAAAAAAGGCATTTAAAGTTTTCTTGAATATTTAGTGATAAAAAATATACTTACAATTTTTCTTCACACCTGGACCTTTTTTAAATAAATGATAATTGTATCCTAGTCATCTTTGTAAATTTTGAGGATGATCCAAAAGCTTTATTCGTGTCCAGTTATCTGAAATAAAATAAAATGCAAAATCATAAAAAAATGTAATTTTTCTAAATTTGAAAAATTTTTATAATTAAGTTATAAAAATACTTTTATTGTTAAAAAATAAGTTTAGATACTTACATGTGATGAACAGAAGAGTAGCACGACCATTAAGTGTCAAGTTGAAGGTTAGAAAAAATAGTCTTGGCCCAGTTCACGGCAGAGGATCCTGGTTTGACGCTAAATTTCTGCATAACTTGAAGCATTCCTGCTTTGCCTTCATTGAAGTAAGTAACTGCAATGTAGACACCAATTTCAAGGACTATCAGACCACTGAAACTATGCTTGGGGATGAGCTTCCAAACAGATTGGTTAAAACTTTCATTACTGTTCTGCGTGAAGCCTCCAATGCATCTCTCAAGCAAGTCTCGCTTCGTCAAGTCCTGATAAATTGGTTCAATTGCATTCATGATGGCAGCAGGAATGATATCTCGATGGTGGAAGTTCTTCAAGTTGTTGTTTGCCTTGGCTTGATCCCTCTGGACAAAGGCGGTGAGTATTTTCATCTGTTGATTTCTTGTGATGAAATGTTGCCTAAATAGCATTCGACATTTCATCAACAGAATTAGTATGGCCTCAGATAGCATTGCCACAGTACTTCGTCAATTGATCAATCCTTTGAGCAATTAGACGGTTTCTTCCACCAATGCCCAAGCCATCAGATAGTTTTTTCCGGCTAAGCTTTTCTTCAGATTTCTGAGTCTTGAGCCCATCCTCTTCTGAACGTGTCCTACACACTCTTTTTTGTGATGGTAAAATCTCCATAAGATTTGGCGTCAGAAAGTGCTTTGAAGACTCTGGAATCTCCGTCTCCAACATAATTTCTGTACTTTACACCATGGATGGACTCGGATCTCTGGAACATTTCTACTATGCCATCCACTTTCATCTTGCCAGAGCTTCCTTCGTGATTAGCAGAACATTTTTCTTGGTGAGATTCATACCATTCCTTGTAGTGAGTTCTATCCACTTCTGGGTGTTTTTCGCAAGCTAGGCAAAATGATTGCTTTGGTGCAACATCAATCACCTTTCCGTTGGCATGGCGTATCAATGTTGAAACGCCTTGAAGGGAAGAATGTCCTCGTTTCTTCCAACTACCATCGCCTGATACAGTTTGCCGATCATTCCCTTGATTTTCCCCACTGCAATCTCCCTGCATAGCTGCTTTCATCGACTCCTTTGCTGTACTTTGGCTTGCTTCTTTCAAGTCCTGATCAAAATTATTGTCAAAATTATTGTCAAAATTACTATGAACAATTGGAGTAGGAAAATCCATTACTCCACTTAAAGTGCTCAAACCAGTATGTCCATGACCAAGAATTCTCATGGCTATAACTGCACGTCTGTTCACTTCATATGCGTTACTCTGTTTTTCAATATTTCTGCTAGAGTCAATGAAAGCAACTGCATTACACGAAGTACAGGTGATGGCTAACTTGCTACCAAGACCTCATACATCAACTTCATCAAATTTAACACATCCACTTTAAGCTTTACAAGCCAAAAATTACTGTAATCCTGGCAGAAGCAAAGAAACATCAAATATCCTGTTTTGAATAATACTAGGTTCTAAATAATCTAATTATTTATTTATTAATCTACATAATATTAATTTTCATGACATTTTTGACTAACTCCTTCAATTATTTTCGAATTTTTTATCTATTACCAATTAAAAAGGGTTACTTTTTTTACACTTATGGATAGATATTGAAATTATCTTTCATTTGAGTGGTAAAAATATGTGATTCACAACATTTTTTTAGTACTTTTTTACGTTGGAAAAAATGATCAGTTTCCGTCCGTCCGTCCGTCCGTCCGTCCGTCCTGATATTATTGTTTATAAAAAAAAATATAATTAATGATATTTTTGGAGATTTTGGGTCGGTAATTATATTGGGCACTGGTCCAGGATTCTTTTACGGAATGTCATCTTGAGATGGGGTCCAGATAAAAGGGATGCTGCGAGAGATGTACATATATGTATGTGGAATATCGAGATTTCGAGACAGTAGTTGTGTTGGAGAATGATCCAGGATTTTTTCATAGAATGTAATAATAAGATGGGGTCCAGATAAAAGGGATGCTGTGAGATATGATATATACATATATACATATATATATATATATATATACACACATACATTTATAGTTTTTTTTATATTAAATGGCGTGATGCGTCAAAGTATACATGTATTGCCTATGTATCAGTATGCCTATGCACAGTATGTTTTATCTATGGTGTATTATGGGGTTTTTATGGGGTTTTTATAGGGATCTCGATTTTTTATCAGATTTGGGTTTTCATAGCATCAAACTAGTATGCATGTGGTTCTATGTATTTTCTATGGGGTTTATACAGTTTTATCATGTAACTCGTATGTTTCGTGTAACGACTCTTCATACAATGACAAATACGTTTATATAAGGTTTTTTTATTCATGGGGTATTATGGTGTTTTTATGGGGGTCACGATTTTTTATCAGATTTGTATCTATGGTGTATTATGGGGTTTTATGGGGTTTTTATAGGGATCTCGATTTTTTATCAGATTTTGGGTTATTTTGCCACATTTATACAATATGATACATATTAGTTATAGAAAAAATGTGGCAACGAGAGCAAATATTGCGAGATGTGATTTTTTAACTTTGTGCACTTGTTCTTTTAAAATTGTCACAATGATTCACAATGATAAGGTAAGCCTAAAATTTATAATATGTATAAAAATTTTTTAATGCAGCAGGTAAATTACATTATCCAGGTAAAGGAGATAGATATTAAAAACTCAGAAACAGTATTATTGTCAACCAATTATTCATTAATACAACAATATAATAGATATAAAAAAATAAATATAGATATAAATAAATTTGTATTTATTTATTTTGTGCAATATTTGTTAATGTTTTGTGTATGTTTTGTGTATATACATATACATAAATTTGTATTTCTTGAGACTGTCATATTTATTATTATTCCGACTTGAAGCCCTTGAATAATTTGATTAAAACAACACAAAATTTATTAGGGAATGGTCATTCCTACTATTTTCTGGTATGCCCGACTCGATGCAATGGTTACAAAAATTCAAAAACTTGTTCTTTAGTAACTAATAGACGAATTAAAATAAAAAAATTCATTTTTTTGAAGCACTCTGTATTTCGTAACTTATCATTTTTAGATAACCATAATAACATGTGTATGTGTGGCAATCCGCGTTTTTGAAATTCTATTACATAAATGTAACCTCTGATTTCACCAAATACACATTTCTTCGTAAGTACATCTATTAACAGTTTCATTTTTTTATGAAATACTCGAGAAACTAAATCTGGACGATCAAGAGTAGTTTCATAAGGTAATCAATTTTCCATAATTTCTCTCCAATTTGGATTGCATGTCATCGTTAAAAATATATCGGGTTTTCCATCGAATTGTAATTGTGTCATTGAATCTAAATAATTCTGTTGTATAGCTCGAGGACTACCAATGTGAGAAGATGGTAATATAACCATTTTTCCAATTCTTTCATGCTCATTATTATTTTTATTAGAAATGTAATCCATTAAACCTTTGTACATTTCTGTACGTAGTTGAGCTTGATGACTGCGAAGATAATATAGTCGACATCCATCAATTCTAGTCCATACATCAACAATAAATTGTTGAGAAAGATTTTTTAAATTTAAGCAGGGATTAAAATTACCACGAATACTTAACTTATATGAATAATATTGTAATATACTGATATTATCTCTTTTAATGTCTTTTTTGAACTTTTCATTTCTGGATGCCATCCTGTTTCACCGTAAGGAAACATTAAAGGATATATCTTAGGATCAAGATGCTTATTAAGAACATTTATTCTTAGTGGCTTATTTGCTTTAGGATATATATAAATGTCACGATCTATTGGCGGATCACCATCATTACCTACGTATACAACAGCAACTTCATTACATGTAGCAAAATATGATTTATTGATTACATTATTATCACGAATTAATATCATTATTATTCCCTTTGGTGTAGATTTATTCTTTACTGCTTTAATATTTTCTTCTTTTTCAATTTCGTACATCATTTTATATGCTGCAGCATAAGGATTATTTTTCAATATAAATGCACTTAAATAATTTATTACATTTGCATCTGCTTTATGAACGTACGATTGATTTAGTCTATAGGTGTTTGCAATTTTATTATCTATAATATATAATTGTCCATATTTTGGTATGTCTTCCTCATTAGGATGTAATGCATATGTGTTATGGTATGTTTGTCCACATATTTTTAATACTTGTGGTCCAGGAGTTTTAAAATGTATTAATTTTGATCCAAAACTTGCAAAAGCAAACATGTTGTTATATTCTCTAATATTTGATTTAAAAGATTTACTTCTTATATTTTGAACGAATAATAGATCTTTTAATTCTTTGGGATATGGTTTATTATTTTTTACTTTATTCTTATGACAACAATTATTATATGTTTTATCTGATTTTAATTCTTGTATAAAATGTTTTGCACCACAAAATGAACAAATATTATCTAAATGACCTAAAAAATTAGGTGTAATGGAATTTTCATTAAATTCTATATTCGCAATCAGACCGTATTTTTTAAAATTAATAATATTTTCGTTTATTTCGTTTCCATTGTTTATTATATTATTTTCACTTTTTCTATTTCTATGTGTTTTATTTATGTTTTCTAATTCTGTTCTAATATCTGTAATTGATGAATGTTTTCGTTTTCTATCTATTCTTACTAAACTTACGACTGGTGAATAATTAATTGTACTATTTATTTTTCTTTCTGCATCTCTTTTTTTCATATTAGTAGTTAATGTGGCTCTATAATATTTTTTTCTTTCTGCTTCTTTTATATTTTCATCAGTTGTTGTATTAATCCTTGCCATACGTTTTCTCTCTGCTTCTTTTAGTTTTTCATCTGTTAATGTATTAAGTCTATATTTTTGTTTTCTCTGTGCTTCTTTCAATTTATCTTTGGTTGATATATTTTGTCTATATGTGCGTTTTCTTTCTGCTTCTTTTAATTTTTCATCAGTTATTGTATTAATCCTTTCTGTACGTTTTCTCTCTACTTCTTTTAGTTTTCCATCTGTTAATGTATTAAGTCTAGATTTTTGTTTTCTCTGTGCTTCTTTCAATTTATCTTTGATTGACATATTTTGTCTATATGTGCGTTTTCTTTCTGCTTCTTTTAATTTTTCATCAGTTATTGTATTAATCCTTGCTGTACGTTTTCTCTCTGCTTCTTTTAGTTTTCCATCTGTTAATGTATTAAGTCTAGATTTTTGTTTTCTCTGTGCTTCTTTCAATTTATCTTCAGTTGACATATTTTTTCTATATGTACGTTTTCCTTCGGCTTCTTTTAACTTTTCATTACTTGCTGTATTAGACCTTGAAATACGTTTTCTTACAGCTTCTTTCCATTTGAAATCTATTGTCGAATTAGCTCTAGCTATTCGTTTTTTTCTGCTTCTTTTGATTTTAAATTGTCATTTGTTTCATTATTTTTTAAACAAACATTATCTTTAAGCGTAACTTTGTTAAATTCATTTGCTATATTTTCAATAAAATTTTTATTTACTTCATTATTTGACACTAAATCAATAGTTTCAATTTGTTTTTTAACCGTAAATAAATTTTGATAATCTTTCTGACAATTAGTCATATCTATATTCGTGAAATTTAGTATATTATCATGATGCGAAATTCTTTGATTTACATTTAAAATTGTATTACTATGTAGTTGATTCATTGTTCGTTTTACATGAGGAAACATTTTTAATTTTTTATATTTAAATATATTTTCAAGATGTTTTCTCATTAATGATTCATCAAATATGATAGTACATGGACATATTCCAAAGTGAATTGAAATTGCATTTGCTATAGCAAATACACCGCAATTATAATGTTTCTGTTGATTTTGTACATTTTCTACAACCACATTAATACAAGACATATTAGGAAATAGTCTGTGGATATAATTTAAGTGATCTTTATTAAGCCCTGCATTAATGCTATCGTATACATGAACCGAACTTTTATCATACCATATACATATCCAATGTCCTGACTCTGTATTACCACTATGTAATATCTGAATTATTTCTTCATTTGTATTTCTTTCTTGAATTTGAGTTAATATTTGACTTAATAAAGTCGATTGCATATTAAAATGTGGTATTAACTTCATAAATTCTTCCATATGAACATCATTTAACATACCACTTGGATCATTTCCATCGCGTGTAATAATATTAAAAAAATCTTGATGCATTTTAATGTATTTTAATAACTGAAAATAACACAATAATTGACTGAATTTTTAAATTGTAAATTTATACTTTACAAAAAACTGTTATACATAAATAAATAAAAAATAAATATTACGAAAGAACCTGCTACACATTTATTAGTAAAATTATTAGAAAGCGTAAAGCATTCAAAAAATGCTATAGCTGTTATTAAAGATTTAAGTATAGAAGTAACGTAGAGAAACGTGGATAATTGATTTTTTGCAACAAGTATATTTGAGCTGCACAAATTCTAAGTTGATGAAATTATGTTTGTTTGCTTTTTCGACAAAGACACCTATAACACTTTTTTTTATAAAATTTCAAGTAGAAGTGATATAATATGTTTAGACATACGTTTAAATTTTGGTCGGTCAATCTATGAGAGAATTACCCATATATATATGACTTCAAAAGTACTCTTGTTGAAAAGCTCAGTAAATTTTATAAAAAAAGTGTTGTAGGTTTTTTTGTCGAAAAATGCTTCTCTGAATAGCTATGAATTTTTGAAAATCAGCAAAAAATGCATAAAAACTGTTTTTATCAACATTGACCCCCCAATCACCCACTCCCCCCTAATGCAGAGATAATCAATGCGAAAAATCCGAAAAACGTCTGGGAGTTGTATTTCATCAAGTAGATGTGATATAATATGTTTAGATATATATTTAAATTTTGGTCGGGTAATGTATGAGAAAATCACCCATATATATTTTAAGAAAGTTAAAATCAAGTTTTGTGAAAGTTTGATCAACCGGATCAAAATCAAACAATTTATTGAGATACCTTATTTCAATATAAAAAAGTCTATGAAGACCTACAATGTCAGAGGCTTTGCTTTATCTGTAAAAAATCATTGTAACAGTTCATATATGAAAAAATGTAGTTCTATTGTCCATTTTTCGAATGGAATATATTTAAGATTTAATAATCGAAGTACTGAAAACGTGTTCTCGAGAGCTAAACTTGAAAATCCAATGATTAAGATTTCGAAAAAAAAATTGGAAACAAAAATGACGGCTAAAACGCAAAAAAATTATAAAAATTTTCTAGGATTTTTTACTCAATCAAGATGGAATTTAGGGCAAAATTTTACTGAGGAAAAAATCCTTAGAATCAATCACAGAACACGTAGGAATTTTTTCAAAAGTATTAGAAGCATTTTTGTATTTTTCAGAATTTTTGAATTTTCCAATGAATTTTTCTGAATTCTTCTACTGTTAATTATTATTTTACTTCTAAAATTTGAACAAATAATGAATTTTTTATTTTTTAGAATTAAATTAGAAATAAAATTTGTATAGGCGAGCGAAGCGAGCTCATTGGCTAGTTAGATTTTAATTTTTGTCTATCCCTAGACACAGGAATTTCTGGCTGTATAAATTATGCTGATGTTAAGTCCTGACTACCTCAACTTAATGCCTATAGTCAGGATTATGTATAGCGATAAAAGTCTAGCGATTATAAGTACCTAAATCTCTCAAATAAATGTATTTTCTATGAGAACATGCTCGGAACTTACCTTATTTGAACCAATGTCGTTGATAATCTTATATTATATTAATCTTATATTATATTAAGCGGCGACCGTGTGCCGTGTCCCGTGTCCCCTGTCTCGTGTCCCGTGTGACCTCTTCTTTTACAATTACCTAATCCTTTTTTTAAGGATAACGCTTTATCTGCACCCACATATATTTATGTACACCTAGTGCACCGTCTCGAGGATGATTTTTCGTCATCCTGGGGGTCACCCTGACACCTGGACATCGTCTCCAGGGAATTTTTAGTTTTTTATGGAAATATTAATGTGTACTCAGCGGGTGTACTCGAGGATGATTTCCCGTCATCCTGAGGGTCACCCTGACACCTGGACATCGTCTCCAGGGAATTTTTAGTTTTTTATGGAAATATGAATGTGTACTTAGAGAGTGTACTCGAGGACGATTTTCCGTCATCCTGGAGGCCACCCTGATAGTTGGACACCGTATTCAGGAAGTTTTTAGTTTTTTAAGGAAATATTAATGTGTACCCTGTTGAAAATATTGACGTGATTTTGAGATGTTTATCAACTGTTTATCACGTGATATTATTAAAAATATTTGTATGTTATAAAATCACATAAAATCATTGGAAATCACGACATCATAATTTTACGTTAAATAATACATAGTAAATGCAAATAAAAAAATTATGTAGTTTAGGTAAATCAAAAAATCACGTCAATCTTTTCACCAGGATACTTAGAGAGTGTACTCGAGGATGATTTCCCGTCATCCTGGAGGTGATATATAATCATAATGTTTCGGTATGTTAGTTGTTTTGCCTTTTGTCCCAGGTTTTTTAAATTGACTCTAGGTAAGACAAAAAAATATTGAAGGAAAAGTCAGTACAGAAAGTGAAAATTAGAATTTAAAACATTAAAAAATCATATTAGACAGACTTCTGTCGAACCCTGTCTTATATGCAATCACAGCGCATATATATTTGCTACCGATGACATGCAATCACAGCGCATATTTATTTGCAGCCGATGATATGCAATCACAGCGCATATTTATTTGCAGCCGATGATATGCAATCACAGCGCATATTTATTTGCTGCCGATGATATGCAATCATAGCGCATATTTATTTGCTGCCGATGATATGCAAACACAGCGCAATTTGTTTGATAAATGTTTTAAAGTAAAATTTCTTGATACACTATGTTTTTAGTGTATACACTTTTTTCATCATCTTTTTCATGCTCATTTATGAATGATGAACTATTAGTTAGTACAATTTTTAAATCAGATTTTGACGTAACCCTTGAAAGTGCAATGTACAATTTCCATGGCTGAAAACTGAATTTGGTAAGTATACTCCAACTTTGATAAATGTTTGACCTTGCGATTTATTAATGGTCATAGCATATCCTAATCTTAATGGAAATTGTCTTCGATTTAATATAAATGGCAATTCTTCGTTAGATGATGTTGTATCAATACGTGGTATTACTGTAATAGTTCCAGATTTGTAACCACTAATTATTTCGGCACTAATACTGTAATCCATTAATTGTCTTACACTTAATCGAGTTCAATTGCAAAGGCCTTCATTTAAATTAAGATTTCGTAAAAGAATTACAATAGCTCCTTCTTTTAAACGTAGTATATGCGGAGGTAATCCGTTTGGTGTTAATAAATTCAAAAATTCCTGTGGAAATACATTTTGTAAATTATTATGTTCGTTATCTAAAGCTGTATCAACACTATAATACTCTTTCATTTCTCCACAAACTTTGCTTATAATTTCATCATTTATCATTTGTACATCAATGTTTCTTGGAGCTAAGATAACTTTCTTATGAACTTCAGTAATATTATTAAAAGTACTACCAAAAATGTCCATAATCATTTCTCTATTTGTTAAATGTTCATTTGGAATTTTAATCAAATCATTCTTCATTTCAAAATTAGTATTGACTTTACCATCTCCAACATTAAGAAGCCATTGTTTAAATTCGATGTCGTTATTATTAACTCTAAGATTTTCTTTTAAAGACATATGTTGTACATTTCTCTATATTTTACTATTTTTTACACAGTTTTCAATAATTTTTGTTCTATCGCCATGTTTTACAACTGGTAATGTTTGTCGGAAATCTCCAGAAACAACCATTACTTTACCTCTGAATGTAAAATTATTTTGACACAAATCTTTAAATAATTTGTCTACAGCTTCAAATGCATGTTTTGATGTCATAGTTATTTCATCCCAGATAATAATTTGAATATTTTGCAGCATTTTCCCATATTCTGAGTTTGGTGTTACATTGCAAGTTGTATTATCAACAATATTTAGTGGTAATTTAAATGTTACATGTGAAGTTTTTCCCGTTAATAATAAGTTTGCAGCTATACCAGTCCATGCTACGGGTAGTACATTAATATTGTGTGTGTTGCAATAACTGATTATTGAATTTAGTAAATAACTTTTTCCGCTGCCTCCAGATCCATCAATAAAAAAACATTTATTGTTAAAGTCGTTGGTATTAATATTGTTTATAATAGCGTCAAAAATTAAACGTTGTTTATGCGTTAAAGATTCCAAATTAAACAAATCTTTTGCCATTACATCGCCCGATGCGAGAAATTCTTCGAATGTATAATTATGAAAACTATATTCTTCATTAATGTTTGGTAAATTGAAGTCATTTAACGAGCTACCATTTGTTAATAACACAGAACTAATCGTTTTTAAGGCTATTATTTCACCTTCTTCTTTTGAATATTTTGGGCTATAAAAGTATTCTTTAAATTTATCATACAAAACTCTTGCATTTGGCGGATTGTGAAAAATACAAATGTAAGCAAATAAATTACACAATGCTTTAGGAAATTGAATTTCAATTGCTTCTTGCAAACACTTATCCCATTCTTCATCAGTAGTTATTAAATTTCTAGCTAGAACTACTTCATAATATGTTGAGTAGGTTCTTTCTTCAAATGTTCTCAAATCTTCAAAGGATTGAGCTCCTTTAACATGTAATAATAACAATCTTAAGTAATACTTTTCTCTAACTTTCGGATTTACAAAAGACATTCTACTTAAAATAGTTTTACTTTGTTTTTTTCTTTGAGTCCATTCTTTCCGTTGCTCATTAAAAACGTAGTAATATGGAATTTCAAAGTATAAATATTTTCTAGCATTTGCATCGTTTTTATTAAGTTCAAACCATGCTATTAATGTTGTATTTAAATTTTTGTTTAACAATACATTTTCACAACCTTCTACAAAATAAACAAATTGTTGGTTTTCTAAATGTACTGCTAATTACCAACGACTTACGTATCTTGTATTTATGATTTGTTTTATTTCGTCATAATCATAGTTAACATTATTGTCTTCTTTTTGGATGTTAATCATTTCGATAAAAGCAGAATCAGGACCTTTAAAGCAATATTTAAATAAATATTTTACGCACTGAACTGTGGAACAAATTTCTACGTTTATATGACAATTATACTTTAATAGTAAAAATGGATTATATGGAACTACAAATCTATTATCTGCTTTTCTCGTGTTATTGAATATAATTTCTCTTCCATTATTTCTTCGTCTATAATTTGGGTATCCATTAGTATTGATAATAGTGGTTTCATTAAATGTTTTAGGAAAATTTTTAGTACATGCATGGTGAATGAACATTATACTTTCCACATGGTCCATGTATCATAGATTTTTTAACAATTTCATATAATTTTGGATATTTATGTTGATCAAAAATTTCTGCACAAATAACTGTATCTATAAAATCTGGATTGTATATTTTGTTATTTTTTTCAACAAATAATAACACATGTAGATGTGGTAAACCTCTTTTTTGAAATTCTATCACATGTGTAAATGCAATGCATTTTCCGAAAATTCCTTTTTTAGTAACATCATCTAAAAAAGCTTTGACTTTTTCATTAAAAACTCTGGCAACATTATCTGGTCTATCTATTACTGTTTCAAAATGATTTATATTATCTTTAATTTCTATCCATTTGGGATTACAAGTCATTGTAATAAAATAATCGGGTTTACCATGTTTTTATACTAAAGTCATTCAGTCTAAAAAATTTTGTTTCAATGCTCGAGGACTTCCAGAAAATGATGATGGTAAAATAATCATTTTTCCTATTCTTATATTTTCTTGATCTTTTTTATTTATGTAAAAAACCTTTGTATAAATCTGTTCTTAATAAATGTTGATTTTTTCGTAAATAATGTAATCTTGATCCTTCAACTTTAATGTAAGCATCAACAATAAACTGCTGAGTTAATTTTCCTAAATTAAGAAATGGGTTAAAATCATTTCTAATACTAAATTGATAATTATAAAATTCTAACATTGAAATATTTTTTTAATTAGTAGTATCTTTCATCTTAGGCATCCATCCAAATCCACCATTAGGAAACATAATTGGATATGTCATCGGGTCAACATGTTTACTAATATAAGGTATTCTTGTAGGTTCTGTATTTTTTGAATATATGCAAATATCTCGATCTGTTGGAGGTTGACCATCTTCACCAACATAAACTACAGCAACTTCATTGCACCTTGCTTCATTGTACACGTTTTTATCAAGATTACAATTCCGAGTTATAAACATTCTAATTTCAGTTGTATTGTTTATTGATTTTCTATTATCTTGACGATTTTGTTCTTCCTTTTCTATTTCATGCATCATTTTATATGAACTTGCATAAATGTTATTTTCATGTAAAAAGTTGTCTAATTCTTTCAACAAATGCAGGGTACATAACATATTATTTTTATATCGTGATTGTGTTGCCATTTCATTATCGAGAATATATAATTGGCCAAACTTTCTATCACCATTTTCTTTAGGATGTAATGAATAAGCATTATGATAAATTTGCCCACATATTCGTATTACTTGAGGTCCTCTGTTAAATAATGCGTCAAACTTTGCCCCGAAACTTGCAAATGCAAGTAAATTATTATATAATCTAACATGTTGTTTAAAATATATGCTTTCAGATGTATTATTTATAATTAATTCTTCAAAACGTTCTGGATAAGAATGTAGGATTAGTAAAACTACTTTTCCTTTACTACAACAATTTGTGTATTGTTTTCTCCCTGTTTCTTCACTTTTAAAATATATTGCTTTGCAATGAATACATATACAGTTCATTTCTCCTAAATAATTTTTGTCAATATCATTTTCATTAAAATCATTATCGTACATAGCAGCATATTCATTCAAATATTTTGCTTCATTTCTTTTCTTATTTATTGCAGATTTCTCTGCTTTCAGTTCGTGATTGTCTTTTTAGTTGCGTTTTTAGAGCTTTATTTTTATTAATATTTTGTAATGTTTCATCTGTTGATGCTGCACGTTTTGAAGCTTCTGTGTCTCTTCTTTTTTTATTTATTTCAGATTTCTCTGCTTCAGTTCGTGATTGTCTTTTTAGTTGTTTTTTTAGAGCTTTATTTTTATTAATATTTTGTAATGTTTCATCTGTTAATGCTGCACGTGTTGAAGCTTCTGTTTCTCTTCTTTTTTTATTTATTTCAGATTTCTCTGCTTCAGTTCGTGATTGTCTTTTTAGTTGTTTTTTTCGAGCTTTATTTTTATTAATATTTTGTAATGTTTCATCTGTTAATGCTGCACGTTTTGAAGCTTCTGTTTCTCTTCTTTTTTTATTTATTTCAGATTTCTCTGCTTCAGTTCGTGATTGTATTTTTAGTTGTTTTTTTAGAGCTTTATTTTTATTAATATTTTGCAATGTTTCATCTGTTAATGCTGCACGTTTTAAAGCTTCAGTTTCTTTTCTTCTCTTCTTTATATCAATTTTTTCTAAATCAGGTTGCGATTGTCTCTTTATTTTTTCATTGTTTTTCTTAGGATGAACAATTGTCAAATCCATCGGTTCCAAACTAACACAACAATTTTTGATTAAATGGTTTTGATTGATTTTTCGTGTTCATATTTTCTTGACTGTCTATTTCCATATTAGATTTCTTATTTTGAACAATTATCGAATCTATCGGTTCCAAATTAACACAACAATTTTTTATTAAATGGTTTTGATTGATTTTCTTCGTGTTCATATTTTCTTGACTATCTATTTCCATATTAGATTTCTTATTTTGAACAACTATCGAATCGATTGGTTCCAAATCAACAAAACAATTTTTGATTAAACGGTTTTGATTGATTTTCTTCAAGTTCATATTTACTTGACTATGTAATTCTATATTCTCTTCGTATATATGTTGATGTTTTAATTTTTCAGTTATACTATGAGTGTCCATTTCTACGTCATCTACAGAAGTACTATTAATTACATGAAGTTGTTTTGAATTATGTTTGAATTGACTCATAATAGATTGTTGTTCTTGGCTCAATCTATACTCATAAATAGTTTCAAGAGATTTAAATTAACTTTTGAGAAATCTAGATGTAGTTCTTCAATTTCTTGAGAATATATTGCATAAATATTGTTTTGTTTATGTATATTAGACAATAGTAATGGAAACGGTGTTAACATTTTCGTTTCAAATATAGTACACAAGTGATTTCGCATTTTTTTAATATCAAATGGTAAATTGCAAGGGCATGAACCATGAACAACAGTTACTGCAAAAGCAATTGCAAAAACTCCACAATCATCTGAATTGGGTTGCTGCTGAACTTTTTCAAAAACTATTTTTAGGTTTTCTTTATTTGGAAATAATCTGTTAATAACTATAATATGATCATTATCCAATGAATATTTATTCAAACTATCATAAATATGAATAACATTATTACAATAATACAAACATATCCAATGTCCGTTATTGCTTGCTCCAGAAAACAAAATTTGTAAATAATCATTATTCAGATTTACAGGTTGAATATTTGATAACCTTTGCATTGTTACTGTGCATTGCATTTTAAACTGTCGTAGATTTTAAAATATTATTAAATTCAAAAATGTGATTATCATTTAACTTGCTGTTATAACCTGAATAATTTCCAATACCTTTAACTATTAATTTATCCACATCATTAAGTACCATTATTTATGCTTTATGCAAATCTAAATTGATGTTAAAAAATTACAAAATATAAGCAATGTATTTCAATAAATTATTTTTATCTTTGAAATCAAATGTGAATGTATTGCAATCATAAATTAAAATATAATTAATATAAACAATATAATAAAAACAAATTTAATAAATAACTGTATACTTCTCTGTACACAAAGTGTTTCAATTCGATTGTATATAATTTAATTGTATAGTACGTTAAACAATAATGTTCGAATATACTTTATATTTTCTGAATTTTCAAATAATAATGTTAGTGTTTTTTATCTTATTTGTGCATGAATTATACCGTTGTTCTTATTCTTAAGCATAAATTTTATTACAAATGGTATCACTTAGATATTTATTTAACAATGTCAATTACACGATCATGTAAATAGATCTTACTGTAATATCAATCAGTTATACTCATATGATTTCTCCCCACTTTTCAAATCCTTTATCAGTGTGTAATTTGAATGTGTACTACAAGGTGTAAGTGTTGGATATAGTCCTTTGATCTAAGCCATTTATATCTACACCTTTGTTTTCTCATTCTATTTCTTTAGAATAACCTAATTATTTATATTCATTATGTCAAAATTTGTAAAGAAAGGTATTTATACTGATGTTATTTAATTTATTTTAACAATAATATTCTTTTGCCGGGCTCCAGCTGCGGCAGTCCATGCGTTAATGGCAGTACGAAGCTGTATGTAACTCCCCGCTCTCCCGTTTGGCGCTGCAGCGCTACAAAAATTCTCTCCGTGTAGTAATATTTTAAGAAATTGTAGAGAATATATTTTGAATTTCAAATTGAAATATTTAAGTAACCGTGAAACGTCAAATTACAAAAAGATCAAAAAATACCGAAATTGACGAACACACAAACAAATCAGTTTACATAATATTTAAGATATCTGACAGGAAATACTAAAGATATTAATAATATATGAGTAAAGACTCAAGAGAGTGTAATTCAATTACTACTTTTAAAAATTATTTTAAAAAATTTTAAATGAACGCGAAAGGAAAATTTTATTTAGTACATTAGTATTTAGTATCAGTTTTAAAACATGCATTGTTCAGTTAATTTTTTTATCAAATTTTTTTATATAATTTTTTTAATATTAACATTCCTATTCACTACAACGATTAATAATTTTATTTAAATCATACCAATATTACAAAAATTATAATACGTAATTTATACTTACCATATATAATGTTTCACAAAACAATTTTAAAATAATACTAACACAGCAATATAACTGAACAAACCTTAGCCACTAATTCATATTTTACATTATATACTTTCCATAATAATAATCACAAAATTAGCCGAGCGAGCACCAGCGAGCGAGGCAATACTTGCTAGTACCGTATTAATTAGTGAATATTCACTAATTTCTAAAATGATATTTTTTGTACCACGTGTATTTACACTATTTAGTGAAAAATTTCACTATTTGGGATGTTAACTATAAGAAATACTAAATTTTGGGCTTTTTTTAGAGAGAGATTTAGAGAAATCTATTGTTCTCTATCTAGTTATTTTCAGTCCATTGTATATAATATATTGTATATATGTGATATAGTGGATATAGAAAATTTTGTCTGGATTTTCGCCTTTTATATATATATATATATATATATATATATATATATATATGGGTGATTTTCATGAAAATGCTTTTGTTGGCAAATTTGGTTAAAAATATTTTAAGTTTGAAGATAACTAATGGTGAATTTTCATTAATTAACATAAAGCAACATTATCATAAAGAAACATTCTGTGTTCGGAAAGCGCTACATTGAACAGCTACTACAGAAAAATTATGGTGGGCTTATACACCTATGGCCGTACAAGCCTAGCAAGTCTTTTTGTACCTTTATTTACATTCCACTGATTTTTTCTCACTTTTTTCTTAATACCTCTCCTTTCTCCTCTCTTATCCCTCATATTCTTATGCCTGGAAAAGCATCTCCAATGAGACAGAGAGACGGCGCGACCGCGAGAAGCAGCGAGTATCAGAGGGAGTGTACCGTCAGCATCGAAGCGAAAAGGAGTATAAAAGAGTATCCAGAGAGAAGTCAAAGAGTGAGCTCGAAGCAGCAGGAGTTCCGGCAGAATTCCCTCCGCTACTGTTTCTCGATTTTCTCCACAGTCTCACCGTGTCGAGAGGTACAACGCGAAAGTTGGCGCCGTGCGAATTACAGGGCTCGAGACAACGCAGAACGAGAGGAAGAGTGGTGATTAAGAAATAGCCAGGTAGTCGTCTACCTTATATATCTGTGAGTGCGTGCTCGCGATATACGGCCGGTCGTTAGTCCATCAGCCGGACAGTAGCACGTACGTGCTACCACTCCGTTACTCGATTTTATTTCAATAAATGCCGGGCAGTTAAAAGCTAATTCTGTGTTATTTCGCGTTATTCCCTATTCCCCGTTTCCGTAATCCACAGCCCTGGTAAGCAATCTCTACCACCGCTGAGCAGGCGGCGAAGCGAGTAAACGAACCGGGCGTCCAATATTATTGTTAATGTCAAATACGGTTCACCGAGAGGCAGCCCGATAATAGGGTGTGTTCACGTTAGGAATTTCGTCATAATCTTGGCGATAAATCTACAAAATTTCCTTTTAAATTCTTACTTAGATATATATTTTCAAAAGTTTTCATTTGTTAATTAGGTAAAGAATTTACTGAACTTACCTTGAAATAGCATATGTCATGGTAAAGACTTTTTTTAATGAGGCCAAATCGTTAAAAAAAGCCCTTGTAACATAGGAAGATTGTTAAAGCGTTTCACCCATCTTATAGCAATATTGTTTTTTTATTCTTTTGTTTTTGGAAACATTGTAAAATTTGATGGTATAGTATTGTAATATTAGATAGTATAGTATCTACCAACATTTGAAATTTAAGGAAAAAATAATTATCTCTACACTGGTAGAGCGGACTTAGAGATGTGTAGCATTATGACTTGAAAGTTGCAGCAGTATTGCTGTCGACAATTGCAATATCCCTGTATCTTTCGATCCTTACAAAGCAATGTTGACGCAATGTTCCAAGAATGGATGTCTTAGAGGCATTGGTTGGAGGGCCGTAACTCTCACCTATTTGAACCCAGAAGAAGTTCACGTAAGAAAGTTCTATGTAGTATACGGTTGGAAAGCATAATTATGGGCGCTGGACACCTTTGAGCCTTATAAAGCTGCAGGGGTTGAACGGGATTTTCCCGGCTCTACTACAGTTCTACTACACTGCTACAGTACTCTCTCCTTACTCTACTACAGCAAGACTCTACTCGTGAACGCCCTAGGGAAGTTATTTAGGGCCTGTCTAGTATTCGGGTATATGTCTAGTAGATGGAGGCGGGAGAAGGTGATGTTTCTACCGAATCCAGGGAAGGTGCAGCACACGGCTGCCGGGGACTTCAGACTGATCAGCCTGACTTTGTATCTTTTGGAAACATTGCTTGGTGGAAAGGTATATTAAGGAGCAATGTCTGGTGGTGGCTCATCTGCATAATGGTTAGTACGCCTACCAAGCGGAAAAATCGGTAGGTGCAGCACTAATGTAGGCTGCCTATCGAATAGAAAAGTGCATGGGAAATAGGGGACTGGTGCTGGTGGTCTTTCTGGACGTCGATGGTGCATTTAACCATACAATCAGGGAATGGTCATCTCCTAGACAGTGTATAACTGAATCTGGGGATGGTAAGTAAGTAAGTAATTGGGGATCTCCCGATTGAGGAACACTGACGCTCGAGCTCCAGGGGAAGATGGGTGGGAAAGGGATGCCCACAAGGGGGACTGCTCTCACCCACGCTGTGGTGCCAGTTGTGGACAGTTGTTGAGGAAATTGAATGATGCATGTGTATACGTACGTATATATGTAAGTGTATGCAGATGATATCTTCCCGGGCAAAAGCCGCCATTATCATTTTCAGGAGCTTACTGTTGTTTGTGTATTTGCGCGTGTGTGTATATTCTTGTTGTAGTTATACAGCTTGGTCCTACAGTATTTGCCGAGTTACGGAAGGTTCGTTATTTAGCCTCAGGCAACTCTTAATCAAGAATGGCTATATACTCAGACGTTTCGCCTTACTACAGTTGGTTACGGAAAAATATAGGAAATTTTAATTTTATCTCTGGAAAGTTCTGAAATTATGGAATAACTTATTTTATCACCATGTTCTGGACTCAATTGTCTAATCATATATAATATTATCTGGTTATACTAGCGCATCTGGTTATGTATGCACGCATGTGTACGATTGTATTTATAGTATTCACTTTATTATTACATCATCTTTTTATTTACTGTTCCAGGCACCTCATGCTCAAGATTTTTCAAAAGTATCGTTCATGCTCTGATTGACTTTAATGAGCTAAATCCTATGGCTCCCTTGCAGATACTAATAGAGGTAAACTATTGGACATTATTAGCTACAAATCTGAGATATATAATAATTGAATCTGTATTCGACTTGAGTGCATGTGATCGTTAGTTGTTTCGGTTCTCAAAAATATCTTTTCTGCAATCCAGCCGAAAAACATTAACTACGCGAAATGAAGTTGCCACTTTCTAATATACACATATTGGCTAGAAAAAAAGAAAGCCGTTCGAGTATTTCACGATCGTGGGATTTTTCTTTCCCGGTGGAGTAAGGTCGTAAAGTTTTTCCCGCCAACTTTGTCCGCCATGGTGGTTGGTTATTTATTAATTCCTATAATTTGTTCATTTTTTTAAATACATAGTAATAATTCAAAGCAAAGTTGTAGTTTGAATGCACGCTTTGATGCTTTTCAAAAATGGCGGCTTTTGCTGTGCCTCGGCTGCGAAGAGAGGAGAGACGACGCCACGCTTCAATGGCGGCGCGCATACTTTGTCGTAGTGATTTTTGCAATTTTAATTTCTGACTCTGCGTTTCCAAATATGCGGATATGATGCAAGTTATGTATAGACAAATGTATGCGAAATTCATGAAAAATGTATACGAAATTACCGCGTTCTCTTCCCGACAATCGCGGCGCGAGTGTGATCGGAAACCAAATTACATCAAACTTCTCAATAAAAGAGCACCGCAAAACGAATGCAAACAGACTAGCGGAGCAGGACGTGAAAACGCACGATCAGCGTCACTGTATGTTTAAATTTAAGTTAAAACCTCACCTTGAGATGTAATAGTGCACTATTACGACGATGAAAGATGAATGGCAAATAGTCAGACTCAAAACCCAATCCGGGTGGTGAAGTCTGCTCTGCGACTTAGAAACTCGTCTGACTGGAAGGAGCGACCAAAAAACCAAAGTAGAAACTCGGGGTTGAATGATTTTCACAAGCGAGCGATTTATTAATTGATTGATTTTATTTGAATTTAGGAAATTTAGAGACAATTAAGCCACGCGAGCAACTAAGTTAGAAAATAGAGGTAAACTGCTCTTCAAGGAGGCTCGATACGCTCTGCCGGAGGGCGCGCAATAATACATGGGAGAGAGAGACTATAATAATTTTTTATATATTTTTCACACCCACAAAACCATGCCACAACACACCCCAAGCTTCTGTGATTTTGAAATATGATATAGTATAAATATATTGAAACGGCCGGCTATGATGAACAAACCACCGTCGGTACAATATCCGTATCTACCTTACCATATAACAAGAAGAACAAAACTACGACAAAATGCCACAACCAACTCCAGGCGCTGCCGCGCGGAAGCAGAAATCTAGCAGTGGCTTAAACACAGCAGCATAGGCGCCGGACAAGTATAAAAGCCAGCGCACCTGCTCCCGGCCGCATGCTTCCTGATGCCATTATGAGCATAGAGCTCGGATAAAGGTAGCATAACGCCACTCCCCCCTCTTTTTGTACTTTCGAGCTACAGGGCTATTTTTGTAAAATGATCTAATTACAATATATTTTTCATTCTGATATTAACTAGACTCCTTATCATTTATGCATCCCCTCCATTCAGGGCGAGGGATCATTGTCGCTCGAGCACCGAGCGCCTTCAAACCCGTACCCCTCTGACTGCGTGGCGATTCGCCGAAGTCAATAAGTGACGAGCCAGACCGATATGCTGGCCTCCGTCTCTGATTGACGAGCAGCACCCCTCAGGACAAGCGCCTAGTGGGTAGAGACGATCACTCTTGCAAGGGTGGTTTCGACCCCCTTCTCGACCGATCCGCGAACTTAACCTCATTCTCGAGCCTCAAACCCTTGTGCCTCATAACAGCAATTATTTGGCACGTTTCATTGGCGTCCGAACAGGGACTCGAGACATTGGTACAGTCAAGGTAACCGGGAAGTTTATTTATCAAAGGCTAAATACCCGAAGTGTAGCCATTAATTAAATTCTGTCAAAACACAATTTTTATTTTTCAATGGCAGATCGCAATGAACAACACAGGCGATACGCCCAATCATTTGAGAGTTTAAGAAACACACACACTGATACACTAACAGTAGAACAAATGTGGCAAATTGAAGTCGACTCACAACTAACATATTTACACTTCGAAACAAATGACCTCGGCAATAGAGTCACCGCATTAGAAAATTCCACAGGGACACCAAAAACCGATAAAATCACATTAAAACATAAAGGGGAAAAAACGGAGATCGATGAAAAATTAGAAACGCTCACCGCGTACATAGAGTCACTACGGGAAAAAATAAAAGAGCTCCGGGAGAAAAATGAAAATTTAGAATCTCAAATGCAAACTGTCGAACAAGACATAGATAAACTATTGTCACATGACGCATCCCACGCGGCAAACATACGTAAAATAGAAAATAAAATACAAACCGACAAAGACGAAATAACCAAATCTATCGAAAAAATAGCAAGAACATCGAGAGCCTCGAGTGACGCAACGGATAATACTAGAAAAATAAGGATTGATCCGCCAAAATTTAAAGGTCTCGCGTCGGAAAGACCAATTAAATTCATCAAAGACTTAACAGAATACATAGAAATACACAACCCCGACGAGATCGAGCTGAGACACGCAATCACTCAAACTCTAGAAGGGGACGCGCAGAATTGGTGGTATTTACAATCGAATATAAAAACAATTAATAAATTCATAATATGCTTCACAGAAAGATTCTGGAACCGAAACATCCAACGCGAAAAATCCACGTGACTCGAATATGGTCAATATCGTTCAGGAAAATTCTCGCGAGTTAGCTACGCCACTTACATGTGCAACTTGGCTCGGGATCTCGAAATGAATATATCTGACGAAGAAATTATTCGAAAAATAGGTGATCATTTTGAACGCGATATTCATCGTACCGTAATGTCACAAAAAATCAACAACATTAACGAATGCTTAGTAATACGAACTGACTATGGCAACGACGATAATACAACACGTCGCAACACTAATGAAACTCCAAATAAAATCGAAAAAGGTCAAAATTGCTCAACAGGAGAAAATTCGATTGACACAAAAACTAAATCACCGGGTAAACAATGGCCAAATAAGCCAAAAAACATCCAAGCAATATGCAAAAACTGAAATCAAACGATAACTCTCCAAGGTGTGGGCGCAAATTCACAGAGCAAACGGGATACCGAAATATACAATCTCGAAGTAGATCCTTAAGATATTCTCAAAAGTTTAAAAAACGAAGAATTACACTTAAAAACGACGCGCTTTCAAAAAAACACGAAAGTAAAAGTGTAACTCAAATCGCGTCAATACTAGAAGATCCCCGCAAGGAACTTCTACGTGATATAAGCCCTTCTGGCGAAAACATAGAAGTTTTACATTGTCCGGAAATAGAGATCGAAATTGAACAAACAAAAACAAATGCTCTTGTCGACACAGGTAGCGAGGTCACTGTTTTTTCCGAGGAATTCTACTATCAGAACCTCGAGAAATTCAAAAAATGCCCTACGTTACCGATAAGTGGCAAAACAATAAAAAACGCGACTGGCAATAAATCCACGCGAATAAAGTTACAAGTACATCTAAGTACAAAATAAATCAAACCAAAACTCATAAAACCGTGTATAATAGGTTACGATACCATTAAGACACTACAAATGCTAATAAACACCGCCGGGCAAGAAATACTTTTCAAATCTCAAAACATTGACGGTATTATAAAATACGTCGATAAAACTATCTCGAATAACGACTACCAAAGTCTCGCGATAGTAAAAAGATCTGAATTCTCTACTAGTGAGACAGACCATAATATCGAATATTCAAATATAGATAACGAAAAAAACAATAATAATCCGGACGAACTTTCAGAATTGACCTATCAACAACACAAAAAATTAAACTAAAAAACTTAATTATAAAACACAAAGAGATTTTTGAAAAAAAAACCGGGTTTATTAACAACCTACGAACACAAGTTAACATTAACAGACACGAAATCTTGGTTTACTCGTCCATATCCAATTCCAATTCATGACCGCGAAGACGCGTTAAGGGGTTATGACAGTGTTAAAACCTGAAATAAACGAAAAATTGTTAGTGTTGTAAAAAATTAATAAATATATAGGTGCTCTAAAAAGTATATTTTTGCTTTCAAATACAAGTATTATACATCACTTTTATGCATAAATAATATGCAAAAAGTGAGTGTAACATTTAAAAACAATTAAAGGAATTGCTTACCAAAAATCATGATTTTCATCACTTTTATTTGCTTGCCGCATGGTTATGATGGAACCGTACCATCAATTCTGATGAATCAAAGTGCCAAATCTTTCTTATGAGTCTGGTCTCAGACTAAGTGGAACAGATTCCTGAAAAACACAAAATTAATATAATTAATTAAACATATTTTGACAATATTAAGAATTATAGTGAATGTTACATATGTAAACAGGTTTTGTAAGAAGGTTTTCCACTTTGGTTCATCCGGATTGATGTTACGGTTCCTTCAGAAAGCTGCGGTAAGTACACAAAAAGCATGAAAAAATTAAATTTGAGAAAAAGGCATTTAAAGTTTATAATGTAAATTATTCAAATGAACTCAGCTATACTTACAGAAAATATCCGGCATACCTTGATTTGCTTTTGGTACTCAAATATACATACAATAAAGTATATTTGATGGTACGCGCTTGTCCTGCTGTGTGATAATAGCATTTAGAAGCTGAAAATAAAATAAAAATTATCGTTAGCTATTCATAATCAAGTTATGTTTATGAATTACAGTTACATACAATACTTACCATTATTAAATACACTTCAAGTTCTTAAAAAGTATGCAGAATAATACTTCAGGCAGTCAATATAAGCTCCCATTTTGCTGGCTTGCACCCGTATACCTAAAAGCAAAAAATAAACCAACAAAGAAAAAGCTCATTATGAACACTGTTATAATGAGCTTTTTCTGTTACTAATTAGTTTCCAATACTTATCTGAATAATTTTTCTACTCTGCAGAAGCTCTTGCACTTTTGCAACACCACTAAGGTTATAAGCATTGCTACAGCAGCTAGCAGACTAACTGCACTGATCTAGTCTCTTGGATGAAAAACAGCTGTTTAGCTGCTTTCTGCTGCTTTACAGAAAATCCTACTATACCGATCAAACAGAAATCTTGATTCTCGACCAGACGCTGTGAGGCACAACCTATTCGAGTGGCAAATTCAAATTTGTTGAATGCCTTTACTTTAACACATTGAGTTTAGTAACATAAAATCACACATAGAAAAATTAATTTTGCAGATTTTATTTATTTTACGGAAATAAATTAATAACTCTTGAGAAAAAAACGGTTTGTGAAACGGTTTTTAAGTCATATTTTCAGTAAGATTTCTCATGAAATTACTCTGTAAAAAGTGGTTTAGAACAATCCTTTCCACAAGTTTGGCCTAATTAAAATATATAAAAATCACGATTTTTCAAAAATTTACTTGAAACAGATTTGTTAGTTTTTTGTTGATATCTTCGAGGAAAATTTTTTTAGCCAAAAACGGCTTTGAGGACCATATTCTACAGACTATTAACTATGAAAAAAGTGAATAAAAAAAGGGGTATTTTCAAAATTTTAACACTGTCATAACCCCTTAAGGGGTTATGCCTGGGTTAAAATTCAAGAAAATCAAAAATTTTTTTATTTGATTTTTTTAAGGCAAATTTAATGTAGAATACGCTGCTGAAGTCCTTTTTGTCCGAAAAAATTCCGTTACAAAGTTATAGGCAAAATACTAAAAAAAATACAATTTTTCAAAATTGCGTATTATTGAAATTTTGTCTTATAGCACTTTTGATTATTTAAAACAATTGCTTTTTCATAGAAAATGTAATATTAAATGCGTTTACAAACTCCTTTTGAAAACGCAATTTTATTTAAAAAAAAAATATATTATTTATTGAATCATTACATACTGTAAATAACTAATTTTTATAAAATCGTAGATTTTATTTTTATTTTGAATTTTCAAAATAAAATAAATTTAGGATTTAAATTTAGTCTTGTAATTTTTTAATTAAACTTATAAAGGGGTAAAAAAATATTCGTGCAAATTTAAATTACCGCCTGAAAAAAAGACACTTTACAGCATATGGAAAAGGAAATCACTGTTTTACCGACTTAGTCGAGTTTGCATTCAGACTGTCAGACATCGGCTGTTTCGTCTGCTGTCTGTAGTTTAGTGTAAGCTGGATGTTGTGCTGTTGTGATAGCTTCTGAGTCTACTAGTCTTCAAATTTAGATAAGTGTTTGGACTATAAACAACATATGATTTGTAAAGAATTTGTTGTTTGTGAGTATATTCTTGATTTTTAGGTGTACGGGCTACAATTATCATGTGTACAAGATGCCTGTGCGATAAATAGTCTCCAACCAGCTCTAGGTCTACTGTGATTGTTAATAATCCTGGAAAGTCATGGGTAAGCAATACCAACATTTATATTCATGTGAAACATACTGACTGTGAATGCGTATCAAAAATTTATATTTCAATTTCAGCTCTCGATACTGGTATATCTACATATACAGCACTCGGGTCTTTATATATGCCTTAATATGTAGGTATCTTATGCCAAAATATAAGAAAAATATGCTAAGCAGTTCATGTAAGTACTACCCGATTAGTATACATAAGCATCTTGATAAACTTTAAATGCATTTTTCTCAGTTTTGCCATTTTTATGATTTTAGGTCCTTTGCCGCAGGATATCTCAGCATCCAGATGATCAATTGACACCAGACAGGATGGAAAATCTTCTTAATATGTTTCTTCACTGCTTGAACAGAGCAGAATTGACTAATACAAGGTAAAAGTCAATGTTGCGTATGTGAATATATGTAATATTCACTATAATTACTGATATAATCATCTTATGAGTTACTAAATATTTAAAATTTATTTTTTGTAGAAAAGTCTTCCGCTCAAGCAGTGAAGAAACATATTCAGAAGATTCTACATCCTGTCTGGTGTCAATTCATCATCTGGATGCTGAGATATCCTGCGGCAAAGGGAAAAAAGTGCTGAAAATTAATGATTCATACATGTAATTGTTTACAATGTAAGTATAGATATATAATTTTTTTAAAATAGTTAAAAATATGTTTAATACCTATATTTGAAGTAGGAGAAAGATTTTTTTATACTATTAATAAATAATTTTTTTCAGCCTATTACTTATTAATGTATTTTATACAGGTTCAACTCAGGCATAACCCCTTAAAAGAAATTCAAATAATGTGAGATTTAAAAATTATACGCCGATCAAATAGCGTTTATATAAATCCTATAAAAATCGTTCACAAAAAAGACTGATTAATCCGTCCGTGTTTAGCAGCACAAAAATTAAATTCCGTATTACACAACAATTATCAAGGTCTGCCGGGCATCGACGAAATATTACAAAGAAGTGCAAACAAACCGATTATGAGTATATCCGATTTTACATCTAGTTATTGGCAAATCAAACTAACGGAAGAATCTCGGAAATATACAGCATTTAAAATCGATTCACACGTTTATGAATTTAACGTACTACCATTCGGTATAAAAACCAGCGGAGCTGCATTAATTAGAGGTCTAACAGAAGCCACTTGGGACTTCGACAGATTTTTAGTACTATTTGTCGATAACCTAATGGTGGGACCAAACAGTTTCGATGAACACTTACAACATTTACGCTTATTATATACCAGATTACGTAAACATAACCTACGCTTAAACTTTAAGAAAACAAAATTCTTTTGTAAAGAAATAGAATTTCTCGGTCATTTCATTTCAGCCGAAATCGAAGGTATCCGGCCTGATCCGGAAAAAATCCGAACCATAAAACAATTTACTCCACCAAAAAATTTAAAAGCACTACAAAGCTTTATTGGATTAATAAATTTCTACTCTAAGTTCACTAAACAATTTGCAGACCACTTGGTCCCATTATTAGATTTACTTAAAAACAAAAATTTATTTATTTGGACTGAAAATCATCAAAATGCTTTTGAAAAAATAAAATCTTTATTTAACGAAAATATGTTTTTAGTTTGCGCTAATCCAAAAAAGCCATTTATTTTAACTCCAGACGCTTCGGATTACGCTTGTGCTGCAGCACTATCTCAAAAAAACGACAAAGGGGACGAACAAATCGTCTGCTTTGTCAGCAGAACATTTAAAGGGAGCGAATGCTCATACTTTACCACTGAAAAAGAAATGCTCGCCCTAGTATGGGCTTTGAAATAATTAAACTCATATCTAAAAGGAGTGCCTTATATCATAGTCAGAACAGACCACGAAGCATTAACTTTCCTACAAACATGCAAATTTAACAACCAGCGCCTTCAACGCTGGAGCTTAGCTATTCAGGACTATAATATCAGGCCCCAAAACATTCCTGGTAAACAAAACGCAGTCGCAGATTATTTAAGTCGCATGCATAAAGCAAAAAATTAAAAATAGAATCACAATCAGAAATTATAATAGCGGCACTCACACAAACACGCACAGATAACCTGAAAAAACTTTGCAAATCCATTGAAAACAAACAAAATCGAGACAACGAAACAATCAACATAAAACAAAAAATTGGAGAAAGAGAATTAAGACGTTTAATGACTGATCACTCTTACGCCGTATTTAGTGTGGGAGGTTAGGTCACCGTACTTCCGGTAAATAGAGCGTTCCGTGACCGGTCACAAACATGCGCAAAGCATAGCACTAATTCGATATTATTCAAAGTTCAATAGTATCCGAGTGTACATATAGGAATGATGTTCTTACATGACATTATCACATGAAAAATGTGCCCATAATATATTACAGGATTGTTTCGCATTATGAAAACTTTTTCGATTAATTATGGAAGCAACGAGCGGATGTACAATCTACTCTACTTAGTAATTCAGTAAATTACTATCCTTATTTCATGAAAAATCTATGTCCAAGACGATCATTTGCAATTAAATATAAGATTTAATTCTTACAAAAAATCGATCCCACATTTAAAAAAAACAGTAACAAATTCTAGCATGTAGAACGCAATTTTTTTTATGGAAAAACTTGCCGTCCCGTCCTATAATAGATACCGATGTGTACTATCTCAAAATTGTGCATGGTTATCCAAAGTAATTTGTTGTTAACAAAACACTGTTAGAAAATCTCGTATCGGATTTTTCATTCTATATGTGTTTACTACTATTCTTAACCAATTTTTGAAGAATTCAAACTTCATCTTGTAATCATTGTAAACACAATTTTTGGTTATTTGTATTTGTATGTATGTTTCACAAAAGGATGTTATTATTATCAAATGGTTACAAGATGTTCAATAAAAATAATTATTATTATGTATTACAAAAATGTTATAAAATAAATTTCTATGATTAAAGTTCGGAAATCAATCAAGCTAAAAAATATTAAATTAACATTTATGTTTATATTTTAGTTTTATATCCATACTTAATAAAAAAATAGAACTACAATTTTTATTTGAGGCTATCGTTCTCACAGTTTAACATAATATTATATTATACATAAATATTGTATATAAACATATATTATAAGTATATTCAAAATTTTATGAGATTGTTGATCACACTGACATTTAGTAGTTCATCGATTATCTATGATAGGACGGGGCGGCAAGTTTTTCCATAAAAAAAATTGCGTTCTACATGCTAGAATTTGTTACTATTTTTTTTAAATGTGGGATCGATTTTTTGTATGAATTAAATCTTATATTTAATTGCAAATGATCGTCTTGGACATAGATTTTTCATGAAATAAGGATAGCAATTTACTGAATTACTAAGTAGAGTAGATTGTACATCCGCTCGTTGCTTCCATAAGTAATCGAACAAGTTTTCATAATGCGAAACAATCCTGTAATATATTATGGGCACATTTTTCATGTGATAATGTCATGTAAGAACATCATTCCTATATGTACACTCGGATACTATTGAACTTTGAATAATATCGAATTAGTGCTATGCTTTGCGCATGTTTGTGACCGGTCACGGAACGCTCTATTTACCGGAAGTACGGTGACCTAACCTCCCACACTAAATACGGCGTAAGAGTGATCAGTCATTAAACGTCTGCTGGAATGCGCAGGACGTGGCGGCAATCGCAGTTATTCCGACAATTCTACCGACAGTATCTTTTCACAGGCTATCCACCTTTTCACATGTCACAATTTGGTCTAGTGTTTATAATGATGAATAGATATATATTTATAATCCTTCTCCGATTTAAACAATTATTTATTTATATCAACTCAATTGCTTATTATAACAAAAACTTGCCAATTTCTTTATTGATATCATAACTTTCTTTTGCTATATTAAAATTGAAATTTATGTAAAATCGAAGGTATAGAGAAGAAACACTAAAGAAATGGTAGTCTGTCCAACAGATCCTTCAAGCAAAGATGTTTACGCATTCATATTGATATAGATAGATGAAAATTTCAAGTTATTCAGCTTCATGTATAAGCATCATGTTCTTTCAGTGTCTGTGATTCACTCATTTACGAGGTAAAAGAAGACAAATATATTAACATAATTATTTGTTGAACTAATTAGAAATACCTTTTTAATCATTGCATTATAATCACATTTCTTATCAACCTTTACTAAGGGAAAAGTAATAAACGTACACAATAAACCTGCTAGAATATTATTTACATTATTATTGAAAGTTTGACTTTAATTTACATAATGAAAATAGACTTTTAGAATAAACACTCTGAATTTTCACCACATAAGGGATATCGAGAGTTTAAAAATTAACTTTGATTAATATAATGAAATAACTGTATAGATAGAGAAAAACACTTAGAATTTTTGTGACATTGAGATATCAAGAGTTGCAAAATTAATTTTCAAGTTTTACATGAAGAAACGACTTTACACTTGCCAGCGTTTTACCTTGAAAAGGTTTTTTTTGGGGAGGGGGAGATTTCGCTACTTTTAAAAAGTATGTAATACCCAAATTACAAAGAATAGTTAACATCAACTGAATAAGTTATAAATTTAAAAATTAATGTGTATATGCTCACTGAAGATGGCCGCGGCAGTGGTACTAGTATTTGTCACTAGCGCCCTAGTTCTAAAAGTGTGCGCGCGCGCTCAGTCTGTGGCGTCGGTAAGTCGCTCTGTAGTCCTGGGGTTATCGACGTTACGTCTGCTATACCGTCAGTGTTTAACCTCTCACGTGATTAACTTTGTCGCTGCTAAAGTATTTTAAAATTGTTTAAATTGACTCTATCGCTCGATGGTGGTAGATTGGAAGGTTAATAAAAAATGCGACTCTTCGAGCCAAAAGGTTATAATTCCGCCAGACGTTTCGGGGTAATGTACCCCCTCATCAGTGGCTGAGCAAATATTATTAAAATTTACAAAAACAATAAGAAACTACAATAACTAAAACAAGTTAAATTACCAAATTCCAAAAAAATGAGTCGTGTACTACATAGACGACGCAAGAACACGCAGACGGCGCTAAAAATTACAATTCGCAAAATTTAAATTAAATTTACAGGAGAAAATTTTAATCTTTACAATAATCGTTACAAAAAAATTAACAACTTACAAAGTGTGACGCTCAAAAAAAACTATAATAAAAGGAATGAACGCGACCGGTGCCACTCGGTGGTAATGTGGCACCGGCCAAGGACAAAAGTCAACTAAGTTTACGGCTAAAATCGATCCTATATATATGTTGCAATACATCCGTCAAGCAGGATTCCAATACAAATAAATGTGTATAAAGTGCAAAAATAAAGCGAATATTGTAGCCACGAAAGCCTCAGAGCTCACTAAGTGTATCCGGAACACATAACGCAACAAGAGGTGACACGAGCTGTTATTCATGTAGTAGAGCGGAGAGCCCGCGCTGCTCCGCACGCGACGCCCCTACCATGACTGTATCACTATATAGTACAGTATGGCCAGGCCGTTGCCACGGCAACCCGGCTCTCCGACCTCCCACTTGGGATGTGCCGCTCCGGCCCGCCAGCCAATCACCATTGAACACGTGTTGGCTGAACTGAAGAGAGCGCGAAGCGGTGAGCCACCTCTCTCCGCGTCCTAGACTCCTGGTACAATCTGCTCGCTACCGAGCCTCCGTAATCACAACATTCGTCAATTAATGTTTATTCGGACTAACTTTTAAATTGGAAATAACATTCTTATAACTGGCTTTGAGGAGCCTCCTCAAAGCCAGTTATAAGAATGTTAGCCAGGCTTTCGTGGCTACAATATTCGCTTTATTTTTGCACTTTATACACATTTATTTGTATTGGAATCCTGCTTGACGGATGTATTGCAACATATATATAGGATCGATTTTAGCCGTAAACTTAGTTGACTTTTGTCCTTGGCCGGTGCCACATTACCACCGAGTGGCACCGGTCGCGTTCATTCCTTTTATTATAGTTTTTTTTCGAGCGTCACACTTTGTAAGTTGTTAATTTTTTTGTAACGATTATTGTAAAGATTAAAATTTTCTCCTGTAAATTTAATTTAAATTTTGCGAATTGTAATTTTTAGCGCCGTCTGCGTGTTCTTGCGTCGTCGATGTAGTACACGACTCATTTTTTTGGAATTTGGTAATTTAACTTGTTTTAGTTATTGTAGTTTCTTATTGTTTTTGTAAATTTTAATAATATTTGCTCAGCCACTGATGAGGGGGTACATTACCCCGAAACGTCTGGCGGAATTATAACCTTTTGGCTCGAAGAGACGCATTTTTTATTAACCTTCCAGTATTTTAAAATTGTTGCTACGGGATCGAAACTCGTACTCAGGAGCAACTATGGATGGTCAGCTACTCCGAGGAGTGATTTCTTTTGGGACTTGTACACTGTGGTGATGGGAAACTTGTGCTTTCCCTTGGTCGATCATTGCTGTTTGGAGTCCGATAAGTTATTTTTTTTTATTTAAATTATTGAGACTTTTTGTTGATATAAAGCACCGGTGCTTTGTTAAAAGAATTTTGTCTTTTTGTTTTCAGGTCACTGTGTCAATGCTGCTTCGAAATTTGTGTGTTACGTCTTAAGAAGATTTTGACGCCTCCCCTGGAATGGCATGCCGAAGCTAGTGCACAAGTTTTCGCTAAAGTTTTTTGTAGTGAGAAGTACAACAGTGTTGTAGAGTGTTGTAATAAACATATTTAATTAATTTACATGACTTGACCAGTGCTTTTGACTTTTTGTAGTTTTTAAATTATGTATATGTGTGAATAAGTGTAAATCACTATTTGTGGAATTTGTGGATCTCAAGTATGATTTGTCGAGAACAAGCAAAAAATGGTATAGTTATTTTCACTTTTTTTCCTACACATAATAATTTAATAATAATTCACATGATAATATAATTCACATAATATATATGATGAACTTATATAATAATTATAAATCTTGAAAAAACATTTTTTACATCACTAGCTTCTCACAGAAATTCCTTCCCTTTATAACATGACAGTTGCGTAACCTCCCAATAGAAATTGTGTAAAAACTTTCTTGATACTTAAACGATGAAAATACAACACTTTCACTAGCTTGTCACATCACAAGAAAATTATTTCCTTATATAATTTGAAAATTCTATAAAAATTTTCTTCGATTCTTGAACGATGAAAATAGAACACTCACTAGCTGGTCATAAGGATCCCTTTCGATTCACAGCCTGAGAGTCTACCTCCCAGGAGACGAAAGGAAAAATTAACAATTATTCACAAGAAGATCAGCAATCGAGGAATATTGTCAACCCACTTAACCAGCTTGTCACATCACAAAATAGCTATTTCCTTATATAATCTGAAGATTCAGTAAAAATTTTCTTCGATTCTGGAAAAATGATAATTAAACACTTTCACTAACTTGTCATAAGGAAATAATTAATAATAAACAAGCACTTCAACAATTGTATAAAAACTTTCTTGCATAGAAGATGAATATAGATCTTCTTAACACTTCACTAGCTTGTCATCACAAAAAAGTTATTTCCTTTATAATCTGAAGCAAGAATATTCTCTATTATATAAACTGAATAATCTCTAAAACCCAACAAAATAAAACACTTTCACTAGCTATTCATAAGAATCCCTTTCGGTGAACAGCCTGAGAGTCTACCTCCCAGGAGACGATAGGAAAAGTTATGAACTATTCATATACACTTAAACAACTTAGAATCTTTCATGCTTGAGCGATGCATATTCTTGACACTTCACTAGCTTCTCACAATAGAAAATAATTTTTTCCTTATATAAACTGAATATTCTCTGAACCAAGAAAATAAAACACTTTTACTATCTGTTCATAAGAATTCTTTTCGACGTACAGCCTCAGAGTCTATCTCCTAGGAGACGATAGGAAAAGTTAACATAAGCATTTCCACAATTGTAGAAACTTTCTTGCGCGGAGGATTGAATATAATCGTAACAATCAACCAACTTGTCACATCACAAAAAAATTATATAAACAGGAAATTCTGTATAAATTTTCTTTGATTCTTGGACGATGAAAATACAACACTTTCACTAGCTTCTCATCAGGATCCCTTTCGACGAATAGCCTGAGAGTCTACCTCCCAGGAGACGATAGAAAAAATTACACATCCACTTCAAGAATGTAGAAACTTGCTTGAAAGGTGAACCCAGGAGACGATAGAAAAAGTTACATATTCACTTCAACAACGTAAACTTTCTTGAAAGATGAATTCTTAACACTTTACTAGCTGTCACATCACAGAATAGTTATTTCTTTATTTAATCTAATAGTAAAAAAACCTGAAAAATAAAAGGATATATTTTAACAAAGTATCAGTTCATGAATCTTTCATGTATTGTATATTTAAAAAAAAAGTACAACTAAATACTTATCTAATTCGAGGCTATTAGTCTTGTTTGTGAAAATTTTTCAGAATTATATCTGTCAGTTTTTAAATATTTCAACAAACCCAGCTTTATAAATTGCATATTATGTTGAAAATAAAATCACTTTGGTACTTTATTTTGTACAATACTTATTTTTCTTTAACACTGCATATGTGTTATTATATTCAAAAATCAAAAAATGTGAATACACCATCGTCTGCTCTTCTGCACACTTGATGAACTGTATAGATGCAAGCAATAGTATACGTAGTGCCTACGTCACGATGACGTACTTCCGCGGAGAACATTTTTCCGTCGGGAGAAGAATTTTCGCGTTGAAGAATTCGTGATCCCGAACCTTCACTTCATAATATCTTTTGATAGAAGCCATTTCACAATATATGATCCTGAAGTGATTTTGCTAGTTTTATTCCAAGCTTTCATTTGAGTGCTCATAAGTGAGAAACAAAGCTCTTAATGCGAAGAAAACCGAATGTGACATCTCCAACAGGGCCTATGAGACGTATATAGGGTCTGGCTATAGCGCCCGACGGCGGCGTATGTACTGACGTACCTTATAGTTGCCATCGAGGCGCTACCGCGCCCCTTGATAAAACATTTTCAATATGAAAATTTACAAAATTTTTTTCGATTTAAATAATTTAGTGATGAAGAAAGTCAAGTTTGCAATTAGGAATACTTGTGTCTTATAGGAAATTCAATTCTAAATATTTTTTATCGTCAACTTTTTGGCGTAAAGTTAATGATAAAAAAGCTACAGAGGATAAAACGAAAAAAACATTTTTGAACTTTATTTTGCAATAATAAGAATTTTCCGGGGTAGGTACTTTGTAGAGATTTTATGGTAGTTATCAGTACACTAACAAGAGTTATAATCAGATCTATATCTTATATATATATATCTTATATATTTATCTTATAGAGTAAGAACCAATTCCACTAATAAAACTGCTAGTGGCACGAAGTTCCTGTTAAAATCCCATGGGGCCCCGACTAAGAGTAAAATAGGAATATACAATCTTTTGCAGTCATTCACAATCATGGCAGCCATAGACAGTACAATAAACCTATACGTACAAACTAACACATCGTTCTATCACCCCGGAACGCCAAGCCATCCTACGCATCCCGTCCCCCCTTCACTGGTGACCATCGACATCTCGTCCGGAGGAGCATCAACACCCTCGATGAGCACAACGACACGCAGAGGAGCAACAGACAGCACAAGCGTCTAGCACCAAAGTCACAGACGTCCACACGCCAAACGACGCTACGGACGCGCGAGCCGCCAGGAAAAACTACTCTAGAGTGCCTCCAGAGAAGCCACTTCACATTCTAGAGCGCCTCTAGAGAAGTTTTGTCGCCCCACACTACAAGGAACATCAGGAGGCGACGACGTAGACGCCAACTCTCAACACTCCGAGACGAAGCTACATCATCGTCAGGACCCAGCGAGGAAGGACTCCACGAGCACCTCGTCGAAACTGACTCAGGCACGCCGGCGAGTCAGTTCTTAACGTAGTGCGTGCACGCACGCCGGCGAGTCAGTTCTTAACGTAGTGCGTGCAGGCTCGCCAGCGACTCAGTTCTTAACATAGTGCGTGCAGGCACGCCGGCGCACACACGCAATCATCCCCGACGCCACACGGGAAACAGCGCCGTTTGCCGCACAGCATCATCATCGCAGCGCAACAACAACAACAGCACAGCAGCAGCGTCTTCCGCAACAACAACAACAACAGCACAGCAGCAGCATCCGCCGTAACAACAGCGCAGTAGCAACCCATGCAATAACACAGCGCAACATCGCTCACACAGCCATTTCTTCATCAGCACAACAACCTCGAGAGCACAGCCGACACGTCGCTTCCATAAGCGGCCAGCTACGACGCGAATATCGAATAGCTCTAAGGTAAACAATATTCCGTAACAAGACGAACGACGTCAGTGCCCTCGCGTTTACAAGATTATTCACGCGTTTTCAACGTATGTACGCAACCTCTACACGTACCGGAAAAAATTCTCGACGACTCGCCTAAGCTTCACTAGTCTCGGAAAGACACATAAGATAATTTATCCTACTTTACTCACCAAAGTAACCTTCCAGCAATATTCCTGAAGCATTGGGTGCTATATGGGTGTATATCTATAGCTATATTAAAAAATTTCAATCTAACCCTATTGTGCATATAATAGAATGGCATGATGTTCTTACATGACATTATCACATGGCAAGGGTGCCCATAATATGTGGTAATATCATGTTTGTCTAAAATTATTATGTAATTTAACAAGATTGTTTCGCATCATGAAAACTTTTTCTTTTATTTATGGAAGCAACGAGCAATTGCAAAATCTACTCTACTTAGTAATTGAGTAAATGTGTTGCTCTCCTTATTTCATTAAAAATCTACGTATACGACGATTATGTACAATTGTATATGAGATTTTAATTCTGTTGATTTACATACATTTAAAAAAAACAGGAACAAATTCTATTATGTAGAGCGCAATTTTTTTTACGGAAAAACTTGCTGTCCCGTCCTATCATAGATAATCGATGAACTACTAAATGTCAAATAATTAACAATATTATACAATTTTTAATATAGTTAATTTATCGTCCTATTATCCTATAATGGGTACTACTCAAATCATTATATTAAACTGTGAGAACAATGGCCTCAAATAATAATAAACAATGGAATTCCATTTTTTAATTAAGTAAAGATTTAAAACTAAAAGTTGTAAACTACATAAATATTAATTTAAAATTTTTAAACTTGATTTATTTTCCAACTTGAGTCATAGAAATTTATTTTATAACATTCTTTTAATATATAATAATAGTTACAATTATTTTTAATCAACTTCCTGTAATCTTCCGATAATAATAACAGAGTTTTGTAAAACATATGTACAAATAACCAAAAATTGAGCTTAGAATGATTCTAAGATTAAGTTTGAATTCTTCAAAAATTGGTTAAAGACAGTAATAAATACATATAGAATGAAAAATCGATTAAGAGATTTTCTAACGGTGTTTCATTAACACGTTACTTTGGTTAACCTTGCATAATTTGAAGATGTTATCCATCGTTATCTATGATAGGACGGGACGGCAGTATCAGTATCAATATCAGTATGTCCCTGGAGGTCCCCATTCGCTTCCTCCGCGCTCAGTCGTGCGTCAGGGTACTGCAGCGGAATAATGGCCACCTTTAGTTCTGTGGCCACCGCCCTGCTGTACGCCCACTGCCCGGTGCCCGAACCCTTCTTCCGATCCCTCGGAGTCGATTTATCAGAGTGCGCTCTCTTAAAGGGTGTTAGTGGTACCTCCTCCCTCCTAGCAAACACCCTCCTCCTTCTCTCCGTACCCGAGGGTTTTTTCCTTTTCGACGTACCCTCAGTCATCGGGGTATCTCCCAAGACCTCCGGGTTTACCTTATCCGCGGCCTACCTTTTGCCATCCTCAGCCTGCGATCCTACTATGTTATTTGGGCTAGGGAGCCCTTCGGTTCCAGGCGCTTTTGTACTTTTTTGTAATTTTTTCTCCTGTACTTGTCATTTCAGTAGATAGGCTATAGGCATACCAACTCATAGGCATCTCAACTCACCCCCTCTCCTAGAATATTGAGTTGGGAGCGAACTCACCCCTCTACTAGGATAAAGAGTTAGTATGGATTGAGCTAGAATCCTTATGGAGGGGGTGAAAATTGGTTTAGCTTCTCATGAGTTGGTAAGCCTATAGCTTTTTCTACTTCTTCTGCATTTTTTATAGCTGTTTTTTTACATTTTTTTTCTTACCAATCTAATGACATAACATCTTACCATCCGATCATAAAATTTTTTCATAAGTTTTACATTGTGTAATACACAGACAGTCTTGTAAATTGGATTATGGTTTGTGCATATAGTTACACACTTGATGGATGATCTTGTTGGATAACCATATTGTTGAATGTTATGAACAGGAAATTTAAAACGTTGCAGCCACTTCTGCCTTAGATCATCCATAACGAAAATTTTGGTGGCATTTTGTAACGATTTACGAAGCAGATCACCAATTTGACAATAATCAAGCCCATTTGTGTTCCAAGCTATTCCAGGCTATTGTGTTCCAAGCATATAGATGGTGGGAAAGGATTTAAATTTTCAATTTCTAAACGCACATACACAGGAGCATTTTTTAGAGTTTCATTTTGCCGTGAACAGTCAATAACTACGAGTGGAACACTATTGATATACTCTTCTTTATCCAACACTTGTTGCGGACCTCTTCCATGGTAGCTTCTTTGAAAATCAACATACATATCATAGAGCATTGCATACTGATTTTTAAATATATCAATGTTCAGATTACCGTATGGATAAGATTTTGAATTCAAGCAAAGTTTTATATTACTAATTTCACAATGATCAAATCTGCTACAATTTGCATCTTTAACACCTTTTCTCTTAGTTTGTAATCCAACTATCACGAAACGAGGTTTTTCCAATTGATTTGAAGTTTTTACTGTCCAGACGTGCTTATTGGCTGCTGGAAGTGATGGGTATTCAAATGACTCCCAGGAACGATAACACATAGAAATTGGATTATCTTTACCAATAAAATTCAATAGTTGAATTTTTTGTTTGTCAGAAGCAACGACATGTGGCATTAACCACTCGATCTTTAATATCTTTATTTCAAAGTTTCATAAGTAGCAGCAGCACCTGCAGCAGCAGTACTTTGTTGAATTACTGCATTTACATCACTTCTTGATCTAGTGAGAATAAGTTCGTGCTTCCTATTAACTACCATCTTTTATAGTCTTCTGCAAAACCCAAGACCATGCTCAAAGGAATGTTACCTTCAAAGTATCCCGCATTATTTTTCACACGCGAATCTGATTCATTCAAACCTTCCCATCCTGCATTTTTTAAAGCGAAAGCTTGCCTCGATGTAAATGAAGGCCATCCTTTCATAAGACTGGTGATACCAACATTTTTACATTTATCAATCTCCACCGCATTCATTTCATATCGAATTTCATCAAACAGATTGCAAATTCCATTATTGACGAAATCAGTTTTAGCTAGTACTGTTCCGTCTGATTTTTTGAATTTTCCATAGACGCGAACATAACTGCGAGATGGTAAAAGACATAGATCTTGTTGCTGAATAGTAATACGAATTTCATCAATATTATTAAAACTCAACGATGAGTATAGTTGGTGTGAATGTAATTCGTACTAAGCTATTGACTCATCGAATACGACACCTGATTGAATTTGTAGAATTTCGTCCATTTTTCTGGAAGCAGCAGAGAATTATGCAACTGATTTCTTTCCACGAACTTTTAGTCCTATGCTATTGAGGAATTGAATACTCTGCCTTGTTAACGGTTTGACTTTCTTTTGTCGACTGATTATTGTCTGACATTGTGGTTGACTTATATGCACATTAGAATTGTAAACAATTCCCATTATATAACTTTGGTGTGAAGTCTAATAGTAATTTCCTCGCCTCGAAAATTCACCAAGTTTCCGTCTTGATCAACGATTCGAATTTGAAGATTATCTATGCACTTCACACTAAGTGGAAGATAAATGACATGAGACGGAACTTCTACGATTTTTAATCCTGGAGGAACTCTGGGGAAGAATTCGTGGATTGTGTGTACCTTTTTGTTATTGATATATGTACCAGTAGTAATGTTACACTCAACTCTGAGGGCATTTATTTTCAATATTTTCACAGGTAAGTCAGAATTGTGAATAGTTTTTTCTTTGAGAATACTTGGAGTGAAGCCAAGAAGATGTCCTATTGAATCGTAAGGTGCGAGATCCAATGGATGACTACAATTAATTTCAGCTTTCAAAGGAAAATCAATTTCTTTCAATTTTAATGCTTCTTGTACAAATTTGTTGATTGCTTCAATTTCATAGCTTCCAGTGGGAATAGTTATTGTAACTCCGTTTTTTATATGAAGTTTATGATTTGATTGATCAACATTGGGAATGGAGTTGAATGTTAAAAGTTCAACTAAACCCAAAACAAACTTCTTATTCTGTGGTAGATCAATCGAAGGAAAATATTGCGCTTCTCAAACTGAAGATTTTCCAGAAAGACTGAAAGTAAAACTTTCTTCCATGACTGATTGCAAGTGAATGATTAAATTTTGAGTAGCAATATGCTTTTATAGGCTTTCGGTTGGAAATCGAAGACAGAGATGACCACAAATGAATGAGTCGAAATTCTGATATCTTTTATAATTGTATTTAATTTCTTTCACATTGAGATAGTTCATGAGATCACTAGGAGGTTTAAGATCACCAAAACTATCAAAGTAAATGACGTTAGAAGCTTGCTTCGATAGCATACCCAGTGAGTGCCTTTGTTTTGAAAATCATCTAAATTAACAATAGCAGATTCATTTCGCCAAGGACCATCGCGAGGTAGATTATTTCTCATGAAGACACCTCTAAAATTTGGAATTTTCATTACTTTTGCATACTTTATGAGATCATAGTTAGTTAGTGGACGATTTAGTAAAATTAAATCGGCGTTTTTTTTATTAATAACTCGTCCACTACCAATATGAGATTTCATAAATAACCCCATTCCATTTTTATAAGGCTTAAGATGGAGACCTTTGTCTAGAGCAATAGCTTCAATAGATTTATTATGCCTCCTTTTTCTTCATACTCTTTCTGAGCAGCCTTAACATTATTTACTCCTTTAGCTATTCCAGCAGCACCTCCTGCTAAAGCACCGGTCGTACTGAGTCCTGCGAATAGTGGTATAAGAATAGTCAGAACTCCACCTACTTTTTATGGTAATGGTAGAACACGTGGAAGTAAAACTTTATTCTTACGACCACCTTTTCGAACAGCTTTACGAGCGCCTTTCAAGGCTGATTGAATAACCTTGCGTGAACTGTTACTTGGTTTTAATGATTTTTTAGCTGCAGTCACCAACTTACTGAATTTGACTCCCATTCCAGTTTTTGCTTTCAATTTCATGGCACTTGCAATAGCCAAGGCAGTTGCTTTTTCAGCAGGACTATCATCTTTGGCACTAACACGTTGCCAAGCTTTACTGGCAAGCTTCATATCAGCATCTTTATGATTTATATTTTTATCTGAATAATCAATGTCGTGCTGTTTATAAGCTTGATCAATCGGATTCATTCCAGGATCACCTCTTTTCAATCGCTTGTTCAATTAAGTTCCAGGACCACAATACTGATATCCTGGAAGATGTAGTTCGTTAGGAAAGTTATTGATCACTTTATCAAGCAATCCGTATCCTTTCGTCCGCTTCTGAGATTTGTAAATGATCATCTCTCTCTCTCTCTCTCTCTCTCTCTCTCTCTCTCTCTCTCTCTCTCTCTCTCTCTTCTCTCTCTCTCTCTCTCTTTGAGTGCTGATCCACGACTGATGGTTAAAATATATAAAATGAATATTTATACCTTTTAAAGCTCAATGTTTAAGTTGACTTTGGCCGTTAACATGGATTTTACTAATCAAAAAGTCAAACTACCTATTGCTAACTTTGATTTCGGAGTTCAGAATAGAAAGAAACGGCATGGAGAATTACTACCAGATAGTATACGAGCAGTATTCTGCGGTCCATCAAATTGTGGAAAAACAAATAGTTTATTAGCTCTAATTACCCATCCGAATGGTCTGAGATTTGAAAATGTTTATGTTTATTCTAAATCGTTAAATCAACCAAAGTATCAATTTCTCAAAGAAGTTTAAGGTCCAATTAAAGGTGTATCGTATATGCCGTTTTGTGAACATGAATCTGCAGTATCTCCGGATGAAGCATTACCGATTTCAATTATGATGTTTGATGATGTAGCTTGTGAGAAGCAAGATAATGTCAGAGCATTTTTCTGTATGGGGAGACATAAAAGCGTAGACAGTTTCAATCTTTATCGGTCGTATGCTCATATACCAAAGCATCTTATTAGAGACAATATTAACATGCTGGTAATTTATCGTCAAGATGATGTTAATTTAAAACATATATATGAAGATCATGTAAATACTGATTTAACTTTCAATGAATTTCGTAATCTTTGTTCTGAATTTTGGAAAAACGATAAGTATGGTTTCATTGTTATTGATAAGGATAGAGAAATGAATAATGGTAGATACAGAATAGGATTTGATTGTTTTGCAATAAAAAAGGACATGTGAATCTCATTCTTGACAGTTCTATTGAAGACAGCAGCTTGTCAGCATGTCTGAGTTTAAGAAAGAAAGGTATATTCTTAACGAGCTCTTACGAGCATGTAAAGCTATTAAACAGAAATATGCTCTATTGAAACCAGAGAGAGATGATTTTGAAAAAGTAATTGGCGATACATTGAAACCTGTCATTACTCCACTCGAAAAGCTCATTGATTCGAGAACTGAAAACATTGGACGATTGAATGATGACGATTTGATTAGTTCAAGTAAGCAGATGAAAAAAGGAACGACACCTATAGTTCATGATATTGAACGGTTTGATTCTTCTTCAAGATCAAGATGACGATGATGACGATGAGTTTGCTTCGTTGGATGGCACAATCTTAAATTCTACATTTAAATCTGTGCGTGATCAAACGCAGTCGACAGACTTTTTATCATTACTGGATAAAAGCCGCAGCAATTTAGATAACGTATATGGAGTTAGAAATGAAAATGAAAGATATATGATTGGTAGTACAGAAATTGAATTTGACAATAAAGCAGTCAGAGTGAATAACAAAAGTTATCCCAAAAGTGAAGAACTAATGGAGTTAATCTTCATCAGACAACCAGATGGAAATAAAATAAGTGATGCGGATCGTAAAAATTATCGCGATATTCTAGTAGCATCGAATGCTCATCGTCGAAAATTCAACAAAAGTGGACCTATTCGTACTTCAAGGAGTAGGAAATTTATAGATGTTATATCACCTATGTTCTGTAGCTCAATGCGCAAACAGAAATCCACCAGCGGAGAAGGTCTTCTACCTAAATATAAAATAGCGAAGAAAAATTCTTCCATAGATCTTATCTATTGGGATAATCCAAATGAGCTTGTCGAGCGACTCCAATTATTAATTGCTGAAAAATCAGCTGGAAATGACAATCATACTAATGAAATCCAATTAAAAGCTGGACATATATATTAATGTTCACATCTTTCTTGAACCATTAGTAACTAGAGTCTCGACTTGTTCGGACGTACGCTTGAGCGGCCACAAGAAGTAAGTCGCGGTCATCCAGGTATTGGTTTTGATCTTACTTTAGATGGCAATTTTGACTTAAAAAATAAAAGATTGTGCAATCTTGCCTCTCCCAGTAATCCCAAGGATGCTCTTGAGACTTTTCAGAAGTGGAAATCTGTGGTAGATCATACTCTTAGTACGGATACAACTAAAAGTGAGTGTAACATTTAAAAACAATTAAAGGAATTGCTTACCACAAATCATGATTTTCATCACTTTTGTTTGCTTGCCGCATGGTTATGATGGAACCGTACCATCAATTCTAATGAATCAAAGTGCCAAATCTTCCTTATGAGTCTGGTCTCAGACTAAGTGGAACAGATTGCTGAAAAACACAAAATTAATATAATTAATTAAACATATTTTGACACTATTAATAATTATAGTGAATGTTACATATGTAAACATACGTAACATTCACTTTGAACTTATTTTTGCCAATTCTGCTCCACTCAGTTTGTGACCATATTCATTAGGAAGGTTTTACACTTTGATTCATCCGAATTGATGTTACGGTTTCTTCAGAAAGCTGCGGCAAGTACATGAAAAGCATGAAAAAACTAAATTTGAGTAAAAGGCATTTAAAGTTTATAATGTAAATCATACAAATGAACTCAGCTATACTTACAGAAACTATGTGGCATACCTTGATTTGCTTTTGGTACTCAAATATACATACAATAAAGTATATTTGGTGGTATGCGCATATCATGCTGTGTGATAATATCATTTAGAAGCTGGAAATAAAATAAAAATTGTCGTTAGCTATTCATAATCAAGTTATGTTTATGAATTACAATTACATGCAATACTTACCATTATTAAATACACTGCAAGTTGTTAAAAAGTATGCAAAATAATACTCCAGACAGTCAATATAAACTCCCATCTTGCTGGATTGCACCCGTATACCTAAAAGCAAAAAATAAACCAACAAAGAAAAAGCTCATTATGAACACAATTATTACTAATTAGTTTCCAATACTTATCTGAATAATTTTTATATTCTGCAGAAGGTCTTGCACTTTTACAACACCACTAAGGTTATAAGCATTGTTACAGCAGCTAGCAGACTAACTGCACTGATCTAGTGTCTTGGATGAAAAACAGCTGTTTGGCTGCTTTCTGCTGCTTTACAGAAAATTCTACTATACCGATCAAACAGTAATCTTCATTCTCGACCGCACGCTGTGAGGTGCAACCTGTTCGAGTGGCAAATTCAAATTTGTTGAATGCGTTTACTTTAACGCATTGAGTTTATTAACATAAAATCACACATAGAAATATTAATTTTACGGATTTTAATTATTTTACGGAAATAATTTCATAACTCTTCAGAAAAAAACGGTATGTAAAACAGTTTTTAAGTCGTATTTTCAGTAAGATTTCTCATGAAATATCTCTGTAAAAAGTGTGGTAGAACAATCCTTTTCACAAGTGTGGCCTAATTAAGGGGTTATGACAGTGTTAAAATTTTGAAAATACCCATTTTTTTTTATTCACTTTTTTCATAGTTAATAGTCTGTAGAATATGGTCCTGAAAGCCGTTTTTGGCTAAAAAAATTTTCCTCGAAGATATTAACAAAAAACTAACAAATCTGTTTCAAGTAAATTTTTGAAAAATCGTGATTTTTAAATATTTTAATTAGGCCAAACTTGTGGAAAGGATTGTTCTAACCCACTTTTTACAGAGTAATTTCATGAGAAATCTTACTGAAAATATGACTTAAAAACCGTTTTACAAACCGTTTTTTTCTCAAGAGTTATTAATTTAATTATTTCCGTAAAATAAATAAAATCTGTAAAATTAATTTTTCTATGTGTGATTTTATGTTACTAAACTCAATGTGTTAAAGTAAAGGCATTCAACAAATTTGAATTTGCCACTCGAATAGGTTGTGCCTCACAGCGTCTAGTCGAGAATGAAGATTTCTGTTTGATCGGTATAGTAGAATTTTCTGTAAAGCAGCAGAAAGCAGCCAAACAGCTGTTTTTCATCCAAGATACTAGGTCAGTGCAGTTAGTCTGCTAGCTGCTGTAGCAATGCTTATAACCTTATAGTGGTGTTGCAAAAGTGCAAGAGCTTCTGCAGAGTACAAACATTATTCAGATAAGTATTGGAAACTAATTTGTAATAACAGTGTTCATAATGAGCTTTTTCTTTGTTGGTATATTTTTTGCTTTTAGGTATACGGGTGCAAGCCAGCAAAATGGGAGCTTATATTGACTGCCTGAAGTATTATTTTGCATACCTTTTAAGAACTTGAAGTGTATTTAATAATGGTAAGTATTGTATGTAACTGTAATTCATAAACATAACTTGATTATGAATAGCTAACGATAATTTTTATTTTATTTTCAGCTTCTAAATGCTATTATCACACAGCATGACAAGCGCGTACCATCAAATATACTTTATTGTATGTATATTTGAGTACCAAAAGCAAATCAAGGTATGCCGGATATTTTCTGTAAGTATAGCTGAGTTCATTTGTATGATTTACATTATAAACTTTAAATGCCTTTTACTCAAATTTAGTTTTTTCATGGTTTTGATGTACTTGCCGCAGCTTTCTGAAGGAACCATAACATCAATCCGGATGAACCAAAGTGGAAAACCTTCCTAATGAGTACGGTCACAAACTGAGTGGAGCAGAATTGGCAAAAATAAGTTCAATGTGAATGTTACGTATGTTTACATACGTAACATTCACTATAATTATTAATATTGTCAATATATGTTTAATTAATTATATTAATTTTGTGTTTTTCAGGAATCTGTTCCACTTGGTCTGAGACCAGACTCATAATGAAGATTTGGCACTTTGATTCAACAGGATTGATGGTACGGTTCCATCAGAAACATGCGGCAAGTAAATAAAAGTGATGAAAATCATGATTTTTGGTAAGCAAATACCTTTAATTGTTTTTAAATGTTACACTCACTTTATGCATATTATTTATGCATAAAAGTGATGTATAATACTTGTATTTGAAAGCAAAAATATAGTTTTTAGAGCACCTATATATCTATTAATTTTTTTCAACACTAACAATTTTTCTTTTTTTTCAGGTTTTAACACTGTCATAACCCCTTAAAATATTTAAAAATCACGATTTTTCAAAAATTTACTTGAAACAATTTATCAGTTTTTTGTCGATATTTTCAAGGCAAATTTTTTTTTAGCAAAAAACAGCTTTCAGGGCCATATTCTACGGACTATTAACTGTACAAAAAGTGAATAAAAAAAAATTAATATTTTCAAAATTTTAACACTGTCATAACCCCTTAATCATAACCATACAAAACTATTAGAGGAAAATAAAAAAATTCTCATCGAATTTATTTCAATTAAATTTGATAGAGATGCTATTCGTGCAGAGATAACTAAGATTAATTAAAATCTTTCCAATCAAAAAAATCATATTGATCATAATCATTCAATGCTGACAGAGGAAATTAAAAAAATCAACAACAAATTTAAAACCATCAAATTGGAGATAGAAAAGTCTATAAGCGTTGAATTAGCTCATATCAATAAAGCTGTTAGAACTCATAAACATCTTCTAGATTATGCTAATATAAGAATAATAGAAATAAATGAGAAACTTAATCCAATTTTGACAGACAAAGAAGATGAAAATAAGACTAAAGAAGCTGAAAATAAGAGTAGAAAAGTTGCAATAACGATATGGAATACTCTTCAGAATGCTTTACAACTGAAATTCATACCATAACAAAAGTAGTAATAGTAAAGATGAATCTAATAACTAAATTGTTAAAAGATTATTATGACAAACCTATAAGAGTAGAGCAGCTGCAACAAGTTTTGGACTAATATGAAAGAAGTATTGTAGAAAATGGAGCGTCAAAGAGTGGCTAAAGAGTTACGCAAACCAGCTCGTCGTAGATGTAAATGAAGAAAATATGATATACGTGTGATAGATGAGACTTATGGCAAGCTGATCTTGTAGAAATGATACCCTACACCAAGGAGAATAAAGGTTTTAAAGGGTTATGCCTGAGTTAAAATTCACAAAATAAAATTTTTTTTTATTTGATTTTTTGACGTCAAATTTACTGTAGAATATATTGCAGAAACCCTTCTTGCCCGAAAAAAATTATTTGCAAAGTTATAGGCAAAATACTAAAATGAAACAATTTGTTAAAATTGCGTATTATTCATATTTTGTTTTATAATGCTTTTGATTATTCGGAATAATTGTGTTTTTATAGAAAATTTAATATAAATTGTGTTTATAAACTCCTTTTGAAATATGCAATTTTATTAAAAAAAAAACAACAAATTATTTATTGACATTACATACAGTACAATATAGCTAATTTTTTTATATCATGGATTTTTTTCTTTTCAAAGTTTAAAATAAAATAAATTTAGAATTTAAATTTTGTCTTGTAATATCTTAATCAAATTTATAAAGCAGTAAAAAAACATATGTACAAATTTAAATTACCGCCTGAAAACATGGCACCTTGCACATACAGCATATGAAAAAGTAAGTCACTGTTTTACCGACCCACACGAGTTTTCTATCAGACAGCTGTTTCGTCTGCTGTATGTAGTTTAGTGCAAGCTGAATGTTATGCTGTAGTGATTACTTCTGAGTCTCACAAGTGTTTAAATTTAGATAAGTATTTTGGACTATAAACAATATATTATTTTTTAAGAACCTGTTCTTTGTGAGTGTGTTCTTTATTTTTAGATATACGGGCTAAATTTCATTTGTACAAGAACATGCCTGTGTGTTAGATGTTCTCAAAGTGTACTGCAGTTGTTAACCAACCTGTCAAATAATTGGTAAGCAGTGGCAATATTTATATTTATGTATCAAGGGGCGCGGTAGCGCCACGATGGCAAGTATAAGGTACCACATTCCGTACGCCGCCGTCGGGCGCAAGCCAGACGACCCTTATATACTTTAAACTTGCCCTGTTGGAACCTTGGCGTACGATTTTCTTCGCACTAAGAGCATTGTTTCGTACACATAAGCACTTATATGAAAGCTTTCGACAAAACTTACAAAATCACATCAGGGTCATATTTTGCATAATAGCGTCTATCAAAAGTTATTGTAAAGTGAAAGTTCGGGCTGGTAAATTCTTCTCGAGAGAGAACACTGAACAATTAATGTAATTCCGGTTACGTCAGTACTACGTACTTTCGTATTATATAGATCATCATGCATCATATAGATATACTTATATATGCTGCGCAAATGCAGACCATCTTTCACGATGAAACAGTGTTTACATACAATAATAAAATAATCAACGTGTTTAATTAACAGTTTCTCATTAAATGTTATAAAAAGTAGTACTAACTATTTAACCCAATTAGATATTTTAATTATAACAGTGAAATATAATTAAGGAGATAAGTCGAGTATGTATTAATAATAGATTACAATAACATAACCATGACTAACAGAATTTTATTAGATAAGTATTCAGTTTTATTTTGAAATCTATCAGTACAATAAAAATAAACTTTTCGTAAAATGATTCTTTGTTTAAATGTTTTTATTTTTTTTCAGATATTTTCTGTTTCCATTGAGAGCCTCTATCAAGTGGTACACACAACTATCGAGTGGTATAGCAAGGGAATTTATGTGACAAGCTATTTTTGCAAGTTTCTTACAGGAGGTTATACGCCAAACATCATTGGTGAATATTGAAAAAAAAATGAAAAGGCTTCTGTGTGTGATCTAAAAAACAAAAAATGTGTAATATTTTATATCGGTCTCACTTGTGTTTATTGGAAAATATTTATAACAGACAATAATTGAAAATTAACCAGCAAAAAGGAGGTTCCAAAGGAGGTGACAAAGTGAAATTAAAGCAGTATTTTCAGTCAAGAAAGTAGGAAAATAGCTGGAATATCTGTCAAGATGAGACCAGCCAAAAGGAGGTTCCTGTGATGATGTGAATATTTTGAGTCCAGAAAGTTTATAATGTCATATACTAGACGATAGCTGGATATCTCAAGTTTAGACCAGCAAAAAGAAGGTTCCTGTGACGAAGTGGAATTAGTGAAGTGGAAAACTATTTTGATTCAAGAATTATTTATAAGAAATGCTGGAAGAATTCAATTGTCAAGAATAATAAATATATCCATTTAATAATGGATCAGTCAATCTATGAATTGTAACAACTTTTATCCAGTATAATTAAATTTTATGTTTACAAAGTGTTTCTGGCGTAACATTTGTTATGGTTACGTATTCATAAATTATTTATCAGAAATGTCGGAAGAACTAGATTGACAAGAATAGATGGAATATCTATCAAGTTTAGTCCATCAAAAAGAAGGTTCCTGTAACGAAGTGAAATTAGTGAAGGATTTTCAGTCAAGATAATACTTTCTATCGACCTCACTTTTAAAATTTATCTGTACTTACTTATGAACAATGCATTGCTTATTAATAATGGTAACATATTATCAAACTTGATTGAAGAAAGCTTGAAAAGACTTTGATGAATGAATCATTTATAAGAAATGCGAACATCTTAAATGATAAAAATATGTACATATACCTAACAATAATAACATAAACACGACTAACAGGATTCATTTAGATAAGTATTTACTTTTATTTCGACATAAATCAATACAATATAAATTAATTTTTTGTGAACTGATTCTTTGTTTAATTATTTTTGTTTATTTCAGATTTTTTTTCCATTTGGAGGTTACATAACGTTCAGGGTAGATAAAAATTTCAACGAATTTTCCTGTGACAAGCTTATAGTGAAGTGAAAGAATTTTACGTAAGTTTTGCAGTTTTAATATTCAAGATTTATGATTTATGATTACTAAATTTAGAAGTCAAGTGGTTTAAAGTGTGCGCATTGTATTTTCTTCACTTAAGTATTGAAGAAAGTTTCTACAGAACTTCTATTGGGAGGTTACACAACTGTCTGTTATAAAGGGAAGGAATTCCTGTGAGAAACTACTGATGTGGAAAATGTTTTTTCAAGATTTATAATTATTATATAAGTTCAGAAGTCAAGTGGTTTAGAAGTTTTTCATAATTTTGAGAGAGCAAGTACACTCAGTTTCCAGACGTAACGAGACTTTTCCCAAGGAAAAAGCTTGTATTGTTTTGTATAAGGTAACGAGAACTTATGAGTTGTCAAGCCAAGTGCTCAAAGGGATAGGATAAGAATTTTCAACTTGCTAGGGCCCAGTAAAAATTGAATTTTTTAATTTTGAAATTTTTAATCTATGATTATTTCCATAGTACTCAACTGTACCATCTTAAAAGTTCTTATACTATACCTTTAAGCTGTGGGCTCAACAACTACTTGTATGATCTTTTTACCTTTTAGAAATCAAAACATGTATTTCCATTGAGAAAAGTGACGCACAACCCATATTCTGGAAACTGCTTGTATTTCGGGTACTCTGAAAATTGAAAATAACTATATTTTCATTATAAATACCAATCAGAGGGATATCATGAGAAATTTCAAGTTTATCGTATCAATCAATTTTGAAATAACTATCATATAAGGCATTAAAAATTGAACAGCTCAAAATTGGTCTAGACGATTTTCAAGTAGGCATACCTGAAAATTTAGACACTGAAAGCGTGAAGTCAACAGTGTAAGTATTCATGTGAAAGTCAAAATTATAAGTTCGTAGACAAGGTTGCATATATTTCATGCAAGAAAGTTTTTCATGTACAAGCTAGTGAAAGTGTTGTATTTTCATCGTTTAAGTTCGAAGAAATAATATACACAAGTTTTGGATTTTATTTTTATTTTTCTGTATATTGCTTACAGTGATAAATAAGGCTGATTCAGTAAAGTCTGCTGTTTATAAATTTCTTTTTTACGACAAGTCCATCGGATCACCTGTAACAGAGAAACAATAATTTATTTTAAAACAAAGAATCATGTTCTATTATCATAAAGTTAATTTATTTAAAGATAATTAAAATATACGTATCTGACTGAGTGAAATCCATTGATACTATTTTGATCCTAATGCCATCTTATCTGTAAATGCATTTTTTCACTTGAAACATTTTGCAGGTTCTAGATTAAACGTTATTGCACACGCGTAGTATGAGTTTTAGTGGTTTTTAACGCAACTTGAATAATATAATTTGTGATAAACTTGGAGTTCCACGGGGAGGTTATAGCTAGCATAAACCAATAGTAGATTAGTACTTCAGGTTAGACCAGAGATGACTAGAGAGATTGACATAGAGCGGGGTTTTCGTACGACAAATTCCGAACGAGCTGCCTCGAGGAAAATACGCACCTCCAGATGTTGCAAAAAGTAAGAGGGCAAAGGGGCTGGGGTGAAAGTTATAAAAACTGCTACAAAAAAAGGCCTCAGTTTCGGCCCTCGGTGCAGTTTCCTCCGAGATTTCCTTTGTCCTGCGCTAATCCCCTTAATTACAGTCAGTTTTGAAGAAACTTAGAATTATCCGATTTTTGCAATTCGAACTTTGTTTTAATCGTTGCAAAATTTTCGAATTCACGAAAATATGTAATTATCGAAAATTTGCATTTTTAAAAAGTTTGCAATTCGCTTTAGTCAAAACTGACCGTCATTAAGGGGATTAGCGCAGGACAGAGGACACCTCGGAGGAAACTGCACCGAGGCCCGAAACTGAGACCTTTTTATGTAGCAGTTTTTATAACTCTTACCCCAGCCCCCTTGCCCCCTTACTTTTCGCAGCATCTGGAGGTGCGTATTTTCCTCGAGGCAGCTCGTTCGGAATTTGTCGTACGAAAACCCCGCTCTCTGTCAATCTCTCTAGTCATCTCTGGTTAGATAAAGTTATAGTACGAATGTGGGTTGGCATCAAGTTATCGGGATATAGGAGCTATGCAGTATTAATCTACTGTTGGTTTCTGCTAGATTATAACCTTCGTGTGGATCTCCAAGTTTATCAGAAACTATATTTTTTAAGTCGCGTTAAAAACCCCTAAAACTAATACTACGCGTTAGATATTTCTTTTTTAAATAATAATGATCCAAACATAACTATTTGCTTTGCAGACCGGTGTCAAAAAATAATTATTATTGCAATAATACATAAGCATATGTACATTAATTTTTTAAATTTATAACTTAATTAGTTGATGTTAATGATTCTTTGTAATTTAGGTATTATGTACCATTTAAAAGTAGTGAAATCTTCCCGTATCCCCCTCCCCCCCCAAATAAATCTTTTAAAAAGGTAAAAGGCTTGCAAGTATAAGGTCGTTTCTTCCTATGTAAGAATTAAACATTGATTTTATAACTTTTGATAACCTTAATGTCACAAAAATTCTAAGAGTTTACTCTATCTATACGGTTATTTCATTGTTTTAATCAAAGATAATTTTCGATCTCACAATTTGGAACGCTTATATGGTAAAAATTCAAATCTACCTATCTATGAAAATATTAACGCGTAAACATCTTCAGGTTAAGGGTCTGTTGGTCATACTACCACTTCTTTAGTGTTACTTCTCCTATACCTTCGAATTTACATAAATTTCAATTTTAATTATACCAACAGAAAGTTATGATATTGTAAGGGCCGGATTTGACTCCGGACCGCCTGAGTTCACTACAAATAATTATTTTTATTTGGAAGGATGTCTTTGGTCCCGAGACCTTATGTTTTTAAAATAATCATTAAACAATAATTTATATTATTATTACTTTAGTCCGTGTGTCTTCTCTTATGTTGCTTATAATGCTTGTAATAATAAAAGGTGGACGTAACGAAAATGCGGACACGTCTGTACGTAAGTGCGGACACGATACGAAAGTGCGGACACGATATCGAAAAGTGCGGACACGTCTGTACGAAAGTGCGGACACGATCTAATAGAAGCGGACTGTTGCTCTTGTGTTTTATAATGATGTTGGGTGGACGAATTTAGTTCCGCAGACTTACCCTCCTTTAGTGTGGACGCGATTTGGAAAATGTGGGCACATTCAGAAAGTGCGGACACGATATTTGAAAGTGTGGACACGATATCCCAAAAGTGCGGACACTATATTCCAAAAGTGCGGAAACGTCTTTAGAAGTGTGGACACGCTCTGCTAGTCTTCAAATGTTGGGAGTGGACTCTTGAGTTGTCCTTTATGCGTTCTTACTCTAGTTTAGGACTGAAGGGCTTGTTAGTGGGTAAAGGGCTTTTGTTAATTAAATAATCTTTCTCTCATCTAAACATCTATTTTCTTTTCTAATTGTTTTGTTTTATTAAGTCAGACAGATTTCCAAGGACGGTAAAGGGCCATTCATACTTTCGCATTCAAAGTTTATACTAGTTATTTTACGTAGTTACTGATCTTGTACATTTGTTCTGTTATAATACTAAAGAAGCTAACTTACGCTTTTGTACACTCACTGTAGTTCGAAGTGTCCTTCTCCCTTAGGGCGAGTATGTGATCTTAAACTACACGAGCTAGTCGTGGCAGAATATGTAGACTTATCTAAGCTGCGGCTTCACCCACTCACGCCAGATATGTTGGCGGCAGGGTTGCAAAAATTTGGAATTATTTATTTTATAATTCACGATTCCTTTTGGAATCATGAATTATATACTGTATAATTCACAATTCCTTTTGGAATCGTGAATTATCTATTGTATAATTCACGATTCCTTTTCGAATCGTGAATTATTTATTGTATATTTCACGATTCCTTTCGGAATCGTAAATTACTTTGTGTACTAGCAATGATCGCTCGCTTCGCTCGCGGTATATGGTACAGTTTATATAAAAAATGAACAATAATTTTTATATTTATTTTGTTTATTATATACTTTATTATATACTTATTGTATAATAATATACATAATATACTTATATACACATTATATTAAGAGAATCAAATCGTAAAAATCACACCTGTAAAGAATCCCAAATTCTGGCAAAACTTTACGGTAAAAGTTTATTTTAAGCCATTGGGGGAATCCCTTGCATCAATGCGCTTCGAATTATGTAAAAAAAAGTTAACCTGGCCCAATTAGTATTTAAGATATAGTATATTAGTTTTGAAAATAATCTAAAATTTCGAAAATCAGCGTACGTACGTACGTGCTTAGTACGTTTTTTTTCTATGAAAGAAACAAAAGATCACAAATATAGTCCGATGAAATTAAATATTTTTCATTGCGCTATACGCTCATAAAATAAAATTTTTCAAAATCTCAAAATTGATCCATTTTATCTATATAAAAAACGGAGGCGAGTTATTCGATTTTTCATATAATGGTATACGATATTCGTGGAAAGTGTGTTTTTTTATCAATTAATTAAATAATTCCAAATATGAATTAATAGATCGAAAGTTTTTAACTAAACGACACATTCGTAAAAAAAATGTTTTCAAATTTTCAAAATTGGTATAGTTATTTGCAAAAAACAGACAAGATCTTCGATTTTTGCATATCATATGATGTAAAATGCTTCTAAAGTGTCTTTTTGTACATGAAAAAAATAAAAAATTGCAAATAAAAACCCATAAAATCAAATGTTTTAAATATTACTATGCATTAGTAAAAATATAATTATCAAATGCTTAAAATTGGTCCAGTTTTTATAAATCGATAAAAATAGCAAACTCAAGTAAAGAATTTGATACTTTCACTTTTTTCTTAAAATTTATTTTTAAATTTAAATGCAATTTGTTAAAGACGTAGTTGCTATTTTCGAAAATTAAAAAATTTCAAATTATTTTTTTTGTTAGAAAATACCTATATTGCGAGTTATACAGATACTTTTGTATTGAAAATAACTATCACCATGAATTTTTTTAAATTAATAATTTAATTAGTAATAAACTTTGTAAAGCACTATTAATTATTTAAATAAAATATTCTATAAAACAATCCTTATGATTATTTGAAATTACTTGCTCATACAATATATCATATTTCAATATCACGGAAGCTTGGGATGTGCTGTTGCATGGTTTTGTGGGTTTGAAAAATATATAAAATCATAAATTTTTAAATTAATACTTTAATTAGTAATAAATTTTGTAAAGCACTATTAATTATTTAAATAACATGTTTTTTAAAATAATTCTTATGATTATTTAAAATTATTTACTTAGACAATATATCATATTTGAAAATTACGGAAGCTTGGGGTGTGCTGTTGCATGGTTTTGTGGGTTTGAAACATAGATAGAAAAATCATAATTTTCAATAATTAATAATTTAATTCGTAATCACACGAATTATTGGACACTAGTAATATTCAAATAAAATGGTGTATATGATAATTATTATCATTATATAAAATTATTTATTCATGCAATATATTATATTTGAATATGATAGAAGTTTGGAGTGCAATACAAAAAAATTCATGGTGATAGTTATTTTCAATACAAAAGTATCTGTATAACTCGCAATATAGGTAGCGACCATTTTCTAACAAAAACAATAATTTGAAATTTTTTAATTTTCGAAAATAGCAACTACATCTTTAACAAATTGCATTTAAATTTAAAAATAAATTTTAAGAAAAAAGTGAAAGTATCAAATTCTTTACTTGAGTTTGCTATTTTTATCGATTTATAAAAACTGGACCAATTTTAAGCATTTGATAATTATATTTTTACTAATGCATAGTAATATTCAAAACATTTGATTTTATGGGTTTTTATTTGCAATTTTTTTTTTCATGTAAAAAAAGACACTTTAGAAGCATTTTACATCATATGATATGCAAAAATCGAAGATCTTGTCTGTTTTTTGCAAATAACTATACCAATTCTTAAAATTTGAAAACATTTTTTTTACGAATGTGTCGCTTAGTTAAAAACTTTCGATCTATTAATTCATATTTGGAATTATTTAATTAATTGATAAAAAGCACACTTTCCACGAATATCGTATACCATTATATGAAAAATCGAATAACTCGCCTCCGTTTTTTATATCGATAAAATGGATCAATTTTGAGATTTTGAAAAATTTTATTTTATGAATGTATAGCGCAATGAAAAACATTTAATTTCATCGGACTATATTTGTGATCTTTTGTTTCTTTCATAGAAAAAAAACGTACTAAGCACGTACGTACGTACGCTGATTTTCGAAATTTTAGGTCATTTTCAAAACTAATATACTATATCTTAAATACTAACTGGGCCAGGTTAACTTTTTTTTACATAATTTGAAGCGCATTGATGCAAGGGATTCACCCAATGGCTTAAAATAAACTTTTACCGTAAAGTTTTGCCAGAATTTGGGATTCTTTACAGGTGTGATTTTTACGATTTCATTCTCTTATGATAATGTAGATTTAAAAAAAAATTTAAGACAAAAAGTATTCTTGGCATTTTTTATGATTTTGCTTCGTTTTCGAGCTAAAAACCGTGGAATACGATTTTATTCTCTTAATATAATGTAGACAGATTATTTTGAGACAATGAGTGCATTCCTTGCATCAATGCGCTTCGAATCATGTAAAAAAGTTGACCTAGCCCAATTTGTTTTTGAGATATGGGCTTTGGAAGATGACCTAATAAAATTTCGAATAAGTTGCCTCCATCCTTTATCGACAAAATGGATCAATTTTGAGATTTTGAAAAATTTTTTTTGCGAATGTATAGCGCAATGGAAAACATTTAATTTCGTCGGACCATATTTGCGATTTTTTATTTCTTTCATAGAAACAAAAACACACTTAAGGTTTAAGACGCCAATTAAGGTTTTTTGCATACAGTGATTCCGGGCTTTTATGGTCAGGACACCTCCCCCTACCTGCTGATATATATATCGGTACCTGCGGGTGGTCGGTAAAGAAGAACTCGCATATAGGCTAGGGGAAGGTGATTGATTGCGGTATTGCATAGTTGACGAGGCAGTAATATCTCTTGTTAAAAATAACTAACTTGTTAAAAATAACTAAATTTTTCAAATTTTGAAATTACCAGGCCCAATTTCGGTCCCATTTTTTGTTATTAACAATTTTAATGCAAAATTACGTTTTTTCGTGTTGTCAGTCCAGAAACAAAATTTCTATGAATTATTTAAACAATTCTAAGCACTTTTTAATCAGTACTATTTTTTCCTAAAGTTGACGGTTTTTGCATAAAAAATGCATGCATATTGTTAATGTTGCAAATTCAGCAATTTTTTATGCAAAAGCTGTCAACTTCAGGCAGAATTAGTACTGATTGAAAAGTTCTTAGAATTGTTCAAACACTTTATGGAAATTTTTTTCAAAATTTTACGATAAATTTTTTAATTTGTTAATAATTTGACATATAGAGCAAACTTTTTTTTTTCGAGACCTAAAAGGGGCAGGGGGTTGATTGTTATTCTAGAATTTGAAGAAAAATAACACCTACCAAAGAAGACCGAATCCTGTAGCTTCTTTAGTTTGCGATTAATTCTATTTATTTATAACGTCTATTTCCACGTCTACTTTGTTGCTTGTAAAAAGCAACTTTAAATGAACTTTTTCTTAACGTTTTTTTTCTAAACTATTCTTGAGTTCAATACGAACCTATTTCTATAGAAACGAACCTATTCAGAACACGTTTATAGCCATCACTTGCAAAAAAAACTGAAAAATTAATTAACTAATCGCTGGAGCAATAATTTTTTACTTTAACGCATCGGGCTTTTGCACGCATATTTCTAATAACCTTCTGCATCTTTTCCTCAAGTTTCATCTGAATACATTGCATTTTGCAATTCTTATGAACATTTATCTAAAACTCGTTTTTCCGCGTTTAAACTTAATTTTACAACTAACTAATTCATGAAGTTAGACTTTATTTATATGGATCGATAGATAATTTATTCCTCTACTACAGAAAATTATTGGTTTTCCAATTACTCACCTACGTTTCGTTAGGCTGAGAAAAACTAAAAAAGGCGTAATTTTACTACTTATTGGTCAATACCTCACTTAGCGGTCAAAATTTTTGGTTCGTTTTTTGATTTAATCATTGTCTAGGTCCTTCCGCATCATATTAGGGTATAATTTTGCAGATATGAATTTTGCAACCTCAGCTCATTTTTTCATAATAATTCGACTGGACTAATCCGGCGCAACGCGGGACAGCGGCCGAGCGGCAACTCCCACCTGCCAAATCACTTCCAGGGCGCAATTCAGCTCCGATCGGGCTGATACTGGGCCTATAGGATAGGGCAACATCCCCACATATAGGCCACCTGGGAGTGGAATTTGCGTAGGACCCTTAGTTGCAGAGCTACGGCCCTTCAAAGACACCATACTGCGCGCCACCAGCAGGCGCAAACGCGGGAGCGCCGGCCGACGACAGCGCCGAGCGGCGACTCCCACCTACCGAATCACTTCCAGGGCGCAATTCAGCTCCGATCGGGCTGATACTGGGCCTATAGGATAGGGCAACATCCCCACATATAGGCCACCTGGGAGTGGAATTTGCGTGGGACCCTTAGTTGCAGAGCTACGGCCCTTCAAAGACAGCATACTGCGCGCCACCAGCAGGCGCAACGCGGGAGCGTATTTAGGAAAATGAGGATAAACTGCGAAAACATTTGTAAGGAATATCTAAAGAATTTTTATTCATTTTTACAGATTATAATATTATATTTATACATTTATACACTAAATAAATTAACATATCACAGATAGCATTTTTGCAATACCATTTCATTTTGACTCTTTGCCACAACAATTACTACTAAATTTTTTTAGCAATATATGTTAACATTACTTCATTCTGATTTGTCGATTATTCAACCAATGAACAAAACTAAATACTAAATTTTCTAAGCAAAAAATGTTAACACTACTTCATTGGAATTTGGCGAATACTCAACCAATGAACAAAAATAAATACTAAATTTTCTAAGCAAAAAATGTTAACATTATTTCATTGAAATTAGGCGAATACTCAACCAATGAACAAAAATAAATACTAAATTTTCTAAGCAAAAAATGTTAACACTACTCCATTGGAATTAGGCGATTACTCAACCAATGAACAAAAATAAATACTAAGTTTTCTAAGCAATAAATGTTAACACTACTTCATTGGAATTAGGCGATTACTCAACCAATCGACAAAGCTGAATACTAAATTTTCTAAGAAAAAAATGTTAACATTACTTCATTGGAATCAGGCGAATACTCAACCAACGAACAAAAATAAATACTAAATTTTCTAAGCAAAAAATGTTAACACTACTTCATTGGAATTAGGCGATTACTCAACCGATCGACACAGATGAATACTAAATTTTCTAAGCAAAAAATGTTAACATTACTTCATTGAAATTAGGCGAATACTCAACCAATGAACAAAAATAAATACTAAATTTTCTAAGCAAAAAATGTTAACACTACTCCATTGGAATTAGGCGATTACTCAACCAATGAACAAAAATAAATACTAAATTTTCTAAGCAAAAATGTTACACACTTCTTCCTTGAAATTAGGCGATTACTCAACCAATGTAACAAAAATAAATACTAAATTTTCTAAGAAAAATGTTAACACTACTTCATTGAAATTAGGCGATTACTCAACCAATGAACAAAAATAATACTAAATTTTTAAGCTAAGCACACAGAAAAAAATGTTATCAACTACTTAATTGCTTCATTGAAATTAGGCGATACTCAACAATGACAAAAAAACAATTTAAGCAAAAGAACCTACATTGGAATTAGGAACTAACCAAGATAATCAATTTTTAGCAAAAATGTTACAATACTTCATTGATTAGGCAATACTCAAATGACAAAAATGAATACTAAATTTTCTAACATTACTTCATTGAAATTAGGCGAATACTCACCAATGAACAAAAATAAATACTAAATTTTCTAAGCAAAAAATGTTAAGACTGCTTCATTGAAATTAGGCGATTACTCAACCAATGAACAAAAATAAATACTAAATTTTCTAAGCAAAAAATGTTAACACTACTTCATTGGAATTAGGCGATTACTCAACCAATCGACAAAGCTGAATACTAAATTTTCTAAGAAAAAAATGTTAACATTACTTCATTGGAATCAGGCGATTACTCAACCAATGAACAAAAATAAATACTAAATTTTAAAAGTGTAGGCGGCATTATTGATTTCATTAGAAAAAGGCCTGCTATTTTAGCTAAAACTCATTTGTATATCTCTATACTTTTAATTTATAAGTACTTTTTGACTATATTGACTTTGCCAATGACTCTTTTTTCAAAATGAATGTCGCTTAATCGATTGTACTTTGGCAAATCTAACAAAGTAGCTTGTGAAAAAAGCCTTTCAACAGAGGCAGAAGATGGTAGTGGAGTATTATACTGTAAGAACAATTCTTTAACCTTTGGAAAATTGTTTAAGATTTCTAGTTTTTTTGGTGTTTGCTGCTGCAGAAATCTCGTTAGTTCGTTTTGTACAGTTCGTGCTGGAACGCCAATAGATTGAGGTAAAATGTTTATTGGACTTGGACCAAAGTTATAGAAATCATCTGGGTCTTCATCTTCTTGTTCAGTAGATGTTGTTTGATTGTCATCTTTCAAAACACTGCGTATTATTTCATCTACTCGTTTTTGAGCATCTGAACTTAAACATTGTACCCATGATGATTTGAACCGTGGATGAAGCAATGCAGCTGTAGCAGCAAATTTTCCATTTCTTACAACATTGAAATAATCTGAAAATCGGTTCTCCAGTTTCTTAATCATCTGTGTAATAACGCTCCGTGATTTCTCGATGGTATGGTCTTCGCTCATGAACTCCCACTTTCTTTTAAGGCCTATCAATGTTGGCAACGTTATACCATAATAGCAATCATTTTCAGCTTGAAGCTTGTCAATGGCAGCTGCAAGCGGTTCCGACCATTTTAGAAATTCTTCCAAATAACTGAAATCTCCTCTTTGGAAGTTCACACTAAGCTTCAGAATGTCATTAGCTTCGTAGGACATCAACTTCAATTTCAATGAGCAAATTTGTTTTATCGCATCATATAACGAATTCCATCGAGTTGGTACTGGGCGTTTTATAGACTGGTTCAGAAATTTTGTAATGGCTTCACGTTTTTTCGGTGAACGCATAACCTTCCACAGTTCCTTACAAATGCGAAGAGTGCTTTCGTGAATTTCTTGAACAACCACATCATCTGTAATAACTTTGGTTGCATCTGTGGTGGCTAGGAGGTTCAGTGTATGGCTAGCACATCGTAAATGACGTGATAGCATTACGGAGTTCGCCAGTCCATCGTTAATCGTTGCGATATCCTCTAATTCTGATGAGTAAGTTTCATCACGTTCAAAAGCTTCCATTGCATGTGCTTCTGCGTCAATGTCCATGTTATCTTCAACATCATCATCATCATCATCATCATCATCATCGTCATCATCATTATTATCATCATCATTATCGACATTAGCAATTTCGCCTTGATTCGCTAATCGGTGAGTTCCTGTATTCACACTAGTAATATTTTGCGATTCTGCAATCATAATAAATTTGCTTACTAAATATCGTACCAGACTGAATCTGTATATAGAGCGCTTCGCGCTAATTTTTGTCACGCTTTATTTATAATTTTATAATATTAAATAATATTGCTTATTAATCGATTATTATTTTGAAAATTTTGAACAATGATTGCTGTTTTAAAATTTAAAGAACTTCATTATTGCGAAATGATTTTAACAATTTTAGAGAAAAGTTAATATAATAATCAAAATAAAAGTACAAAAAGATACATGTGGCCTAAGTTGCCCATTATTGAGTATAAATTGCGCCCGAAAGCTGGTATTAGGTCATACGTGAGCAAAGATTGAATTATAAGGTCGAAAGTATGTATGAAGGTTTCTTAGTCATTAAATTAAAAAAACTTGTATTCACAATTTTTTCAATTTTAACATTAAAATATAACATTCTCATACTTCATTTTTCAATCTAAAGTTAAATGCGAAATCATAATTGTATTATAGATAGACATCCGTCTATGGCTTTTGATCATACAGTCCACATACATATACAATGTTTGGATGCTTCTGAACATGCTGTTAATACTTTTTTATTTGCGGATTTAGAAATAACAAAATTTTACAAACCTGTATCAAAACAATCACGATCACTGATACCAAACTCTTTAAATGCTTTAACAAAATTTGACCCATTGTCACTTATTGTTGCTACAATTTTAGATTGATCGAGCGAAAAAGAAGTCTGGATTTCTAACAGTAAATTTGCCACGTTATCAAAAGTATGATCTCCAGGGAATCGACGACATGCTAAAGCAGCTGATTTTCTTTGGAATGTTTTCTCGTCAATCTAAAATCAAATAACTAGTTTTAATAAATAGTAATTATTATGTAAATACTTTCAGATAATTAACTACCCAGTGTGCAGTTACTCCCAAAAATCTGCGGTTTGTACTACTCCAAGCATCTGCTGTTAAGCAAATCCATGATGTTGTTGACATTGTTCGGCGTATATCTTTGATAATTTTATCATACTTGTCGTCGATTTTTAGCGTAACTGCGTAGCGACTAAGATGCTTTAAAGGTGTGTTCCTTCCAGATTTTAATTTGAGATCTATTAAAAACAAGTATTATTTCAAGAATTAATATCATCACAATAACATCAACAACAATCATAATAATAAATCTTATGTACCGTCAAAAATTTTTCTAAAGCTCGGTTTTTCGACAGTCTGAGCAGGTAAATGATTTTCTATAATATAATTAACGACATTGTCTTCGAATTGACTTTGTGAAAAGGCTCCCCGACGACCCAGAACATCATCTCTTGAACTGTCTTTTTTAGCTTTTTTGTGATCCACGTATTCGTTATACTTGTCCGGATGCTTTCTCTATATAATTATAATAACATACATATATACGTCTATTGTATCTACATTAGAGTGACCTTATTCTGCATATTGCAAATTTTTGAGCGCACTGGATGAAATGTCATTATTTCATTTAAAATGAAAAATGCCTTTTATACAATTTGAAAGTATTCTTTGAATCATTTTATGATATTTCTGTTCTTGGTAAATTTTTATAAAAACTTCAAATTTTCGATGTAAAATTAATTTTAGGTAATACGGATTTTGAATTATTTTTCAAGAACAAACCTTTCCTAGGTTTCATCAAAGAATACTATACATTTTTTTCGGATTTTTTCTGGATGTTTTATGAAATTTCCATCCTGAGTAAAATGATACTTTCTTTTGTTACCTTTGATATTTTTCATTATTTTTGATACCTACTTTCCTCCGAGCACTTTTGAAAGTTTGCTATTCAGAAATAAGGAGTAACCTGCTACCAAGGGGCTGATCAATCAGAAATTTGCCTCGGAAGTCTTTGGAAGTCTTTCGAAGTCTTTGGAGATTTTGGAAGTCTTCGGGACTAACTCACCCCTTTTTTACGGGGATTGGGTCGTCGGTCTACTACCTGGTAGAGAGCTGTGGGGTTTGGTCTTGTATCATGAATAGTATACATTGACGCATGCGCATGCGCTTCGTCAGTTGCAATTTCTATGTCTGAATAATATCTAAATAATATTTCTATAATATTTAAGTTTGTAAATTAATTTTTAACATTATAAAAGAACTTTTAACATTTTATATGAAAGATTAATCTGAAAAGTAATAGCATCTTGAATCCTAAAAATCAAAAATTTGCATATTCCACTTAATTTATTATTGTGAATTGAACTAAAATGAACATTGAACAAAAATAGATAAAAACAAAATCACGCTGTTCAAAATCGAGTTCAATAAAATTGAACTCGCACGTATTCGTATAAGCGTGTGCGTTGACTTATAGCAACAGTATACTGTTAGTCGGGGCAAGTTAGCATTTTTGCATTAAGTTTCTTCTAACTTTATTTTTATGATTGAAATATATTATTGGTAACGTATTGAAAATGACCCTAAAGTCTTGACTTCGGGCCAGGTCGGGAACATTGTTATTATTGCAAAATAACCTTCAAAATTGCACTTTTTTTAAGCTTTTCGTAAATAACTTCCTTGTAACTCATTTCATGTAAAAAAAGATAGAGATAAAAGTTGTTCAGAATAGAATTTTGTATAAGGTACATGTATTCCCGACTGCGAAATTAAGTTTTTTCATCGTTAAATTGTTAAACATAAAAAATTTTTTTTTAATTTCATATTGCTACAGATTTCACAAAAAATAATTTTTTTCATTGGGTGAACACCTAAAGGTGAGTTTTAATACGAATAATTTAAAAATCGTTGTCCGATCTTGACATCTCAAAATGGCGTCTTATTGCAAAATTATTTAGCCTAAAATTTCAGCCGACGACTGAACCATCCTCTACAAAAAAAGGGTCGGGTAGGTATAAACCTTTTTTTTTAATTTCGGGAGTCTCGGAAGTCTTTCGAAAGACTTCCGAGTGATCAGCCCCTCACCTGCAACACTTATATGTAACATGTATATTTTTTACCTTCAGATGCCTTCCAAAGTTTGAAGAAACATCAGCTTTTCCTTTAATTTTGCTGTTACATGACACGCACTTTGCTACTACATTTTTCGATTTCGCATTCGATTGATCGATCATCATTGTAAAAAATTTTCCGTCTAACCATATATGCTCAGCACATTTTCGAAAAAATGTTTGTTCTTCTCCTGACAATTCCTCTATTTCTGTAAGATTAAATGACTGATTCGGTGACGGTGTCAATGTCGGTGAGGTAAATGCTGATGTTGATTGAGACGATGAAGGAGCAGATTCCATTTTACTAAAAAATCCTATAATAATTTATAACCAGAATTTATTTAGTAATAATTTAGAATGGCAAATATTAATATTTATTACAATTTTGTTTTAATGACTTCTTCATACACAATTCATTGTAACCATTATATTTTTCACTGCTGAAGGTATTAATAACAATCATAGTAAATAACAGTATCGCGATTTAAAATCAGTTTTTTTCTCGATTTCTTAAAAAATCCACTGGATCGTTCAACGTTGTGTGACAAAATTCGATTGATATATATCAGTGGCTTACAGGAAGAATCACTTAAGTGACATTTTCGTGTTTTCGAGAAAAAGCGATTTCAATGTTTGGAGTAATACGTAAGATCGAAATGTCAAAGAAATGATCTAAGTATCGGCTCATTTGATTAGGTATCTGATGTGAATACACCGTAGTGTTCCATTTGTAAATAGTTTCTTTCCCGACGTACAAGCTAAACAAATTACTCGAGTTAAGTGGTTCTGCAGGAACTTTGCAGATAAGTGGTTATGCGGTCACTTTCTTTGAGAGCTCGTAACTAATTAGTCCGGGAGTCCTGTAATTTTGTCAGCCACTTTCTTCTAGATTTAGTTTTATTGTCGAAATATGTTAGTCATAACGTACTGAAGGTAATCCTGAGTTTTCGACTTCGGACCTGATCGGGAACATTGTTATTATCGCAAAATAAACTTCAAAAAAGCACTTTTTTTCAGTTTTTCGAGAATAATTCTTTTGCCACTCATTTTATGCAAAAAAAGGTAGGGGTAAAAGTTCTTCAGAATTGAATTTCCAATAAGAAACATATGTTTTCGAATGCGATATTAACTTTTTTCATCGTTAAATTATTAAACAAAAAATTTTTACATAATTTTTAGTACATAAGCCGTATATACACGTAGTCGAATCGGTTCGACCCTGCCGACGTGTGTCTGCTATAACTACGCAGCTATTATTACGTTGTACATACTAAATGTCATATTTGAGAGCTTATGCTATGTCAATAATCTTTTTTTTGGAAAAACTATGACAATATTAAAAAATGAAAAAAAAATTTTTTGCTTAACAATTTAAAGATGAAAAAAGTTAATATCGCATTCGAAAATATATGTTTCTTATTGGAAATTCAATTCTGACGAAATTTTACCCCTACCTTTTTTTGCATAAAATGAGCGGCAAAAGAATTATTCGCGAAAAACTGAAAAAAAGTGCTTTTTTGAAGTTTATTTTGCAATAATAACAATGTTCCCGATCAGATCCGAAGTCGAAAACTTAGGGTTATTTTCAGTAGGTTATGCTAACATATTTCGACAATAAAACAAAATCTAGAAGAAAGTGGCCGATATCCCACTATTGAACTCCCTGACTCCCGGACTAAATGCAATTTGCGATTAAAAACATTCGGGCAGGGCATATTGTTACAGTTTAACTCATGCCCTTTCCTGTGGTGTAATTGAAATTTTCGAAAATTGTTGAAAATGAGAAAAAACGGTTTCAAGGAAAAAAGCATGGGTTTTCCACAATTTTACATACAAATTTATAAAATTAAATTATAGAATCTTTGGCTAAAATAAAATTGTGTACGGAAGTCAGGAATTAATTATTTAAAATTTTTATAATTATATTTATACAACTTACCAATGTAGCTGCTCTTACTATGAAATAATTGAAAGTGTAAATTAACACAAATTAATGCTTGAAGCAACGTCGACTGATGTAGGTATCCTTGCACAGCACGGGAAGCATTTGACGACTTATGGGACAAGTGAGCAAATCGCTAAACACTCACTCACACACACACACACACATATATACATATACATTATACACGCACGCACGCACACACAAACGCACGCACACACCCGCTCGTATGTACAGAATAAATTGTTTTGTTTTCCTGAGACAAATGTATGCGGCACCAAAGTCAAAGATATTTGGGATATTTACCTGTACATGCCATCAGTCAGCGCTTGGTGAGCATCCTGTAGACACGGACGGAAACATCTGCGACCATTTGAAATGGGAAATTTCAACTCGCTATTCACAAAAAAGCCGCCAAAGGTAACTATTTTATTTTATATATACCCTAATTTAATTTAATTTAATTTAATTTTTTATATATTGTAACAGACGCGTAGGTAGGAGTGCGCGAAGGACACGAGACAGGAGTGTACGTTGCGTATAAGGTTTATTGAGCTTAGAGAGAGAAGCTCTGCCCTTGTTCGCGGTCGCCGGTGGTCTGCCTGCGTCGTCTCCGAGCTGCGGCTCGTAGACTCGCAGTCACGCGGCCAAGGTGCAAGCTTGCACTTCTTGGCCGTGGGAAGCTCTCGGCCGGCCTATTCTCTGCTGACGCTGCGTCTGGTGCAGCGGCAGCTCCGGCTATCGGGCCGGCTCCGGTTATCAGGCCGGCTGGTCACCCGAGCTTTTGCTCGTACGTGACACGTCCGGTGCGCGGCGGTCAATGCGACCTCGCGACCGTAAAAAACGATAGAGAAAAAAAAATATGAAAACAAAACTGACGGCTCGGCCGAGAACTGCGATGTTAGATCTTGATTTCGGGATTGGGGAATGTCAGGTGATTAGGAATCACGGGGATGCCAGCGGGGCGTTAAGCCCGCGCAGAGGAGGGATTGGTCTTCCAAAGGGGTCTGTTACGGGATGGGATGTCTTTTTCAAATTTTCGGTAGCAGCCGCTGCTGCTTTACAGAGGGCTCGGGCAGAGCTCGTACATAATAGAAGAAAAAAAAATACAGTGAGATAATAGCAATAGTACATAATGATAATAGTGCATCATAATAATAGTAATATTACATAATAATAATAACAATAGTAGAACGTAATAACGATGGTATCTAATGAAGATAACAATAATATAAAGTGATTAATAATAGCACATAATATTAATACATGATGGTGATTAAAAGCGTAGTTTGGCCGTTTGAATCTTGCCACGCTCAGTCGCTCCGGCGGCGCGGCTCGTCGCCTTCAGCCCCGGTGTTTATACGCCGGGGCGATAAGCGCATTCCGACGGCCAACGGAGCGCCTGGCGAGGCTGTAGTTACACTTGAAATCGAAGTATTGCTTCGTGCGGCGTTGCCGGTAATCGCCGCGTCGCCCGCCTGGAGCAGCTCGGCTGGTCTTGGGTTTGCTTGCGCGCCGCCGTTTTTCGTGTGCGCGTGTCGTGTTCGTGCGTGTTTCCCTGCCCCGAGAACGCGTGGCAAAAGCGCGTAGACTTAGGTGCACGTGTAGCCGCGCGCGTGCAGTTGAGAGGTCTTCGAGTGCCTGCGAGTTTTTGGGTTCGAGGATTTTATGACAGTTGAGGCCGCCGGCCGTCATAAAACCTCGTAGCCCCGGCTTGCACGTGCCGTCGGCCGCCGGCTCTCGCTTGGGCCTGCTTATCGCTTCCGGAGTTGAAGTTTATACTTCGGGGCGATAGGCGCATTCCGGTGGGCTCGAGAGTGCGGCGGGTGGAGCAGTGCGCCAGTGCGAGATTGATCGTTCGACCTTGCAGACGTGTGCTTCGCAATTGATCGAGATGACGTCGCTTTTTCCGAGTGAATATCCGTGAGTGATCGCGTGTGTTGTGCGGGTGGCGTTTTACGTTGCTTGTGCTAATCGTTTGTGAGTGTTGCTTTTGTTTCAGGCCATGGGACGCTCCGGATGCCGTGGAGATGTGCGCGCCGAAATTCGGCGCCTATCTACATGCTGCAGGGGCCGGAGCCGGGGTTGAGGTGACTTCCACGTGCCAGTGGGAGAATATAATGTGCCCCCAGTGCCGTGACGTAAGTGAGCGGGGTTACTTTGTTTTTTTTTTTGTGTTTCCTTTTGAGTGTTCGGGTGTTACGGCGTGGTGTAACGGTGCCTCTTTTTTTTTTTTTTATTTTCCAGGCTGCGCCTGCTGACCAGCCCAGCCGTGGCTGGATGTTTACATACTGCACCACGGCGGGCCCGAAAACTCGGCAGCCGCTCGTTAGGCGCTGGGGTGCCCCGCCGATCGGGGATCAACTGTGGGCCGTCGACGGCGCCGGAGAGATACGGGTGCCCGTGATCTGCGACGTGCATGGTCGCGTAAGTATGAGACTCTTTGTTTTTTTTGTTTTGTTGTGTGGGGGAGTGTATGACATCATTATTCTTTTTGCAGTTGGGCTACCGCTGCGTGCGCGTTTCCCCGGGGGTGTGGAGCTGGTGGGGAGGCCCGGTACTCGGGCATGCACTTATCGAGGGAGGTTACGTCCATGAGCTGACGTGTGCTCGTGGCAATGTGAGTATTTTGCCTCTTTATTTTTTTGCTTTTTGTAGTCTTGCTTGGACTCCCTCTACGATGTACTAATTGTTTCTCTGCTTTTAGGTCGTGCGCCTTCTCTTACATCGTGGCGCAGCTCCGGAGGGTGAGGCAGGCCTTGCGTGCTACGACGTCGGGCAGTATAGGCCGGGGGATTTGTTCCAATGCAGTCTCCCGTGCCGATGCTGCCCGAGGAACTTGCAGCCGGCGCGCTTTACTGTTGAAGGCTCCGGAGAGTAAGCGCCCGGGCGTATAGCGTCGTTCGAGGGGCGGAGGAGAGAGAAGAGAAAGAAGGGAAATTACGTAATGAAGCGGGGCGAACCCTCGACAGATTGGGAGAAGAACTTTAATAAAACAAAAAAGATTTCCCTATTTATATTGTTTGTATTTTTGTTTTTGTTCGCCTGTTTAGGCATTTCTCACAGGTGTTCTCTAGCGAGGAACTGTGCCGTGGGCTTCGGCTTCTGCGCCGTCGGCTTGCTGTCGCTCGCAAGTCCTCGCATCTCGTTGTTCTGCGGGTTGGCGCTTCGTGGGACTCGGCGTCTGCGCCGTCGGCTTGCTGCTGCTCGCAAGCCATCGCATCTTATTCCTCTGAAGGCTGGCACTTCGTGGGGCTCGGCCTCTGCGCCGTCGGCTTGCTATCGCTCGCAAGTCCTCGCATCTCGTTGTTCTGCGGGTTGGCGCTTCGTGGGACTCGGCGTCTGCGCCGTCGGCTTGCTGCTGCTCGCAAGCCCTCGCATCTTATTCCTCTGAAGGCTGGCACTTCGTGGGGCTCGGCCTCTGCGCCGTCGGCTTGCTATCGCTCGCAAGTCCTCGCATCTCGTTGTTCTGCGGGTTGGTGCTTCGTGGGACTCGGCGTCTGCGCCGTCGGCTTGCTGCTGCTCGCAAGCCCTCGCATCTTATTCCTTTGAAGGCTGGCACTTCGTGGGGCTCGGCCTCTGCGCCGTCGGCTTGCTATCGCTCGCAAGTCCTCGCATCTCGTTGTTCTGCGGGTTGGCGCTTCGTGGGACTCGGCGTCTGCGCCGTCGGCTTGCTGCTGCTCGCAAGCCCTCGCGCTTCGTTCCTCTGAAGGCTGGCACTTCGTGGGGGTGGAGGGAGGTGCCAGGCCGGGGCGATGAAGCCGCCATTCTAAGGCAACGGCCGAGTGAAGTTGGCCTCGATAGCTGCGCGCTCCTTTGTCTGCGCGGGCCTTGCGGCTGCTGCCGCCTCTGTAGTCGGCGAGAGTGCTTCGGCCCAGCTCGGTGTTTCTAGCTCGCGTCGTTGAAGTCTGCATCCCTTCGGCCGTTTGTTTGGAGGGGACCATCATGCGTATGCTCGAGGTCGTGGACGAGGCTACTGCGTGAGTATACCTGTGTGAGGCTTGCGACGCGAGTGTTATTGAAAGCCTGCGCTAACTGCCGCCCTTTGCTCCAGGTCGTTGGGGTATAATCGGGAAGGCTCCTCTGATGGCGCGGCGCGGGGCTTACGATCCGCCCTCCTGCCGCTGGTTCCTGGCTTGCCCGCCTTGAGTCATCGGCTGCTGCGCTTTGACCTGCGCGCGGCCCAGCGCCGGCTGGTGGAGCGCTATTTCCCCTCGGAGGCACGCTCTGCCATGCTTGGCTTCGCTGCGGAGTGGGTAAACTTCCTCCCGGCCCACACGCTGGCCGACATTGTTTATGGCCGGCGCGTCGTGCGCCTCAATTGGGTGCTACTGGAGGGCAAGCCGGACAGTTTCGTGGAGAATGTCCTCCTGCACGAGGTGGTGCACTCGTATCTGGAGGTCGTCGAGGGGGATCGCGAGCATGGGCGGGCCTTCCGCCAGTGGTGCCGCGCTATCAACCGGCGCGGGGAGCACGAGGTTCGTGAGGAGCAGCCGTGGCCCTGCAATTCTCCATGAGGTTGGCAAATTTTCTTTTGCACATCTAGCGTGCGCTCATCTTGCCGTCGTGTGGGCTCGTGGGCTTGTTTTGCCGAGGTTGCGCGTCGGTCGCGCGGGTTACGAACTTCCGAGTGTTGTAGCTCGCGAACCATAAGTGTTAGGGTTCGCTGACCCAACAGAGGGATTAAGGCTCAGGAGCCCTGCTATCCGCTCACGTAGAGGGCCGGCCCTATCTTCAGCTCTGGCTGGGCTGAGGGGCTCCGAAGTGGCCTTGCAAGCTCGCACACCGGCGCGGTGCGTCACTGATGTCCGCGCGTGGGTTATGGGCTTCCGCGCGCTGTAGCTCGCGAACCGCGAGTGTTAGGGTTCGCTAACCCAACAGAGGGATTAAGGCTCAAGTGCCCTGCTATCCGCTCACGTAGAGGGCCGGGCCAATTTTCGGCCCTGGCTGGGCTGGGGGGGCTCCGAAGTTGGCCTTGCGAGCTCGCACGCCGGCGCGGCGCGTCGCTGGTGTCCGCGCGCGGGTTATGGGTTTCTTGCGCGCTGTAGCTCGCGAACTGGGCCCGGCCGCGTTAGTTTTATCGGTCCCCACATTAATTAACGCGATTTGTGTTGCAGGAAGGGGGGTGCTCGCTGCGGCGAGTCCGCCGCCTGCCGTGGAGTTGCTGCCGGCCGAGTGCGTGGCGTCGGCGCTGATGTACACGCTTTTGCGCGATGAAGAGGGAGCGGCGGGAAATAAACGCAATTTCAAGGCTATGAGTGTTTTTCTTTTCTGTTACCGCATCAACCTCCTGGGGGGGGGGGTGTTCCTGTAAGGCGCGGCAAGGGGGATTTGGGGCTGTTATACCCGTTCTTCGCGCGTGGCGCGCTTGCGGCTCTGCAGCCGCTCAGCCTGCTCGAGGGCCATGAGTTGTTCCTGTTGCTTTAGCATGCGGCGGAGGGGGCCGCCGCGGTGTCGGTGATAACAGAGGCACATTGCTGCCCCTATTATCACGAGCAGGATGATCGTGGCCGACACCGAATACCCGAAGGTGGCGGAAGCGCTGCTCAGCTTGCGGAGCTCAAAGGACGTGGCTCTGCGGGTCGCGATGTCTTTGGCCCGCTCTGCTATTTCGTGTAGGGCCACCCCTGTGCGCAGGCTGTCGAGGTTCATCCCCTGCCGTGCTTCTGTTCGGCTGATTGCCTTCTTTTCTATGGTCTCGCGCAGCTCCGTTTCGGCGCCCGCTGACTCGTTGAGGCTTTGAATTATTCTTTCTGAATCGAGCTCGATCGTCTCGAACTTAGATTCGTTGAGGAATGCGGTTATCGTGTGTGAGGCCGCCAGGTGGGCATCCGCTGTGTGGGCGGAGCACCCTGGCCTGAGTTCCACAATGCCGACTCCTGCGATGTCGTCGGTTAACTCTTCCTTGCGCGTGCAGGAGAAGAGAATCTTCTCGGTGCCTCTCATAGAGCATAACCACGCGTTAGCGTTGTGCAGACGCAGCCAGAACGTGCCCCTCAGCTGCTTCAGACGAATGTCGCATGAAGATGGGTCGCTGATCTCCCTCCCCGCAGCGATTTTTATCTCGCAGGGGGAATCGTTTCCTATCTCCCGGGCCGGCTCTGGGTTGACGACGATGAATCCCCCGTCCATTTTCCGTAATTTCGGGACGACCTCAGCGGCGATCGGCATGTATGTCCTATTAGAGCTACTCACTGCAAAGTAGATGTGCTCTGGCCAGATATAGGCCGCCATATCTCGTGTGCCAAGGATGTCTTGCGTCGTTGGGACTGGGGTGGCTTTAAATAGGTTGTAGTCTTGCAACCCGAGCAGGGGTATGTTAATCCGGTACACCAGGCATCCGTCGACGTAGAGGACGTCAATTTTAGAGATGTCAAGAATCGACATGATTGACACCTTGTCCTGGGGGATAGGGAACCTTACGGTGGGCATCGAGCTGTTAACCTTCGTCATCGCTTCTATGAACGCGTCGGGGGAGATCATACGCGGGTGGATCGCGCCGTTTTTGGCGAATAAGATCGCGTGTACGAGGGTGTCCGTATCGGCCCTCAGCTGTTCGATGCTGAGTCTTGCACTGACGAGGGCGTTCAGGACCGCGATTTTTTTGTCATTAGAGGCGGTTTTGTTGGTTAGGACCTCTGTCGCTAGATCGAGGCGTTCTAACCTGGAGTTTAATCGCGACAACTCGCGCTCGATGACTTGGGTCTGGTCGGCTAGGAGTGCTGCGGTTTTGCGCGAGTCCCCAGCTACCGATTGGATCGATCGCTGTATTTCTTTAGCGTCGTCTTCGGTCAGAGTGCCGTACAAGAATTTCTGGATCGGGCCCCCGAACGGAACGATGCCGGACCAGCGGCGGACGCGGCGCTTACCGTCTTTCGCGTTGTCAATTAGGTGCTCGTTTAACAAAAGCAGGTCCTTAACCCGCTCGGCCTGTCTGGCCGCCGCCCTTGCCTCTAATGCTATGGTGTCGTTTTCGCAGTTCCAGCCGCACGCGCTAATGATTCGGTCGACGCTGGCTTCGATTCGGGCCGCGGCTTCGAAGAACGGCTGGAGGTCCGTTCGCTGGACGATCTTCCAGTCAGCGTTGGACGACGCCAATGGGGCGATCTTCTCGGTGATTAGGCCCAGCTTCCCATCCAGGTGATGGATCGTCCGTCTCGGGATTTGGGCCTCTTGCCCGGCTGGTGAGGCTATGTGGCTCGCCAGGGTGGCCCTGTAAATAATGGCGGATTGGTATGCGCTATTGCGCTGGGCAGTTCGGCGTGGCCATGGTTGCGTTCAGGGGGGGGATTGCGAGTGCGTCGATTTTTGACTGTCGTTTTTTTTGCATGGTAGCACGTCCGGTGCTACGGAAAAAAAAACGATAAAAAAAACGACGCAGTCACGGCCTTTCGTTTTCCGAGTCGGTGTCGAGTAGGAATTCCGAGGCGCGCTTTATTTTGTCGACGTGGACGACTTTCATGTCACCGTTGACCACCAATGTCACGCTGTTTGTTCGGCTGTCGATTTTCGCGATCTCGAAGGGCCCTGTATACTCCGTTCCGAATTTTTTGTGTTTCGGCTCCTTCAGCAGGAGGACGAATTCGCCCTCGCGGAAGTGTTTGATGTTGAGCTTTCGGTCATAATAATATTTGGAGCGGAACTTGGCCTGCACAAGGTTCATGGCTGCCGCTGTCTGGAGCACCTCCAGGTTACCCGTCATTTCCTCGATGAACTCATTATACGTTAGGGCTGATCCCTCACGAGGGAAGCTGGACGGCGTTCTTGGCTTGGTCCCGAATACGAGTTCGTGGGGCGAGTACCGAGTGCTCTCGTGCACGGTGCAGTTGTAGGCGTGCTGGCATAGGGATGTCCACGAGTCCCAGTCGTCGAAGGACTTGACGTACTTGCGCAGGTATTCGGTGAGCGTGTGATGCATGCGTTCAATAGATCCATTGGACTGGGGATGGTATGTGGTCGTGCAAAATTTTCGGATCCCGAACAGCCTGGCAAATTCTTCCAGTAGCCGATTTTGGAAATGCGTCCCCTGGTCGGTGAGTATGGCCTCGGGTGGGCCGAATACGCATATAACCTTTTCGGTGAGGGCTCGCGCGACTTCTTCCGCGTTGGCTAGCTTCACCGGGATCAGTAGGGTGAACTTGGTGAGGAGATCCTGCGCCGTTAGGATGTAGCGGTTCCCCTGTTTCGTCCTTTCTAACGGTCCGTAGAAGTCCAGCGCTAACTGGTCGAAGGGGAAAGCCGGTGTATTGCTTATGAGCAGTGGCGCGCGAGTTTTTATGCGGACTAGTTTGTTCGTTTGGCAGATGCCGCAGCGAGCGACAAACTGCCTGACGTCATGCCGCATGTTTTGCCAATAGAAGTCGCACGCAATTTTCGCGTACGTTTTCGTGGTGCCGCGGTGGCCTCCTGCGGCCGCCACATGGTATTGCTTGATAAGCTTGTAACGGTTTTTTGTAGCCGGGACGGGCAGGTTGTTCAAGTACAGCACTGCCGTGATGCGTTTGCCGGCGAATATGCCATCAAATAACTCGCTGAAGACTGCCCATTCGGCCAGCCTCAGCATCCCGAGGTCTCGGACTACGGCGAAGCTCTTTAGCTTACGGGTCGTCGCTACCCTGCTGAGCGTCTTTAGGCACTTTCGCAGGTCGCTACGGATGGGCCTCTCTTCGCTGTAGTTCTTGACGCATAGGCCTATGACTTGGAGGCCCGAGCAGTCCGAGATGCTTACTTCGCCGACGCCGAGTTGCTGGGCCGCTAGGCTTTCTGGGTGGATGTAGCCTCGCTCTACGAGTGCTTGCAGGACTTCCGAGGACAGCTTGTTGTCTGCCGCCGTGAGGTAGACGAGGTTTTCCTTATAAGCGAAGGGATGCTCCTTTACCGGTCGTAGGTGTACGAACGGCGGTACCTCTTCGCCGTCGGGAGTCGCCCATGGCGGTTTTTCGCGCGGAGGTCTGGCGCGCGCGATGACGTAGCGCCTGAGGGCGTCCTCTTTGAGGGCTGTCGCTGCCACTGTGGGCATTCCGGCTCTTGACTCTCCGGAGGTCCGCCGGCTTGGTCTCACCTGGCTGCTCGATTCTCCCTGAGGGTCCGGGGTGACCGTCGCTCCGCTGAGGGCTTCGTCCTGTGGCGGCTGTTCCGCCGAGGGGGTCAGGTCGTGGTGTCGGGGCGTGGGGCTGCTTGCCGCGCTCGGCCTGCTCCCGTAGTCTATGTCGCCTGCCCCGCAGGGGGATTGCGGCATGGGAATGTCCGCAGGCGATGGCGAGGGTTGCCTGTACGCCGGGTTGTCCCTTGAGCTAGCGTTTCCAGGGTCTTCCGGGCTCCCGGGGGCTTTTGCTGAGCTCCCCTTTGCGCGCTCCCCACGGCCAAGTGTTAGGGGGACGGTCGAACTATGCCCGTCATCCGGGGGTGGGGATCTGCTGCGCGCAGTTGCATCTCCACGCGCTCGACCTTCAGGTATCGCCACTCGCCTATAGGGCGTGAAGTGCTGACCTTCCAGGTGCAAGTGGACGATTTGGTCCGTGCCATTTGCCAGTACGTGGAAGAATATCGTGCTGCCTCCCGGGCTTTTAAAGTGGATGCATACGTTGACCCTGAACTCGTGTGCGAACACGAACGCGCAATCCACATTGCCCCACGCGTGATCTGACTCCAGGATGGCCTTTGTTTCCGCGTACTCGCCGCAAGCTAGCAGCTTGTCCGACGCCAGGAGGCGGCGACGCAGCTCCTGCGGTGACATGCTTAGTTGTGCCGCCCTGATGAGGGAGTAGAAGAGGCAATTACCTGGGGGATCGTTGGGGATGTCCGGGCACTGCTGCAGGGTCAGGTATGCCTCCAAGCAGCGGCCTTTCCTTATATACGTGTGCATCAACACGTTGGCTGACGACGCTGACGAGCGCACGTCTGACGACGACTTCCGCCGCTCGTAGTTGCGTTTTACGCCTGCAAAGTCTTCGCGGGGTCCGACGTCCACTGGATCGTCGGGTATCGTGCCGTCGGCCGTCTCGTCGACCTCCATGGCCTTGTGCGGGGATGAGTCGGCTGCCCTGTCTCCAGCTGTCGTTCGGGGGGCTGCGACGCTTTCCGGGGTGCCACCTGGACTCTGGCTCGCTGCGGGCGAGTTGCTGGCGTAAGGGGTCCGCGCTGGCCGCGAAATGCTGCCGCCGCACCCCGGTGATGTGCCTGACACAGGGGTTGGGGGGGCGGCCGCGAACGGAGTGGTCACGATGGGCTTTTCGGGGGCGTTATTGTTTTCCACTACCTCGATACACAGCCCTTTCTTGCTGCCGCGCGCCCGCCTGCTTACCTTAATGGCGAGCTTCTTTTTGGAGGCGCCAGTGCGCCAAGGCCATGGAAGAACGAGCGTTGGTGCACTGCGCAAGGAGGTGGAAGAATGCGACTGCGGTCTACCCGATTTTCGCGGCTCGGCTTGGTGCGGGTGTGCGTTGGTATCGTTAGTCTGCGCTGACTTCGGGGCCGAGAGGGTGATTTCTGGCTCCGGTGAACTGGGGCTGCCGAACTGGACCCGTGCTGTACTGCCGGCTGCACTTGCCGACGGGGTCGGGGAATACAGCCTTGGAGTCTTCCTGCTATAAGCCGACATCCCCCGCGTTGACTCATGCCCCAGGGGTGCTATATCCCTCTGGTACTGCCATGTTTCCGGCCGTATGTCTTCCGGAGCGGTCGACGACCTTGGGAAGGTCGTGATGAGGCTGGCTCTATCAGTGGGAGAGGCCGCCCGGGGCGGCTGCCATTAGGTTCGTCCAGGTACACTTGGACGTAACTACCTCCTCGCCCTGTAGGGCCCCTCATGGCCAGGTCCATGGCTCTTCGGATGAAGGTCAGCGTTGCCTCCTCTTACCTGGTCCCATGGCTAGTCGTTTAAATTGGAGGTAGACTGGTTGCTGCGGACTTCCCATCCGGCGCGTAAAAGGGCCGTCAGGTGCTTGGATATACCATGGCGAGCAGCTCCTTATCGTAGGTCGGGTATCCAGCTCGCTACCCTTGAGACAGCGTGAAGCGAAGGCGCATGGTTGATCGGCTCCCAACTTGCCCTGACTCAAGATGCACCCAAGTGCGAAATCGGAACTGTCGACCGTGACGATAAAGGGCTGGTCCATATCCGGGGCCTTGAGCACCGGTGGATTCGCCAACCGGTCGAAGGGTCTCGAACGCGCTCTGCTGCTCCTCGCCCCAGGTGAATTTTCCCTCTGGCTGCGCCACTTCGTATAAGGGCCTTGCGATCTTCGCGAAGTCCTTTATGAAGCGCCGGTAATAGTTGAACAGGCCAATGGCTTGTCTGACCTTGTGCGCGCTGGTGGGCACCGGGTAGTTTGCCATCGCGCTAGTTTTGGCCGGGTCTGCCTTGATGACTCCGCCGCCGACTATGTGCCCGAGGACTTGGGCCTCGCGTTTCAAGAATTGGCATTTCTTCGGCTCGACGGTCATGTTGGCGTCCACGAGCCTCTGCAGCACTCGGCGGAGGCGATCGCCGTGCTGTTCGAGGGTCTCACTGAAGACCATCAGGTCGTCCAGGTACACCTCTACCTCCTCGCCCTGTAGGCCCCTCATGGCCAGGTCCATGGCTCTGGTGAAGGTCAGCGTTGCCTCCTTTAGGCCCATGGCTAGTCGTTTAAATTGGAGGAGCTGGTTGCCGGACTTCCCATCCGGCGCGTAAAAGGCCGTCAGGTGCTTGGACTTGGGATCCATTTCAATCTGGTGGTATCCCTGCTTCAAGTCCATGACGGTGATGTAATTGGCTGCCGCCAGGTTCTCGAGGATATCACTGGTAAACGGCAGGGGGTGACAGCTCCCCTCGGTCTCCTCGTTTAATGCGCGGAAGTCAGTCACAAGGCGGAATCGCTTATTTCCTTGAGCGTCCGGCTTCTTGGGGACTATCCAAAGCGCTGAGGAGTAATTAGAGCTGGAGGGCTCGACTATCCCTTGCTCCTGGAGCTTAGCCAGCTCTCTCGCCATGTGCTCCTTTATTGCCGGTGGGAACCGGTAGCGGCCTGTACGTATAGGCTTGTTGGACTTTAGGACGATTTCGTGTTGTAGCAGGTGCGTCGCTGGCAATGGCTCTCCGTCCAGTCCGAAGACACCTGCGAACTCGTCTATTACGTCCCGCACCAGGGCGATCTCTTCTTCGTTACACTTCTCGAGGTCAGCGAGCTCCAGGATTCTCGCAACTCTCCTTTCTCTTGCTGCGTTATCGGCTTGCAGTGCGGCGTTGAGGCGCTCAACCTCTCTATAGTCGGAGTGCACTTCCTGGCCGCAAGTCAGGCGCCTAATGTCGGCAGTTTCTCCGGTCGTTCCCCCTGTTTGGCCGTCCCCGTCGGCCTCACACGAGGGGTTTCCCGGGACTAAGCAACAAGGCAGGATCTCAACGACCGGAGTCGGGATCGTCACTTCCTTGCTGCTTGTGTTTATGCACTCGGCCATCGCTCGACCGCTTCTGTTTTCTGCTAAACAATTGCCAAATAGGAGGTCGGGGTGAATATCCTGCAGCGGGATCCATCCGACTACCGCCTCAGAATTTGCTACGCGGGAGCTGATGACCATCCTCACCCGTGGGGGGATTGATACTTTTTCATCTTCCACGAATGGGAAGGTAAGGTCACCGAGGCGCAGGCATCTGGTGTCTGCGTCGACGCTGCCGTGCAGTGCCTCGATCACGTCCCAGCCCAGGATCCCGTCAGTCTGGATAGGGAACTCGGGGGGCACGATGTGCATGTCGCAAATCATATCGTGGATTGCCACGGTCGCGACTCCAATAGTTTGGGCAAGGCCGCTGGTCACCCCACGAATGGTGATTTTATATTGGAAATTGATTAGGACTCCCCTTGCGAGCTTGTCGATTTTAAGAATGGAGATGTCCGCTCCGGAATCAACGAAGAACGATGCTCTCCCCAAGAGCAACTGCGATGATTCCAAGCTAACGATAGGCGGCGTACGCCCGGCCGTAAGAAAACGCAGGTGAGCGCAGCATGAGTCCGCGTCTGAGTCATCTGGTGACTTCACGATACCGCGGGCTGCCCTTCTTGCCCTGGGCTCTCTTGACGGGGGCGCGCCGAGTGGCTGCGGCGGCGTAACCTTCGTCGAGGTAAGGTTGCAATCTTCCACCTGCAAGTTAAATCGATACCCCACTTCGTGCGCGACGCGGGCGCCGGGCTTGCCCTGTGCAGTGATACGCGTGTCGAGGAGAGTAAGGTTGCCGTCGGTCCGCTTGTCTGACTCGTGCAGTCTTTCGATCGTTGTGTACCTCGGTGGGTTATCTCGATCGGCGCGACCTAAAATTGGCGACGTCTCGTCGGGGATGCGTGGTGGTTGCACGGGGTTGAGGGGAAGTGGTGGCAGATTCATCTGCTGGGAGTTGGAACCATCCCATCGCTGGCTCGCCGGCACACCGCACTCGGTGGCGGGCTGCGCTAAAGTAGAGGTGATCTGGGTCACCTTATCGTTAGCATTTTTGCCAAAATCGAGAGAATCGGACTTCCGCTCGATCTCGATTAAGCGAGGGTGGCTACCCGTCGCTGCGAGCTCCGTAGACTCGCACTCTTGCGTCCTGATCAGCTTGGTGGTTTGCTGATTGGACTTGCGTGTTGTCCGACGCTCATCGTCTGGGGATTGAGACGAGCGTCGAATCAGTTTAAATGTTTTTCTTCGGCCGCTCCACCCTGCTGATTCTGGTTGCTGCCGACTTCTTTATTGTCGTCACCGCGATTGTTGTTACCGTTGTTGTTGTTGTTGTTGTTTCGCGGGCCGTTTCCTCGAAACCCGCCTCTTCTACCGCCGCCGTTTCCTCTGCCGCGGCTATTGTTGTTACGAGCGTTGTTGTTGCCACCGCCGCCGCCCGTTGTTCCCGTTATTGTTGTTGTTGTTATTGTTCTTGTTTTGTTCGGGATCCGGCTGTCTGCGGTCGGTGCGAGGGTTGGTGATGCGGTTCTGCCCCGCGTCTCGTACCAACGTTCTACACTCATCGAGCGCATGGCTATGGGCGTTGCAATAATTGCAGAAGGCCTTCGGCCGCTGACCGCCGGTTGGCTGGGGGGCTCCTTCCGCCTCCTGGGCTGCGGGCTGGCTTGCCTGCGCGCCCTTGTCCGTTGCGCCTGCGACAGCTAGCCGGATCTGGGCTGTCGGTTTGACCTCAGGGGTCGGTGTGGGATCCAACCTAGCCCCGAGTTTGGCCTCATGTGCGATCGCGGCGTTGAACGCTTCTCCCAGTCTGGCAGGGTGCGTGCAGCGGACCAGGTGGTCTAGCGGGGCGCGAAGGACATACATGAATTGGTCAAGCGCGTCCGCGTCTGCCTGCCGCCTGCGGGATGCACGGTCAGACTCGGTTAGATTTGGTGCCGAGTTGATGATGGTGATCAGACGATTATACAGCGCCTCGACCCGGAATCCGTAGTCGTTGACGGACTCGCAGATTCCTTGAGTAACTGCCCTCATCTGAGCGGAGAGCCTGTCTGCGATGCCGATGTTGGCGAAGTGGAGCGTCAGCTCGTTCAGGAACGTGTCCACCGAATCGTAGCTGACGGTGCGGGCTCGGAATCCTTGTGTCGCTTTGCCCGTTAATTTGTTGGCGATCTGGCGTAATAGGAAGCGCTCGAACTCTGGTCCGAACGCGTACAGGACCTCTCTGACGGCAGTTGTGAAATCGGTCAACGTATCGACATCCCCGTCGAAGTTCGGGATCATCGATAACGTTTGGTTGAAATGAGCGTAGCGTTTAGGGTCCAGGCTCGCAACTGACACAAGGTTACCACCCCCTAGACCTTCGTGCCGGCCCGGTGGCTGGGGTGGCGTCTGGCGGGGCGGTTGGGGTGGCGGTGGGGCGGGTGGGGGGTACGCCCGGGGGCTGTGGGGGCTGCGCGTTAGGGGGGGGGGCATAGCTGGCTGCTGGGGGTGGCGGTGGATCAGGGGGAGGCATCATTGGCGGCTGGGGTGACGCGCGGCGGGAATAGTATTTCCCGTCTCCTTGGTGTATAGTCGCGACGGTCGTCCCCTGACTCGCCCTCGCGAGACCGGTCTGCGGTGCGCGCTGGGATCGATGCTATCACGTCGCTCTCGATGTGGGCCTCGCGGCTCGTCGCGTCCATCGTTACGTCCGTCCGAAAGCGCAGCCACGTCTGCCGCCGTCGCTGTCCGACCATCCGTCGCGTCTGCGCTGAAGGTCGCCGGGGTTGCGCTGGTGTCGGTATTGCGTGCTGCAATCCGACCCGAACCCGTCGCTGGTCCTCCCACCCCCTGCTGTATAATAGCTGCTGTGCCAGCTATGGTCGGAATCTCCCGGGTCGCCGTCGTGGTGCCGCGCAGCGCCTTGTCGCGTGCCGAGCCGGACTGGTGCTCTACGGCGATGGTCAAGGCGTGCGCTGCCGTCGGCGATGTTTGCGTCCCCCTGTCGTCCCGGATGAGACGCGTCATATCTGCGCCCCTGGGTATCCGGGAAACTATCGCGTCTCTCGCGGGATGTCACGGGGGATATTTCTGCGCCGTTCGCGCTGACCGTTGGCGGAGCTCTCGCCGGCCCCGCGGTCGTCGATAGGACGATCGAGTACTGCGCGGCGTGATCCACGGGGGAGGGCTAGTGCGTTGTATGCGTTGCTCGCGGCTCCGTGTATCGGCGCGTGAAGGCGGGTGGCCCGACCTCGCTGTGCCGTCGGTCGCGGTGGTAGTTGTTATACCGCCGCATTCCATCGGACGGGCCGTCGCGGTCACTCTGGCTGTGGTGCGCCAGGCTTGGCAGACCCGACCGCGTGAAGCCGGGCTGGCACTCGCGACGCGGTCGCGGTATCGACGCACCGACGTCTCCTTCGGCCCGTCGGCCTGTCTGGCTGCCACGCCCGGGACCCGTGCGCTGAGGGGGATGCCGATTGTTTGCCCCGTCGGACTGGGCCTGTTGGCTTCGGCGCCGCCTTCTGCGGCGGGATCTGTTGCTCCCTGCCCCCGTTTCGGATCCACTGGAGGGGCTACTGCTGGGGTCGTCAGCCGGGGGTGTGCGCCGATGGCTCCCCCAGGGGCTTGGTGGTCCCATCCCAGGTGCGGGGCTCGTGACGGCCGGTGCGGCGCGAGGTTGGGGGGTGCCCGTGAAGCCTTCTCCCGGCGGAGCTCGTGGCTAGCCAGTCCATACCGGGGTGAACTCGCGTCGTCGCGGGGATTGCGCTCACGCGCTTCGTGTTTGCGTTGCTGTAGCTCGTACCCGTGGCCGCCGGCGGCGTGACGAAAAGCTGCTTGGCCGCGCCCCTCTCTGACTCCAGCATTCGCAAGCCCTGCTGGAGGATGGCCGCGGTCTCTGATGCTGTCGCGTCCTCCTCCGCAAGGTATTTGCGGAGCACCTGGCGCAGTCTTTCCGCCTCCCATTCACGGGAGGTAGGCTGGGGTGGCGCCGACAGGATTGCGTCGCCATCGGGGGCGGGAGTTTTCGATGCCCCTAGGCTAGGGGGTGTCGCTTGCGGGGCGCCGGTTGCCTTCGGAACCCATACCGCGCCAGGGTCGCCCCCTAACGCATATGCATCACCCGACATGTCGACGTTCGCGATCTGCTTAATCTGGAACAAATTGGACACCCCCGCCGCGCATCTATCGTTTATTTGGACGCGTGCCGGTTTTGCCATTGGGGTGCCGAGTGCGCCCCAAATGTCCGGGACACTCGCTCT
>JACCIB010001149.1:0-53624 GCA_018906965.1 Philotrypesis tridentata | reverse complement strand
CAGGAAACAATATGTATACACAGGTCGCGCGCATTTCTTTCTCTCTCTGCGGAAAGCATCTCTACACTGCGTGAGAATATATCTTAATTTTGAATACGCGCAAGGTACCTGCAGGGCTATTCTCGCAGAAAAAATATGTATACATAAGTCGCGCGCACTTTCTTTCTCTCTCTGTGGAAAATGTCTCTACACTGCGCGAGAATATATGTATTTTGACTACGCGCAAGGTTACCTGCAGGGCTATTCTTGCAGGAAAATATGTATACATAAGTCGCGCGCATTTTCTTTCTCTCTCTGCGGAAAGTGTCTCGTCACTGCGCGAGAATATATGTATTTGGAATACGCGCAAGGTTACCTGCAGGGCTATTCTCGCAGGAAAAATATGTATACACAGGTCGCGCGCATTTTCTTTCTCTCTCTGCGGAAAGCATCTCTACACTGCGTGAGAATATATCTAATTTTGAATACGCGCAAGGTTACCTGCTGGACTATTCTCGCAGGAAAAATATGTATACATAGATCGCGAGCATTTTCTTTCTCTCTCTCTCTCTCTCTCTCTCTCTCTCTCTCTCTGTGGAAAGTCTCCCTGTGTTGTGTGAAAAATATCTATTGGGATATATATGCAAGATGATTACATGCTGCGCTCGCATAGAAAATCTTGTGAAGAGACACGAAGGCGAGGGAGGAGTTTCTTATTTTTTGGCGAGATTTCTATGATTTTGGAAGGAGAAATTTTCCACCAATCGTAAGTTTTCCAAAATTTTCTCTCGAGTTCGAGTGGAAAGGGCAAGAAGGGCTTCGGATATAAATAGCCTGGTTCGACTGTGTTCTACATCAGTTTACCTCCAAGTTCAGTGCAGGTCAAGAGAGAGAAGTGAAGAAATGGAATCAACGAAGAAGACATCTTTTAAAAAGATGATCGAGAGGATCGAGTGGGTGGTGTCAAACGCACCACGTCTAATTTCAATGCTCGAGTATGCCAGCTGGTCACTCGATGCGATTGAAAGTTGTGAGTATTTTTATTTCTATATTAATTTTTTATATTAATCTATATTAATCTATTTTTTATATTAATAATTTTTCAGTGCCTCCACTACCAGTGAAGGCTATAAATAAAGGTAGTGAGAGCCATCGCAACCGTAAGCGTACGCTGTTCCATAGCCGCAGCAGCAGCAGCAGCAGCAGCAGCAGCAGCAGCAGTAGCAGCAGTAGCAGTAGCAGCAGTAGCAGCAGTAGCAGAAAAAGGAAAAGTGAAGGTAAGAACCTTGCAACCGATTTTTAAAAATACATCTACCCTGGTAGAAACTTAATGATAAATTAGCTAATTTATCATCAAGTTTCTACTAGGGTAGATTCAATTTTTATATTTAATTTTTTTTATTTAAAATTTTTTTTTCAGATGCAGTCGTGCAGGAACAAAGAAAATTATATTGAAGGAGGTGTCCCCGAAGGCGAACTACACCATAGCTGTGACAAAAGCACTAAAAAGTAGTCACTCTAGAAGTGACAAAAAATCGGTAAGGTTTAACTTTTTAATATATATATTAATATCTTTTAATATTCAAATAGATTAAAAATATTTTTAATATTGTTCAGATGAGAGACGTCGCAGTCCCACTAAACTGATGAAAGGCAAAGAGGTCTAAGGCTGTGAAGAAAGCCGAAAGAGAGCCACGATAAGCGACGGAGGCTTATCGCTGAAGAAACAACCACCTCCACCGCCAGCAATCTACAGCCGCCACCAGCTCATCAACCACCACCCACCAGCACATTCAGCAGCCCGACTCATTATCAACAGCATCATCAACATCAACAACAGAATCATCAACAGCAACATCAACAGCATCAACTTCAGCATCAACAACAGCATCAACAACAGCATCAACAGCAACAACAACAGCATCATCATCAGCAACAACAACAACAACAACAACAACAACAACAGCAACAACAGCGAAATATGCCTTCCATAGTAGATGTGGAGTACATGGTTGAGCCAATTGATGTTCATCAAAGGTATAAAAGGAAATAAAAAATATTTTGTAAAATTTTATTTTGTATCAGGTTTAAATAAAATAACCAACAAATAATAATAATTCTGATGTTAATGTGGTTAAAAATAATGTGGTTAAAAATAATAATAATAATGTGGTTAAAAAAAAATAATAATAATAATAATAATGCTGTTGTTAATGCTTTATTATTATAAGTTTCCCTGCTCCTTCATTTAAATCCCACGTGAATTTAGAGTATATGATATCAAATTTTATTTATTTTTTTCACAGTCCACTTCATCGCGACTAAATACATTATTTTAAAATAAACCATTTTTTTATTGAAAGTGCTTTGGAAATAGCACATACGTTTTCGTTTACATAGGAGAAAAAATCATCTTCGTAGATAGGTTTTTTGACTTTTTTCTTTTAATATAACATACTACAAATAAGTACAAGATATTATTATTATTAATACGTAAAATCTTATTTATTTTTATAGTCCACTTCATCGCGATTAAATACATTATTTAAATAGTTTATTAACCAGTTTTTAATTGAAAGTGCTTTAGAAATTGCACATACAGGTCGTTTTCTTTTACATAAGTAATGATTAAAACATCCATGATGTTGACTGTGGATTTCCTGAAGAGAACTGCAGCCATAATTTTCTATATTGGAAATGGATCTGAAAATATAAAATCAAATATTACGTAAGTATTATAAATTCAACAGGAAACTTTTTATACTTTTTGATACTCTTCTGATACTTTTCTCATACTTTTCTGATACTTTAATAAAGTAACAGAAAAGTATGAGAAAAGTATGAAAAAGTATCAGAAAAGTATGATAAAAGTATCAGAAAAGTATCAGAAAAGTATCAGAAAAATTATCTACTTACACATGAGGTAAATATTTTTTTATCCATTGCTGTTTCTGCTCGCCCTTTACATAAAGTTTTTGAACCCCTTGTGAGCAGATTTCAAAAATTTTTTGCAGCTGATCATACGGAATATCTCCAGAATCCCAAGGCAATCCATGGTGATATTTTTCTAACCAACTTGCTGTACACTTTTCTTCTTCAGTAAGTTCTTCCCATCTTATTGGAGGCTTAAAGTGGTAAACAGTCGGAAAAGCAGTTCTTTTCAAACTTACAAAGCAAATTTCTTTCAATATAAAAGAATCGGATGCGATTCTCTGGAATCCTTGAATATCGCAGACATAAACGTTCTCTTCGGAACAAGGTAATAAAACACTTCTAAACATTGTGTCATAATCGCGCGTTCTAGCCATATTTTAGTTCTTCCCAAGTCAACAGTAAACTCGAGAATGAAAACGAATGGTCTAGCATCCTAATTTAAAAGCATGAAACTCAGCATCTTGCTCTTTAGGAATGTGTCTACCCCCCCCCCCCCACTCTTCAACTGCTTACCATTGGCTGAACAGAAATTGTCGAGCTCTGATTGGTTTAACGAAAACTTTTCCCTTTCCCCTCGAAAATTTTCCTTTTTTTTTATTGGTTTGAGAGAAAATCTTCTCTGCCATTGGCTCAAACCCCCACTACTTCCTCCAGCAGCTTTGGGTACAAAAGGGCGAAAATTTTCTTGTACAAACCAGTTTATTTTTCAGCAGTGTAGAAGAAACTTTTGTGACTAAACATGGCTTCAATCGAACTGATTGAACGATTTGTACAAGTCCTTCGCGATAGCTTAAAAAGTATTCATGAACTGAGCAGCAAGGATATTCATTATTGGTTAGATGTGTGCAATTCCACAATAAAGGAATTGACTGATAAGATTGAGAAATCTAACCTTACGAGAGGAGAGAAACAGAAATGTCAGACTTGCATGACCCACCTGTCCTGCATACAAGTTGAGTTTGAACAAAAACTTCAACAAGGTGGCGGCATAGAAACTAGAGAAGCTAGAGTTGAGTGGCGTGATGTGGACTCAGCATTTCAAAATCGTATAAGATCTGGAGTAATAATAAATATAGAGCACAAGGATATTAAAAGTTTTATGATAGATGCAGAACAGATTTTTAAAGAAAAAGTACAAGAAAGCATAAATGATTATATCAATGTAAAAGTTAATTCTGATTTCATTTCAGAATTTTCTATGCAGAAGAACGGAGAGGAAGTGGTAGATATAAAATACTTTACTACCGAAAGTTCTGCAATTTATACATCATCAAACTTAGAAGAATGGTTTAAAGAGCATATCAAAGATCCGATTCTTACACAATTAGAAGAATTTCAAGAAAAGGATTCTGGATGGACTTTAAAGAGTATTATAAGTTTATGTATAAATATAAAAAAATATACACCACTTAGAGGAAACTCATTCATTCCACTTCCAAAATTTATAGAAGTGAAAAAAGCATGTATCAATGTTCACAACAATGATAATCAATGCTTTAAGTATGCCATACTTTCAGCGTTATATCCTTGTGCAACGAACGCCCATAGATTAAGTAATTACCTCGCTCATATAAATAAGCTTAACTTTGGTGATATAGAATTTCCAGTTAAAGTAAAAGATGTTTCAAAATTTGAAAAGCTTAATAATAATATTTCTGTGAACGTGTATATGCTTAGGATGTATGGTCAGAAACATGAAGTGTCACCTTGTTACATTACAACCGAAAAGAAGGAGAATCATGTAAATCTCCTTCTTATTCAAGATTTTTATATAAACGAACATGAAGAAAAAAATCATGGTGAAGAAGAAGAAGAAAGACTGCCTCGGTTTCATTATGTGTGGATAAAAAGCATGTCACGACTTTTAAAATTTCAAGTTTCAAAATCTAATAAAAAATCTTATCATTGTGACAGATGTTTACAAATATTTTATAGTGAAGAGGGATTGGAAAATCATGAAAATTATTGTAAAAATATAAATACTTGTAGAATAAATTTACCTGACTCTAAGAACAATATTCTTAAATTTGAAGATTATAAAAAAAGTGAAAAAGTGCCGTTTGTAATCTATGCAGATTTTGAATGTTTATTGAAACCAACTGAAAATGAGAATGATTTTCAACTTCATGAAGCGTACAGTATAGGATATTATATAAAATGTAGCTATGACGACAAGTTATCTGGCTATAGATCATACAGACAAAATCATTCTGATGAAGAAACAGCTGCAGAATGGTTTGTTAAGGAACTGAAATCAATTGCAGAAAAAATTGAACAACTCTATAAAAATCCAAAGCCAATGAAACTTACAGATCTGGAAGAATTATCTTTTCGGAGGTCAACCAATTGTCATATTTGTCGGAAACCTATTCAATCAGATCAACTAGCAGTACGAGATCATTGTCATCTCACAGGACGGTAAGTTTTTTTAATGTGATATATATAGAAAAAATAAAATAATTTCTTTACTCAATAGCATACTTTTTCTTTAGTTTCAGAGGTGCAGCTCATAATTCTTGTAATTTGAATTACCAGAACTCAAGATTTATTCCAGTAATTTTTCATAATCTTAATTATGATACTCATTTCATTTTGAAAGAGATTGCTACTTCTTCATTACTGAAAGGACGAGTCAGCCTAATACCACATAATAAGGAAAAATATATTTCATTTACGAAATATATCGATGAAAGTGATATTAGTTTTAGATTTATAGATTCATGGCGTTTTCTACCATCATCATTGGAGAAACTTGCGTCATATCTGGAAAACGTACCGATAGCAGTTACGGAATTTCAATTAGATGGTTATTCAGATGAAAATATTGATCTTCTCAGAAGAAAAGGTGTATTTCCTTACGATTTTGTAGATGGATTAGATAAACTAACTGCTACAAGACTGCCAGAAAAGGATGATTTTTATAACAAGCTTACAGATTCTCATATTGCAGAAGAGGACTATTATCACGCTCGTAAAGTATGGCGAAAATTTAATATATCAACTTTAGGAGAGTATTCAGATCTCTATTTAAAAACAGATGTACTGCTACTAGCTGACGTCTTTGAAAGTTTTAGAGAAACATCTCTTAGTGCCTATGGATTATGTCCAGCTCATTTTTATACTACGCCTGGATTAACATTTTCAGCCGCACTTAAAATGACAAAGGTAGAATTAGAACTTCTTACGGATATCGATATGCTGATGTTCATCGAATCAGGTATTCGAGGTGGAATCAGTCAGTGTTGTAATCGATATGGTAAGGCGAACAATCCGTACATGGGTTCTTCTTATGATAATACTCAAAAAACAAAGACGTTATTATACTTTGATATTAATAATCTTTATGGATGGGCAATGGTACAACGTTTGCCAGTTGGAAAATTTGAGTGGATAAAATATGAGTCGAATCCAAACTTTTTTAATGAATCAGCAGATTCAGATACAGGTTATTTTGCTGAAGTGGACTTAGAGTATCCTGAAGAAATACACGATGATCATCAAGATTTACCGTTTTGTGCAGAACACCAAACACCACCTGGTTCAAAGCAGAAGAAACTGCTAACTACATTAAATGACAAGACAAGATATGTCATTCATTATCGAGCACTAAAACAAGCTTTAGATAATGGACTTCATTTAAAAAAGGTGCATAGACTTTTAAGATTTGAGCAAAAGGCTTGGCTCAAACCTTATGTGGAACTAAATACAGAGAAGAGAAAGCAAGCCAAAAATGAATTTGAAAAACTCTTCTATAAATTACTTATAAACGCTGTCTATGGTAAGTGTATCGAACGAGAGCGATCTCGCGTAGATGTACGATTGGTTAATAAATTTACAGGTAGATATGGAGCAGAAGCACGAATAGCTCAACCAAATTTTCATAGCTGTGCTATTTTTGATGAAAATTTGGTAGCCATTCAGATGAAAAGAACGAGTGTTACTATAAAGAAGCCAATATATGTTGGACTTTGCATCCTAGATTTATCGAAGACACTACTGTATGAGTTCCACTACTCATATATGAAACAGCGAGTGGGAAAAAAATGCAAACTCCTCTATACAGATACGGATAGTTTGATTTATCAAGTAGAAGATTTTGATATGTATCAAATAATGAAACAAGATATTCATAGATTTGATACATCAGATTATGATAAAAATAATCAATTTGGCATTCCTCGTGCAAATAAAAAAGTGCTTGGACTCATGAAAGACGAATGCTCTGGAAAAATTATGACAGAATTCATTGGCTTAAGAAGTAAAATGTATAGTATTTTAGTTGATGGTGGAGCAACAATAAAGAAAGCTAAAGGTATCAAATCCTATGTTGTAAGGAAAACCATTACATTTGAAGACTATCGAAGATGTCTTTTAGATGAAGATATTATACAACGAGAGCAATGCAATATACGATCAAAATTGCATATAGTTCACACTCAAAAACAGAAAAAAATTGCTCTAAGTCCTTATGACGATAAAAGGTATTTATTGCCTCACAGTACAGACACTTTGCCATGGGGGCATTATAGAATAATGGAAGATCAGATGTCGCTAGCTGCAAGTCAACTGGAGGGGGAAGCAATGACTGTTGCATTACAAGTGGAAGCAGAGAAGGGGAATCTGGTAGCCAATGAGGGAAGAGAAAAAGAGAGGGAGACCAATGAGAACCCTGAAATGCCAGAGGAGGAGGGAGTAAAACGAGTAGAGATGACGCTTTACGATAACGAAGGTCAACCAATCACAATCGAATACGATATTCGGGAAGAATGTATGCATGAATGGAATTCATCTATGGAGGGGATAAGTCCCAAAGAAGAGAGGAGTAGGGATATATTGCAAGAGGCAATGGAAGGGGCAGGAGTTATGGAGGGGAACTGGCTATATGAATCGTTGCAACACGACGAAGAGTACATTCGAGCCATCGAAGAGTTCGAATACAGTTCACCTCTTGCAAAGAAGTCAAGACTCGACTAAGTAAGTTGATTGTTACTTTTCTTCATTTATTCTCTATCAGTGGTTGTTAACCTAATTTTATCATTTTTTTTCAGAATGGATTTATCTGCATTGAACAAGGTTGCAGAACGCGACTTTCTACCAACTAAGAAAGCTACAGACTTAGAAAAAGATAGACAACATATGGTAACAGCACTAAAGGAAGTGAAAACTAGGTTTGGGTGTCAAGGTTGTCGCTGAGGTGGACGACTCTTACCAGATCTTTTTGCCATGCAAATATCGTCAATGCTTTTGCATGATAGTAATCTTATAATCAAATGAGCAACGCCGCAAAATAAGCTTACGTTATTTATCATATACAAGGGAGGAAATTCGTTTAAGTTTGAAACTTCAACACAATAATGAGAACAATGTGTTAATCATTGTATTTTATTTTATAATATAATTATACATTTCACATTGATGAATAAATATCATTATTTATCATAATAATTATTCTTTTTATTTGCCTATTATCCTTATCCTTATCCTTTCATTTAATATCCATCTTAATTTTATTTTATATCATATCATTTTATATCTAACTTAATTTTATTTAATATCGTTTTTATTTATCCAGCTATTATGTTGGTTACTAAATCCCAACCATTTCACATAAATACGATTACCACGCTTCTTTAAAACTTTTTCTACTAGATAAATTTCAGGATATATTGTCTTTTGAATTTCAGTTTCATAAAAGCCGCCAGACACAGGATTATCATAATAATCTTTCACGTGGTAAGTTATTGGATTAGTTTTTACTACTTTCGTAATTGTGAAAATCTCGGTTGACCAATTTGGAGTATATCCTTTTTCAAAAACATGTTTTATTTTACTTATCCGCACTTTATCTCCAATTTTGAATTTCGGTTTCTTCACAGACAACTTTTCAACTGGAAATCGCTTCTTGATTTGCTTTTCATTCACCTTGGAAACATTTTTGGGTTCAATTGCTATTGTTCGATGTTTTCTTGAATTATAAGCTTTAATCAAATTAGGCAAAATATTCAACCACTTATAATTTCCTTGTTTGCTGAACTCGACCCACATTGAATTTTTTAACGTTCTATTAAAACGTTCACATATACTTGCGTGAAGATTACTATGTGAAGAGTAAAGATTGATTTTATGCTTTTTCATGAGCTGATGAAAATTTGAATTGTAAAATTCTTTTCCTTGATCGGTTTGCAGGTTTTTTGGTACTCGTCCTTCCTTCAATATTCCCTCCATTGCTTTAGAAACATCATTGCCACTTTTCGTCTTGACTGGGATAGCCCATGCATACTTTGAGAATATATCTATGACGGTGAGTAAGTAGTTAAAACCTTTATTCTCCTTAGAGTAAGGTATCATTTCTACAAGATCAGCTTGCCACGTCTCATCTATCCCGCGTATATCATATTTTCTTCGCTTATATCTGCGTCGAGCTGGTTTATGCAACTCTTCAGCCACTCTTTGATGCTCCATTTTCACTCTTCACTGTTAATTTTTTTTCTGAATATCATCCCAAAACTTTTTCGCAGCAGCATCTTTCAATTCTTGTTTTTGTTTTTCTTTTATCATTGGTTCGATTATCTTATCATATTCTACTAATTGTTTACGAAGATTATCTATTATATTTTGCTGATTTCTAAGAGTTGCATTGATTTTATTGAGTTCACCTTTTTCTTTTTCCATTGATTTGATTATCTTATCATATTCTACTAATTGTTTACGAAGATTATCTATTATATTTTGTTGATTTCTAAGAGTTGCATTAATTTTATTGTATTCTAGTTTTATAGGATCTTCTATTGAAACTTTAATTGTACTAAATTTTCTGTTTACATCACCAATTTCCTTGCTGATCAGTTTTTGTAAAGTATCAAGGGTGACTGCATCATTAGGCTTACTGGGAGAAGCGAGGTTGCACAATCTTTTATTTTGTAAATCAAAATTACCATCTGATGTAAAATTGAAACCAAGGCCTGCAGGACCGCGAGCTACTTCTTGCGGACGCTCAAGTGTACGTCCAAACACATCGAGACTCATGATGGAAATGATTGAAAAAAATTCGTATACATTAATATATATGACCTGCTTCACGTAACTCCTCGATAATTGATTGGATTTCATTGACGTGATTATTATTTCCAGCAGATTGTTCGGCAAGAAGTAATCGAAGTCGCTCAACAAGCTCGTTTGGATCATCCCAGTAAATTAGATCAATGGAAGATGACTTCTTAGCTATTTTATATTTAGGTAGAAGACCTTCTCCGCTGATAGATTTCCTTTTGCGGCTTGAGCTACGGAACATGGGTGATATAACATCTCTATATTTTCTACTTCTTGATGTACGAATAGGTCCATTTTTGCTAAATTTTTTTCGATGAGCATTCGACGCTTCCAGAATTTTGCGATAATTTTTACGATCTGCATCGTTTATTTTATTTCCATCTGGTTGTCTGATAAAGAGTAGCTCCATTAGTCCATCACTTTTAGGATAACTTTCGTTATTCACTCTTATGGTATTATTATCAAACTCAATTTCTACATTACCAATCATATATCTTCCATTTTCATTCCTAACTCCATATATATTATCTAAATTGCTGCGGCTTGTATCCAGTAATGATAAAAAGTCAGTTGACTGAGTTTGATCGCGCACAGATTTAAATGTAGAATTTAAAATTGTACCGTCTAATGAAGCAAACTCATCATCATCGTCATTATCATCATCATCGTTATATGTAGAACCTGATTGATTAATGTCATGAACTATGTAACTTGATTTACCAAGCCTCATTCCTTTTTTCTGGTATTTACTTGATCTATTCATATCAGCATTCGAAGGTCCATTGCTTTCGGTTCTCGAATCGATGAGCTTTTCAAGTGGAGTAATGACAGGTTTCAATGTTTCACCTATTACTTTTTGAAAATCATCTCTCTCTTGCTTTAATAAAACATATTTTTGTTTAATAGCTTTACGTGCTCGCACGAGCTCACTGAGAATATCCTTTTCTTTCTGGAACATAGACATGTTGACAAGCTGCTGTCTACAATAGAACTGCAAAGAATGAGATTCACATCTCCTTTTTTATTGCAAAACAATCGAATCCTTTTCTGTATCTGCCGTTATTCATTTCTCTATCCTTGTCAATAACAATGAAACCATACTTATCATTTTTCCAGCATTCTGAACAAAGATTTCGAAATTCATTGAAAGTTAAATCGGTGTTTACATGATCTTCATATACATGTTTTAAATTAACATCATCTTGGCGATAAATTACTAGCATGTTAATATTGTCTCTAATGAGATGCTTTGGTATATGAGCGTATGATTGACAAAGATAGAAACTGTCTACGTTTTTATGTCTGCCCATACAGAAAAATGCTCTGACGTTATCTTGCTTCTCACAAGCTACATCATCAAAAATCATGATTGAATTTGGTAATGCTTCATCTGGAGATACTACAGATTCATGTTCACTAAACGGTAGATACGATATGCCTTTAATAGGATCTAAAACTTCTTTGAGAAATTGATACTTGGGTTGATTCAACGATTTAGAGTATACATATACATTTTCAAATCTAAGACCATTCGGATGTGTAATTAGAGCTAATAAACTATTTGTTTTTCCACAGTTCGATGGACCACAAAAAACTGCTCGGATACTATCTGGTAGTAATTCTCCATGCCGCTTCTTTCTCTTCTGTGTTCCAAAATCAAAGTTTGCAATTGGAAGTTTGACTTTCTGCTCAGTAAAATCCATGTTGACGTGACAAAGGTAACTTTAAAATTGAGCCTAGAATAATATAAATACATGTTTTATATTGTCCATCTCTCAGTTGTGAATCAGCACTCGAAGAGAGATGATTGTACACAAGTCTCAGAAACGACCAAAAGGTCATGGATTGCTTGATAAAGTAATCAATAACTTACCTATTGAAATGCATCTTCCAGGTTATCAATACTGTGGTCCTGGAACTAAACTAAAAAAGCGAATAAAAAGAGGAGATCCCGGTATAAATCCGCTTGATCAGGCATGTAAACAGCACGATATTGATTATTCTAATAAAAATGTTGATCGTAAAGTTGCGGACATGAATCTTGCTGCTAAAGCTTGGGAACGTGTTCAAGCTAAAGATGCTAGTCTAGGTGAAAAAGCATCTGCGTTAGCTGTTGCAAGTGCCATGAAATTGAAAGCGAAAACTGGAATGGGACTAAAATTCAGTAAGTTAATAACTGCAGCTAAAAAAACATTGAAGCCAAGTAAATGTTCACGCAAGGTTATTCAATCCGCTTTAAAAGGTGCACGACAAGCTGTAAAGAGTGTAGGTGGTAAGAAAAAAGTTAAACTTCCACGTGTTCTACCATTACCATCAAAAATTGGTGGAGTTCTTCCTTTTCTTATACCATTATTTGCAGGACTTAGTGCGACCGGTGCTTTAGCAGGAGGAGCTGCCGGAATAGCTAAAGCAGTCAATGCTGCTAAAAGTGCGCAGAAAGATTATGAAGAAAGTAAAAGACATAATAAAACTATGGAAGCTATTGCTCTTGGCAAAGGTCTCTATCTTAAACCTTATAAAAGCGGAATGGGATTATTTATGAAGCCTCACATTGGACACGGTCAAATTAAAAAAAAAAACGTCAATTTAATTTTACCAAATCGTCCACTAACTGACTATGATCTCATAAAGTATGCTGGTGAAATGAAAATCCCAAATTTTAGAGGTGTTTTCATGAGAAATAATCTACCTTCAAATGGCCCTTGGCATAATGAATCTGCTATTGTTAATTTAGATGATTATCAAAACAAAGGCACACACTGGGTGTGTTATCGAAAAAATGGTTCTAAAGTCATTTACTTTGACAGTTTTGGTGATCTTAGACCTCCTATTGAACTTATGAAATACTTTAATGTGAAAGAAGTAAAATATAACTATAAAAGATATCAAAATTTTAACACATTTATTTGTGGCCATCTTTGTCTTCGATTCTTAAGCGATTGTCTATAAAAAGGTAATCATTACTGAAATTCATTCATTCTCTTTCAATCAGTCATGGAAGATAGTTTTACATTGAGTCTTTCAGGAAATTCTTCTGTTTTAGAAGCACAATATTTTCCGTCAATAGAACTGACACAGCATAAGAAATACGCTTTGGGATTAGTTGAACTCTTAACATTTAACTCAATTCCCAATGTAGATGAAACAAATAATAAACTTCATATAAAAAACGGAGATACAATAACTATTCCTACTGGAAGTTACGAGGTAGACGCTATTAACAAATTTTTGAATGAATCTTTGAAATCTAAAAAAATTGAATTCAACTTGAAAGCTAACAATAATACTCTTAGAAGTGAAATTAAATGCAGTCATCCACTAGATTTTACGCCTAATAATTCTATAGGTCGTCTTCTTGGTTTTGCTCCACGCATTCTCAAAGAAAAAATCAATCCATATTCTGATTTACCAGTAAAAATATTGAAGATAAATGCACTCAGAGTAGAGTGCAACATTACTACTGGTGCATACATCAATAACAAAAGGTACACACAATCCACGAATTCTTCCCCAGAGTACCTCCAGGATTCAAAATCGTAGAAGTTCCGTCTCATGTCATTTATCTTCCACTTAGTGTTAAGTGCATAGATAATCTTCAAATTCGAATCGTGGATCAAGACGGACACTTGGTGAATTTTCGAGGAGAGGAAATTACTATTAGACTTCACATCAAAGCGATATAATGGGTATTGTTTTCAATTCTAATGTGCATATAAGACAGCCGCAATGGCAAACATCCATCAGTCGACAAAAGAAAGTCAAACCGTTAACACGGCGGAGCGTACAGTTCCTCAAAAGCATAGGACTAAAAGTTCGTGGAAAAAAATAAGTTGCATAATTCTCTGCTGCTTCCAGAAAAATGGACGAAATTCTTCATATTCAATCAGGTGTCGTATTCGATGAGTCTATTGCTCAGTACGAATTACATTCATACCAGCCATACTCTTCATTGAGTTTTAATAACAGTGATGAAATTCGTATTTCCATCCAGCATCAAGATCTATGTCTCTTACCGTCTCGCAGTTATGTTCGCGTCTATGGAACATTAAGAAAACCAGATGGAACAGCAGTAGCTAAAACTGATTTTGCAAACAATGGAATTTGCAATCTGTTTGATGAAATTCGATATGAAATGAATGCGGTGGAGATTGATAAATGTAAAAATGTTGGTATGACCAGTCTTATGAAAGGATGGCCTTCATTTACACCGAGGCAAGCTTTCGCTTTAAAAAATGCAGGATGGGAAGGTTTGAATGAATCAGAATCGTCTGTGAAAAATAATGCGGGATACTTTGAAGGCTGCATTCCTTTGAGCATGGTCTTGGGTTTTGCAGAAGATTATAAAAAGGTGGTAGTTAATATGAAGCACGAACTCATTCTCACTAGATCAAGAAGTGATGTCAATGCAGTAATTCAACAAAGTACTGCTGCTGCAGGTGCTGCTGCTACTTATGAAAACTTTGAAATAAAGATATTAAAGATAGAGTGGTTAATGCCACATGTCGTTGCTTCTGACAAACAAAAAATCCAGCTATTGAATTTTATTGGTAAAGACAATCCAATCTCTATGTGTTATCGTTCCTGGGAGTTATTTGAATACCCATCACTTCCAGCAGCCAATAAGCACGTATGGACAGTAAAAACTTCAAATTGATTTGAAGTTTTTACTGTCCATACGTGCTTATTGGCTGCTGGAAGTGATGGGTATTCAAATAACTCCCAGGAACGATAACACATAGAGATTGGATTGTCTTTACCAATAAAATTCAATAGCTGGATTTTTTGTTTGTCAGAAGCAACGACATGTGGCATTAACCACTCTATCTTTAATATCTTTATTTCAAAGTTTTCATAAGTAGCAGCAGCACCTGCAGCAGCAGTACTTTGTTGAATTACTGCATTGACATCACTTCTTGATCTAGTGAGAATGAGTTCGTGCTTCATATTAACTACCACCTTTTTATAATCTTCTGCAAAACCCAAGACCATGCTCAAAGGAATGCAGCCTTCAAAGTATCCCGCATTATTTTTCACAGACGATTCTGATTCATTCAAACCTTCCCATCCTGCATTTTTTAAAGCGAAAGCTTGCCTCGGTGTAAATGAAGGCCATCCTTTCATAAGACTGGTCATACCAACATTTTTACATTTATCAATCTCCACCGCATTCATTTCATATCGAATTTCATCAAACAGATTGCAAATTCCATTGTTTGCAAAATCAGTTTTAGCTACTGCTGTTCCATCTGGTTTCTTAATGTTCCATAGACGCGAACATAACTGCGAGACGGTAAGAGACATAGATCTTGATGCTGGATGGAAATACGAATTTCATCACTGTTATTAAAACTCAATGAAGAGTATGGCTGGTATGAATGTAATTCGTACTGAGCAATAGACTCATCGAATACGACACCTGATTGAATATGAAGAATTTCGTCCATTTTTCTGGAAGCAGCAGAGAATTATGCAACTTATTTTTTTCCACGAACTTTTAGTCCTATGCTTTTGAGGAACTGTACGCTCCGCCGTGTTAACGGTTTGACTTTCTTTTGTCGACTGATGGATGTTTGCCATTGCGGCTGTCTTATATGCACATTAGAATTGAAAACAATACCCATTATATCGCTTTGATGTGAAGTCTAATAGTAATTTCCTCTCCTCGAAAATTCACCAAGTGTCCGTCTTGATCCACGATTCGAATTTGAAGATTATCTATGCACTTAACACTAAGTGGAAGATAAATGACATGAGACGGAACTTCTACGATTTTGAATCCTGGAGGTACTCTGGGGAAGAATTCGTGGATTGTGTGTACCTTTTTGTTATTGATGTATGCACCAGTAGTAATGTTGCACTCTACTCTGAGTGCATTTATCTTCAATATTTTTACATGGTAAATCAGAATGGTGGATTGATTTTTTCTTTGAGAATGCGTGGAGCAAAACCAAGAAGACGACCTATAGAATTATTAGGCGTAAAATCTAGTGGATGACTGCATTTAATTTCACTTCTAAGAGTATTATTGTTAGCTTTCAAGTTGAATTCAATTTTTTTAGATTTCAAAGATTCATTCAAAAATTTGTTAATAGCGTCTACCTCGTAACTTCCAGTAGGAATAGTTATTGTATCTCCGTTTTTTATATGAAGTTTATTATTTGTTTCATCTACATTGGGAATTGAGTTAAATGTTAAGAGTTCAACTAATCCCAAAGCGTATTTCTTATGCTGTGTCAGTTCTATTGACGGAAAATATTGTGCTTCTAAAACAGAAGAATTTCCTGAAAGACTCAATGTAAAACTATCTTCCATGACTGATTGAAAGAGAATGAATGAATTTCAGTAATGATTGCCTTTTTATAGACAATCGCTTAAGAATCGAAGACAAAGATGGCCACAAATAAATGTGTTAAAATTTTGATATTTTTTATAGTTATATTTTACTTCTTTCACATTTAAGTACTTCATAAGCTCAATAGGAGGTCTAAGATCACCAAAACTGTCAAAGTAAATGACTTTAGAACCATTTTTTCTATAACACACCCAGTGTGTGCCTTTGTTTTGATAATCATCTAAATTAACAATAGCAGATTCATTATGCCAAGGGCCATTTGAAGGTAGATTATTTCTCATGAAAACACCTCTAAAATTTGGGATTTTCATTCCACGAGCATACTTTATGAGATCATAGTCAGTTAGTGGACGATTTGGTAAAATTAAATTGACGTTTTTTTTTTAATTTGACCATGTCCAATGTGAGGCTTCATAAATAATCCCATTCCGCTTTTATAAGGTTTAAGATAGAGACCTTTGCCAAGAGCAATAGCTTCCATAGTTTTATTATGTCTTTTACTTTCTTCATAATCTTTCTGCGCACTTTTAGCAGCATTGACTGCTTTAGCTATTCCGGCAGCTCCTCCTGCTAAAGCACCGGTCGCACTAAGTCCTGCAAATAATGGTATAAGAAAAGGAAGAACTCCACCAATTTTTGATGGTAATGGTAGAACACGTGGAAGTTTAACTTTTTTCTTACCACCTACACTCTTTACAGCTTGTCGTGCACCTTTTAAAGCGGATTGAATAACCTTGCGTGAACATTTACTTGGCTTCAATGTTTTTTTAGCTGCAGTTATTAACTTACTGAATTTTAGTCCCATTCCAGTTTTTGCTTTCAATTTCATGGCACTTGCAACAGCTAACGCAGATGCTTTTTCACCTAGACTAGCATCTTTAGCTTGAACACGTTCCCAAGCTTTAGCAGCAAGATTCATGTCCGCAACTTTACGATCAACATTTTTATTAGAATAATCAATATCGTGCTGTTTACATGCCTGATCAAGCGGATTTATACCGGGATCACCTCTTTTTATTCGCTTTTTTAGTTTAGTTCCAGGACCACAGTATTGATAACCTGGAAGATGCATTTCAATAGGTAAGTTATTGATTACTTTATCAAGCAATCCATGACCTTTTGGTCGTTTCTGAGACTTGTGTACAATCATCTCTCTTCGAGTGCTGATTCACAACTGAGAGATGAACAATATAAAACATGTATTTATATTATTTTAGGCTCAATTTTAAAGTTACCTTTGTCACGTCAACATGGATTTTACTGAGCAGAAAGTCAAACTTCCAATTGCAAACTTTGATTTTGGAACACAGAAGAGAAAGAAGCGGCATGGAGAATTACTACCAGATAGTATCCGAGCAGTTTTTTGTGGTCCATCTAACTGTGGAAAAACAAATAGTTTATTAGCTCTAATTACACATCCGAATGGTCTTAGATTTGAAAATGTGTATGTATACTCTAAATCGTTGAAGCAACCCAAGTATCAATTTCTCAAAGAAGTTTTAGATCCTATTAGAGGCATATCGTATCTACCGTTTAGTGAACATGAATCTGTAGTATCTCCAGAGGAAGCATTACCAAATTCAATCATGATTTTTGATGATGTAGCTTGTGAGAAGCAAGATAACGTCAGAGCATTTTTCTGTATGGGCAGACATAAAAACGTAGACAGTTTCTATCTTTGTCAATCATACGCTCATATACCAAAGCATCTCATTAGAGACAATATTAACATGCTAGTAATTTATCGCCAAGATGATGTTAATTTAAAACATGTATATGAAGATCATGTAAACACCGATTTAACTTTCAATGAATTTCGAAATCTTTGTTCAGAATGCTGGAAAAATGATAAGTATGGTTTCATTGTTATTGACAAGGATAGAGAAATGAATAACGGCAGATACAGAAAAGGATTCGATTGTTTTGCAATAAAAAAGGAGATGTGAATCTCATTCTTTGCAGTTCTATTGTAGACAGCAGCTTGTCAACATGTCTATGTTCCAGAAAGAAAAGGATATTCTCAGTGAGCTCGTGCGAGCACGTAAAGCTATTAAACAAAAATATGTTTTATTAAAGCAAGAGAGAGATGATTTTCAAAAAGTAATAGGTGAAACATTGAAACCTGTCATTACTCCACTTGAAAAGCTCATCGATTCGAGAACCGAAAGCAATGGACCTTCGAATGCTGATATGAATAGATCAAGTAAATACCAGAAAAAAGGAATGAGGCTTGGTAAATCAAGTTACATAGTTCATGACATTAATCAATCAGGTTCTACATATAACGATGATGATGATAATGACGATGATGATGAGTTTGCTTCATTAGATGGTACAATTTTAAATTCTACATTTAAATCTGTGCGCGATCAAACTCAGTCAACTGACTTTTTATCATTACTGGATACAAGCCGCAGCAATTTAGATAATATATATAGAGTTAGGAATGAAAATGGAAGATATATGATTGGTAATGTAGAAATTGAGTTTGATAATAATACCATAAGAGTGAATAACGAAAGTTATCCTAAAAGTGATGGACTAATGGAGCTACTCTTTATCAGACAACCAGATGGAAATAAAATAAACGATGCAGATCGTAAAAATTATCGCAAAATTTTGGAAGCGTCGAATGCTCATCGAAAAAAATTTAGCAAAAATGGACCTATTCGTACATCAAGAAGTAGAAAATATAGAGATGTTATATCACCCATGTTCCGTAGCTCAAGCCGCAAAAGGAAATCTATCAGCGGAGAAGGTCTTCTACCTAAATATAAAATAGCTAAGAAGTCATCTTCCATTGATCTAATTTACTGGGATGATCCAAACGAGCTTGTTGAGCGACTTCGATTACTTCTTGCCGAACAATCTGCTGGAAATAATAATCACGTCAATGAAATCCAATCAATTATCGAGGAGTTACGTGAAGCAGGTCATATATATTAATGTATACGAATTTTTTTCAATCATTTCCATCATGAGTCTCGATGTGTTTGGACGTACACTTGAGCGTCCGCAAGAAGTAGCTCGCGGTCCTGCAGGCCTTGGTTTCAATTTTACATCAGATGGTAATTTTGATTTACAAAATAAAAGATTGTGCAACCTCGCTTCTCCCAGTAAGCCTAATGATGCAGTCACCCTTGATACTTTACAAAAACTGATCAGCAAGGAAATTGGTGATGTAAACAGAAAATTTAGTACAATTAAAGTTTCAATAGAAGATCCTATAAAACTAGAATACAATAAAATTAATGCAACTCTTAGAAATCAACAAAATATAATAGATAATCTTCGTAAACAATTAGTAGAATATGATAAGATAATCAAATCAATGGAAAAAGAAAAAGGTGAACTCAATAAAATCAATGCAACTCTTAGAAATCAGCAAAATATAATAGATAATCTTCGTAAACAATTAGTAGAATATGATAAGATAATCGAACCAATGATAAAAGAAAAACAAAAACAAGAATTGAAAGATGCTGCTGCGAAAAAGTTTTGGGATGATATTCAGAAAAAAAATTAACAGTGAAGAGTGAAAATGGAGCATCAAAGAGTGGCTGAAGAGTTGCATAAACCAGCTCGACGCAGATATAAGCGAAGAAAATATGATATACGCGGGATAGATGAGACGTGGCAAGCTGATCTTGTAGAAATGATACCTTACTCTAAGGAGAATAAAGGTTTTAACTACTTACTCACCGTCATAGATATATTCTCAAAGTATGCATGGGCTATCCCAGTCAAGACGAAAAGTGGCAATGATGTTTCTAAAGCAATGGAGGGAATATTGAAGGAAGGACGAGTACCAAAAAACCTGCAAACCGATCAAGGAAAAGAATTTTACAATTCAAATTTTCATCAGCTCATGAAAAAGCATAAAATCAATCTTTACTCTTCACATAGTAATCTTCACGCAAGTATATGTGAACGTTTTAATAGAACGTTAAAAAATTCAATGTGGGTCGAGTTCAGCAAACAAGGAAATTATAAGTGGTTGAATATTTTGCCTAATTTGATTAAAGCTTATAATTCAAGAAAACATCGAACAATAGCAATTGAACCCAAAAATGTTTCCAAGGTGAATGAAAAGCAAATCAAGAAGCGATTTCCAGTTGAAAAGTTGTCTGTGAAGAAACCGAAATTCAAAATTGGAGATAAAGTGCGGATAAGTAAAATAAAACATGTTTTTGAAAAAGGATATACTCCAAATTGGTCAACCGAGATTTTCACAATTACGAAAGTAGTAAAAACTAATCCAATAACTTACCACGTGAAAGATTATTATGATAATCCTGTGTCTGGCGGCTTTTATGAAACTGAAATTCAAAAGACAATATATCCTGAAATTTATCTAGTAGAAAAAGTTTTAAAGAAGCGTGGTAATCGTATTTATGTGAAATGGTTGGATTTAGTAACCAACATAATAGCTGGATAAATAAAAACGATATTAAATAAAATTAAGTTAGATATAAAATGATATGATATAAAATAAAATTAAGATGGATATTAAATGAAAGGATAAGGATAAGGATAATAGGCAAATAAAAAGAATAATTATTATGATAAATAATGATATTTATTCATAAATGTAAAATGTATAATTATATTATAAAATAAAATACAATGATTAAACAAATTGTTCTCATTATTGTGTTGAAGTTTCAAACTTAAACGAATTTCCTCCCTTGTATATGATAAATAACGTAAGCTTATTTGCGGCGTTGCTCATTTGATTATAAAGATTACTATCATGCAAAAGCATTGACGATATTTTGCATGGCAAAAAGATCTGGTAAGAGTCGTCCACCTCAGCGACAACCTTGACACCAAACCTAGTTTTCACTTCCTTTAGTGCTGTTACCATATGTTGTCTATCTTTTTCTAAGTCTGTAGCTTTCTTAGTTGGTAGAAAGTCGCGTTCTGCAACCTTGTTCAATGCAGATAAATCCATTCTGAAAAAAAATGATAAAATTAGGTTAACAACCACTGATAGAGAATAAATGAAGAAAAGTAACAATCAACTTACTTAGTCGAGTCTTGACTTCTTTGCAAGAGGTGAACTGTATTCGAACTCTTCGATGGCTCGAATGTACTCTTCGTCGTGTTGCAACGATTCATATAGCCAGTTCCCCTCCATAACTCCTGCCCCTTCCATTGCCTCTTGCAATATATCCCTACTCCTCTCTTCTTTGGGACTTATCCCCTCCATAGATGAATTCCATTCATGCATACATTCTTCCCGAATATCGTATTCGATTGTGATTGGTTGACCTTCGTTATCGTAAAGCGTCATCTCTACTCGTTTTACTCCCTCCTCCTCTGGCATTTCAGGGTTCTCATTGGTCTCCCTCTCTTTTTCTCTTCCCTCATTGGCTACCAGATTCCCCTTCTCTGCTTCCACTTGTAATGCAACAGTCATTGCTTCCCCCTCCAGTTGACTTGCAGCTAGCGACATCTGATCTTCCATTATTCTATAATGCCCCCATGGCAAAGTGTCTGTACTGTGAGGCAATAAATACCTTTTATCGTCATAAGGACTTAGAGCAATTTTTTTCTGTTTTTGAGTGTGAACTATATGCAATTTTGATCGTATATTGCATTGCTCTCGTTGTATAATATCTTCATCTAAAAGACATCTTCGATAGTCTTCAAATGTAATGGTTTTCCTTACAACATAGGATTTGATACCTTTAGCTTTCTTTATTGTTGCTCCACCATCAACTAAAATACTATACATTTTACTTCTTAAGCCAATGAATTCTGTCATAATTTTTCCAGAGCATTCGTCTTTCATGAGTCCAAGCACTTTTTTATTTGCACGAGGAATGCCAAATTGATTATTTTTATCATAATCTGATGTATCAAATCTATGAATATCTTGTTTCATTATTTGATACATATCAAAATCTTCTACTTGATAAATCAAACTATCCGTATCTGTATAGAGGAGTTTGCATTTTTTTCCCACTCGCTGTTTCATATATGAGTAGTGGAACTCATACAGTAGTGTCTTCGATAAATCTAGGATGCAAAGTCCAACATATATTGGCTTCTTTATAGTAACACTCGTTCTTTTCATCTGAATGGCTACCAAATTTTCATCAAAAATAGCACAGCTATGAAAATTTGGTTGAGCTATTCGTGCTTCTGCTCCATATCTACCTGTAAATTTATTAACCAATCGTACATCTACGCGAGATCGCTCTCGTTCGATACACTTACCATAGACAGCGTTTATAAGTAATTTATAGAAGAGTTTTTCAAATTCATTTTTGGCTTGCTTTCTCTTCTCTGTATTTAGTTCCACATAAGGTTTGAGCCAAGCCTTTTGCTCAAATCTTAAAAGTCTATGCACCTTTTTTAAATGAAGTCCATTATCTAAAGCTTGTTTTAGTGCTCGATAATGAATGACATATCTTGTCTTGTCATTTAATGTAGTTAGCAGTTTCTTCTGCTTTGAACCAGGTGGTGTTTGGTGTTCTGCACAAAACGGTAAATCTTGATGATCATCGTGTATTTCTTCAGGATACTCTAAGTCCACTTCAGCAAAATAACCTGTATCTGAATCTGCTGATTCATTAAAAAAGTTTGGATTCGACTCATATTTTATCCACTCAAATTTTCCAACTGGCAAACGTTGTACCATTGCCCATCCATAAAGATTATTAATATCAAAGTATAATAACGTCTTTGTTTTTTGAGTATTATCATAAGAAGAACCCATGTACGGATTGTTCGCCTTACCATATCGATTACAACACTGACTGATTCCACCTCGAATACCTGATTCGATGAACATCAGCATATCGATATCCGTAAGAAGTTCTAATTCTACCTTTGTCATTTTAAGTGCGGCTGAAAATGTTAATCCAGGCGTAGTATAAAAATGAGCTGGACATAATCCATAGGCACTAAGAGATGTTTCTCTAAAACTTTCAAAGACGTCAGCTAGTAGCAGTACATCTGTTTTTAAATAGAGATCTGAATACTCTCCTAAAGTTGATATATTAAATTTTCGCCATACTTTACGAGCGTGATAATAGTCCTCTTCTGCAATATGAGAATCTGTAAGCTTGTTATAAAAATCATCCTTTTCTGGCAGTCTTGTAGCAGTTAGTTTATCTAATCCATCTACAAAATCGTAAGGAAATACACCTTTTCTTCTGAGAAGATCAATATTTTCATCTGAATAACCATCTAATTGAAATTCCGTAACTGCTATCGGTACGTTTTCCAGATATGACGCAAGTTTCTCCAATGATGATGGTAGAAAACGCCATGAATCTATAAATCTAAAACTAATATCACTTTCATCGATATATTTCGTAAATGAAATATATTTTTCCTTATTATGTGGTATTAGGCTGACTCGTCCTTTCAGTAATGAAGAAGTAGCAATCTCTTTCAAAATGAAATGAGTATCATAATTAAGATTATGAAAAATTACTGGAATAAATCTTGAGTTCTGGTAATTCAAATTACAAGAATTATGAGCTGCACCTCTGAAACTAAAGAAAAAGTATGCTATTGAGTAAAGAAATTATTTTATTTTTTCTATATATATCACATTAAAAAAACTTACCGTCCTGTGAGATGACAATGATCTCGTACTGCTAGTTGATCTGATTGAATAGGTTTCCGACAAATATGACAATTGGTTGACCTCCGAAAAGATAATTCTTCCAGATCTGTAAGTTTCATTGGCTTTGGATTTTTATAGAGTTGTTCAATTTTTTCTGCAATTGATTTCAGTTCCTTAACAAACCATTCTGCAGCTGTTTCTTCATCAGAATGATTTTGTCTGTATGATCTATAGCCAGATAACTTGTCGTCATAGCTACATTTTATATAATATCCTATACTGTACGCTTCATGAAGTTGAAAATCATTCTCATTTTCAGTTGGTTTCAATAAACATTCAAAATCTGCATAGATTACAAACGGCACTTTTTCACTTTTTTTATAATCTTCAAATTTAAGAATATTGTTCTTAGAGTCAGGTAAATTTATTCTACAAGTATTTATATTTTTACAATAATTTTCATGATTTTCCAATCCCTCTTCACTATAAAATATTTGTAAACATCTGTCACAATGATAAGATTTTTTATTAGATTTTGAAACTTGAAATTTTAAAAGTCGTGACATGCTTTTTATCCACACATAATGAAACCGAGGCAGTCTTTCTTCTTCTTCTTCACCATGATTTTTTTCTTCATGTTCGTTTATATAAAAATCTTGAATAAGAAGGAGATTTACATGATTCTCCTTCTTTTCGGTTGTAATGTAACAAGGTGACACTTCATGTTTCTGACCATACATCCTAAGCATATACACCGTTCACAGAAATATTATTATTAAGCTTTTCAAATTTTGAAACATCTTTTACTTTAACTGGAAATTCTATATCACCAAAGTTAAGCTTATTTATATGAGCGAGGTAATTACTTAATCTATGGGCGTTCGTTGCACAAGGATATAACGCTGAAAGTATGGCATACTTAAAGCATTGATTATCATTGTTGTGAACATTGATACATGCTTTTTTCACTTCTATAAATTTTGGAAGTGGAATGAATGAGTTTCCTCTAAGTGGTGTATATTTTTTTATATTTATACATAAACTTATAATACTCTTTAAAGTCCATCCAGAATCCTTTTCTTGAAATTCTTCTAATTGTGTAAGAATCGGATCTTTGATATGCTCTTTAAACCATTCTTCTAAGTTTGATGATGTATAAATTGCAGAACTTTCGGTAGTAAAGTATTTTATATCTACCACTTCCTCTCCGTTCTTCTGCATAGAACATTCTGAAATGAAATCAGAATTAACTTTTACATTGATATAATCATTTATGCTTTCTTGTACTTTTTCTTTAAAAATCTGTTCTGCATCTATCATAAAACTTTTAATATCCTTGTGCTCTATATTTATTATTACTCCAGATCTTATACGATTTTGAAATGCTGAGTCCACATCACGCCACTCAACTCTAGCTTCTCTAGTTTCTATGCCGCCACCTTGTTGAAGTTTTTGTTCAAACTCAACTTGTATGCAGGACAGGTGGGTCATGCAAGTCTGACATTTCTGTTTCTCTCCTCTCGTAAGGTTAGATTTCTCAATCTTATCAGTCAATTCCTTTATTGTGGAATTGCACACATCTAACCAATAATGAATATCCTTGCTGCTCAGTTCATGAATACTTTTTAAGCTATCGCGAAGGACTTGTACAAATCGTTCAATCAGTTCGATTGAAGCCATGTTTAGTCACAAAAGTTTCTTCTACACTGCTGAAAAATAAACTGGTTTGTACAAGAAAATTTTCGCCCTTTTGTACCCAAAGCTGCTGGAGGAAGTAGTGGGGGTTTGAGCCAATGGCAGAGAAGATTTTCTCTCAAACCAATAAAAAAAAAGGAAAATTTTCGAGGGGAAAGGGAAAAGTTTTCGTTAAACCAATCAGAGCTCGACAATTTCTGTTCAGCCAATGGTAAGCAGTTGAAGAGTGGGGGGGGGGGGGGGTAGACACATTCCTAAAGAGCAAGATGCTGAGTTTCATGCTTTTAAATTAGGATGCTAGACCATTCGTTTTCATTCTCGAGTTTACTGTTGACTTGGGAAGAACTAAAATATGGCTAGAACGCGCGATTATGACACAATGTTTAGAAGTGTTTTATTACCTTGTTCCGAAGAGAACGTTTATGTCTGCGATATTCAAGGATTCCAGAGAATCGCATCCGATTCTTTTATATTGAAAGAAATTTGCTTTGTAAGTTTGAAAAGAACTGCTTTTCCGACTGTTTACCACTTTAAGCCTCCAATAAGATGGGACGAACTTACTGAAGAAGAAAAGTGTACAGCAAGTTGGTTAGAAAAATATCACCATGGATTGCCTTGGGATTCTGGAGATATTCCGTATGATCAGCTGCAAAAAATTTTTGAAATCTGTTCACAAGGGGTTCAAAAACTTTATGTAAAGAAAACGACCTGTATGTGCAATTTCTAAAGCACTTTCAATTAAAAACTGGTTAATAAACTATTTAAATAATGTATTTAATCGCGATGAAGTGGACTATAAAAATAAATAAGATTTTACGTATTAATAATAATAATATCTTGTACTTATTTGTAGTATGTTATATTAACCCATTAAGCCCCAAATGGACACTTTTTTTTCACTTTATTCAGCGGCTCTACTCAATATGAAATCGGTGTGTAAAAAAATCAAGATAGGTTATTTCTTACGTAAAATTGTCTGTTCTTTCGATCTATGCAGTCAGAATTTCGAAAAAATGCATATTCAACAAGTTATTCTTGTTTATTTACAAAAAAACACGAAATTTCGAAACTTTTTTTTTCTTTATCGAGTACTTTTGGATCGAAAACGCTTTAGGATTGTCATGATTGGGCAAATTTTCGCGTCAATCGATGATAACCTTTAAAATGTGCTATATGGTTTTTCCAAATTCAACATGGCGGCATCAAATATGGCGTCTGAAAGTCAATAAAAATTTCGTACTTGTGTTATTTTCTATTAAAATCGATTTTGCTTTTTAATCTTGTCTAAAATTGGTATATGAGGGTTTTTTAGGGCGCTGACTACGAATTTGAGATCAGATTTTCAAAATTCAAAATGGCGGATCCAATATGGCTGACGAAAAAAATAAAACTTTTCTAAATTCCATGAAAACTTGTATATAGGGGTTTTTTGGGTCGCTGATTACGAATCTGACATCGGATTTTTGAAATTCAAAATGGCTGATCCAAGATGGCTGCCGAAAAAATAAAAATTTTCAAAATTCCATGAAAACTTGTATATAGCGTTTGTATGTTCTGAATGATCTTGTATGTTGCTGAAAAGTATCTTGCTAAAAAGAAAAACATCTCATCTGAATTGCACAAACCAATTACTGTGGAAGCAAAACGTAATTGCAAAAATTTTAAAAAATGTGCCAAACGAACACATATAACGTGCGAAATGTGCAACGTACATTTATGTTCATATTGTTTTGAAGAAAATCACAAATAATATGGACTTAGTTTTATTACTTGTAAAAAAATGTATGTATAAAATACGTACTAAAACAAAAAACAAAAAAAAAAAAAAAAAAAAATTAAAAAAAAACAAAAAAGAGGCTCTCTATTTTCGTTCACCTCCACGTGGTGAGAGCTGGGCAACGGCAAAAAAATTTATTGACGGCTGAGAAACGTTCTATGATTACAAAAAAAAACTTTAATACATCATTTACCAACATTTACATAAATTTCAAATATTTTTGTTTTTTTGGGTAACCATCATGGATCAGCCATTCAGAATTTTGAAAATCTGATGTCAGATTCGTAATCAGCGACCCAAAAAACCCCTATATACAAGTTTTCCTGGAATTTTGAAAATTTTTATTTTTTCGGCAGCCATCTTGGATCAGCCATTTTGAATTTCAAAAATCCGATGTCAGATTCGTAATCAGCGACCCAAAAAACCCCTATATACAAGTTTTCATGGAATTTAGAAAAGTTTTTATTTTTTTCGTCAGCCATATTGGATCCGCCATTTTGAATTTTGAAAATCTGATCTCAAATTCGTAGTCAGTGCCCTAAAAAACCCTCATATACCAATTTTAGACAAGATTAAAAAGCAAAATCGATTTTAATAGAAAATAACACAAGTACGAAATTTTTATTGACTTTCAGACGCCATATTTGATGCCGCCATGTTGAATTTGGAAAAACCATATAGCACATTTTAAAGGTTATCATCGATTGACGCGAAAATTTGCCCAACCATGACAATCCTAAAGCGTTTTCGATCCAAAAGTACTCGATAAAGAAAAAAAAAGTTTCGAAATTTCGTGTTTTTTTGTAAATAAACAAGAATAACTTGTTGAATATGCATTTTTTCGAAATTCTGACTGCATAGATCGAAAGAACAGACAATTTTACGTAAGAAATAACCTATCTTGATTTTTTTACACACCGATTTCATATTGAGTAGAGCCGCTGAATAAAGTGAAAAAAAAGTGTCCATTTGGGGCTTAATGGGTTAAAAGAAAAAAGTCAAAAAACCTATCTACGAAGATGCTATTTTTTCTCCTATGTAAACGAAAACAACCTGTATGTGCTATTTCCAAAGCACTTTCAATAAAAAAATGGTTTATTAATTATTTAAATAATGTATTTAGTCGCGATGAAGTGGACTGTGAAAAAAAAATAAATAAAATTTGATATCATATACTCTAAATTCACGTGGGATTTAAATGAAGGAGCAGGGAAACTTATAATAATAAAGCATTAACAACAGCATTATTATTATTATCATTATTTTTTTTTTAACCACATTATTATTATTATTTTTAACCACATTATTTTTAACCACATTAACATCAGAATTATTATTATTTGTTGGTTATTTTATTTAAACCTGATACAAAATAAAATTTTACAAAATATTTTTTACTTCCTTTTATACCTTTGATGAACATCGATTGGCTCAACCATGTACTCCACATCTACTATGGAAGGCATATTTCGCTGTTGTTGCTGTTGTTGTTGTTGTTGTTGTTGTTGTTGCTGATGATGATGCTGTTGTTGTTGCTGTTGATGCTGTTGTTGATGCTGTTGTTGATGCTGAAGTTGATGCTGTTGATGTTGCTGTTGATGATTCTGTTGTTGATGTTGATGATGCTGATGATAATGAGTCGGCTGCTGATGTGCTGTTGTTGTTGCTGTTGATGCTGTTGTTGATGCTGTTGTTGATGCTGAAGTTGATGCTGTTGATGTTGCTGTTGATGATTCTGTTGTTGATGTTGATGATGCTGATGATAATGAGTCGGCTGCTGATGTGCTGGTGGTGGTGGTTGATGAGCTGGTGGCGGTTGTAGATGTGCTGGCGGTGGAGGTGGTTGTTTCTTCAGCGATAAGCTCCGTCGCTTATCGCTGCTCTCTTTCGGCTGTTCAACAGCCTTAACCTCCTTTGGCTTATCATCAGCCTTTAATGGACTGCGACGTCTCTCATCTGAAACAAATTTTATTATCATTTTTAAATATATTTTATATTAAAGAATAGATTTAAATATATATTAAAAAGTTAAACCTTACCGATTTTTTTGTTGGCACTTCTAGAGTGACTACTGTTTTTAGTGCTTTTCGTCACAGTGGTGCTATTCGTCACAGCATCTGGGACACACTCTTCAATATTAGCTTTCTTTGGTTCCTGCACGACTGCATCTGAAAAAAAAAAAATTTTAATTAAAAAAAAATTAAATATAAAAATTGAATCTACCCTAGTAGAAACTTGATGATAAATTAGCTAATTTATCATTAAGTTTCTACCAGGGTAGATGTATTTTTAAAAATCGGTTGCAAGGTTCTTACCTTCACTTTTCCTTTTTCTGCTACTGCTGCTACTGCTGCTACTGCTACTGCTGCTGCTACTGCTGCTGCTGCTGCTGCTGCTGCTGCTGCTGCTGCTGCTGCTGCTGCGGCTATGGAACAGCGTACGCTTACGGTTGCGACGGCTCTCACTACCTTTATTTATAGCCTTCACTGGTAGTGGAGGCACTGAAAAATTATTAATATAAAAAATAAATTAATATAGATTAATATAAAAAATTAATATAGAAATAAAACTACTCACAACTTTCAATCGCATCGAGTGACCAGCTGGCATACTCGAGCATTGAAATTAGACGTGGTGCGTTTGACACCACCCACTCGATCCTCTCGATCATCTTTTTAAAAGATGTCTTCTTCGTTGATTCCATTTCTTCACTTCTCTCTCTTGACCTGCACTGAACTTGGAGGTAAACTGATGTAGAACACAGTCGAACCAGGCTATTTATATCCGAAGCCCTTCTTGCCCTTTCCACTCGGACTCGTGAGAAAATTTTGGAAAACTTACGATTGGTGGAAAATTTCTCCTTCCAAAATCATAGAAATCTCGCCAAAAAATAAGAAACTCCTCCCTCGCCTTCGTGTCTCTTCACAAGATTTTCTATGCGAGCGCAGCATGTAATCATCTTGCATGTATATCCCAATAGATATTTTTCACACAACACAGGGAGACTTTCCACAGAGAGAGAGAGAGAGAGAGAAAGAAAATGCTCGCGATCTATGTATACATATTTTTCCTGCGAGAATAGTCCAGCAGGTAACCTTGCGGGTATTCAAAATTAGATATATTCTCACGCAGTGTAGAGATGCTTTCCGCAGAGAGAGAAAGAAAATGCGCGCGACCTGTGTATACATATTTTTCCTGCGAGAATAGCCCTGCAGGTAACCTTACGCGTAGTCAAAATACATATATTCTCGCGCAGTGTAGAGACATTTTCCACAGAGAGAGAAAGAAAGTGCGCGCGACTTATGTATACATATTTTTCCTGCGAGAATAGCCCTGCAGGTACCTTGCGCGTATTCAAAATTAGATATATTCTCACGCAGTGTAGAGATGCTTTCCGCAGAGAGAGAAAGAAAATGCGCGCGACCTGTGTATACATATTTTTCCTGCGAGAATAGCCCTGCAGGTAACCTTGCGCGTATTCAAAATACATATATTCTCGCGCAGTGTAGAGACATTTTCCACAGAGAGAGAAAGAAAGTGCGCGCGACTTATGTATACATATTTTTCCTGCAAGAATAGCCCTGCAGGTAACCTTACGCGTAGTCAAAATACATATATTCTCGCGCAGTGTAGAGACATTTTCCACAGAGAGAGAAAGAAAGTGCGCGCGACTTATGTATACATATTTTTCCTGCGAGAATAGCCCTGCAGGTACCTTGCGCGTATTCAAAATTAGATATATTCTCACGCAGTGTAGAGATGCTTTCCGCAGAGAGAGAAAGAAAATGTGCGCGACCTGTGTATACATATTTTTCCTGCGAGAATAGCCCTGCAGGTAACCTTGCGCGTATCCCAAATACATATATTCTCGCGCAGTGACGAGACACTTTCCGCAGAGAGAGAAAGAAAATGCGCGCGACTTATGTATACATATTTTTCCTGCAAGAATAGCCCTGCAGGTAACCTTGCGCGTAGTCAAAATACATATATTCTCGCGCAGTGTAGAGACATTTTCCACAGAGAGAGAAAGAAAGTGCGCGCGACTTATGTATACATATTTTTTCTGCGAGAATAGCCCTGCAGGTAACCTTGCGCGTATTCCAAATACATATATTCTCGCGCAGTGCAGTGAGACTTTCCGCAGAGACAGAAAGAAAGTGTGCGTGCTTTTCATATACATATTTTTTCTGCGAGGGTAACTCAGCAGGTAACCTTGCGCGTATTCAAAATAGATATATCGTTTCACAGCGTAAGAGAGATTTTCCGCAGAAAGTGCACGCGCTCTTTGTATTCATACTTTTTCCTGAGATGTTAGCGCAGTACATTGTGCATAGACGCAATAGAGTATTTTCTCGCGCCTCCCATTGCTTCTATACTGCTCCACAGAGAGAGAGGGATCAGCCTATCAAATGCTATAGGTATACTGGAACAAAAGAGAGGGGCGAGCAAGTCCCCTCTCTTCTTACGGGTTTTGACTTTGAGAGAGAGAAGGGACCCAGAGAGTGGGGCAGTATGTACCAGAACCCGTACGTATACTCGAACAGCAAGGGAGGGGATCCACTGTTTCAGTATACTGTAGGCGTACTGGAACAGAAAAGAGAGGGGATCCATTGTTCCAGAACGCCTATGTTCCAGTATGCCTATAGCCTATCTACTTACTGCTGATTTTACTTACTACCTCTGGATAATGTTTACTACTAACTTTAGCTTCATATAAGATACATCTCGCTGAATTAATTATTATTCTGTTATATCTTTCAGCTGTTCCATTTAATTCATGTATATGTAGAGAGCAAGATTCTAAGAAAATTCCTTTATCTCTTATAACATTATAAAAATCTCTGTTTAAGTACTGTTCTCCATTAACACATCTCAAACTTTTTATCTTTTTCTCAGTAATATTTTCAACATTCTTAATGAAATCGATAAAATATTCACAAACTTCTGATTTGGATTTTATTGTATAAATTATCCCGCATTTACTGTAATCATCAATAAACGTTAGAAAATATTGTGAGCGGCACACATTTTTGGCAAATCAAGCAACGATTGCTCCGAGCCGAGCTTAAAGCATGATCTCGTAACAATTCAATACCACATTAGAAGAGTTCCGGATTGCCGAATTCGTTAATGCGCAATTTGTCTCGTAATCAGCCACGCCGTCTTCTAGAGTCCGAGATAGAGCGCCCTAGAGAAGAGAGGATTTCTGCTATGATTGCGGAAAAATTTTCGTTCAGTAACACATTCGCTTCTGGTGGCGATGTAAAGACTGCGGTTTTTGGCTGTATTCAAATTGAACACGGATCCTCTACGTTGTGCTGGAGTAGTTAATAGTGTCGAATTATAATTGTGAATTTTTTAAAATTAAAACTATAGCCAAATATTTCAGTGGTTAGTTTTAAGTTGTATGTTCTTCCATTATTTTGCAATTATTTTAATATAAATTTATATAAGTTTATGAGTTACTTACTTACGTTTTACTACATTTTTATTAATTAAGTTGATATTTTGTAACATTATTTTGTTTTTATTCATACTATTAATTTTATATTTAATTATATGTAAAATTCGTTACTTAATTTTGTTTAAATCTCAGTGAAATTAAAATAATAATTAAAAACAAAATTAAATATTTTTTGTATGAAGAAGTGCAAGAAAGAGTGCAAGAAAGAGCTATAATACATCGCCAGATAAAACTGCTGAAATCAGTACTCGGACCAACCAAGCGCAGGGAGAGAGAGAGAAGAGAGAGAGAGAAGAGAGACAGAGAGAGAGAAGAGAAAGAAAGAGAAGAGAGACAGAGAGAGGAGAGAGAGAGAAGAGAGACAGAGAGAGAGAGAGAAGAGAGACAGAAAGAGAGAAAGAGAGAGACAGAGAGAGGAGAGAGAGAGAGAAGAGAGACAGAGAGAGAGAGAGAAGAGAGACAGAAAGAGAGAAAGAGAGAGAGAGAGAGAGAGTAGAGAGCGCTTAACCACGCGATGATTCAGAAATGACGCTTGCGTCCCCGGATGGCGAGGTTATAGGGATCAAGGTTAATTTTGGGTTCTCTCTATGGTGTTCCAGTACTATTGTAATTTTTTTTAATACTGCACGGCTGTTTGCAGAGCGATGCTTATCGCTTCTGATACCATACACGTATAATGCAAGTATTAATCAACTAAGTGTTTTCTCTATCTATACAGTTATTTCATTACATTAATCAAAGTTAATTTTTCAACTCTCGATATCCCTTATGTGGTGAAAATTCAGAGTGCTTATTCTAAAAGTCTATTTTCATTATGTAAATTAAAGTCAAACTTCCAATAATAATGTAAATAATATTCTATCAGGTTTATTGTGTACGTTTATTACTTTTCCCTTAGTAAAGGTTGATAAGAAATGTGATTATAATGCAATGATTAAAAAGGTATTTCTAATTAGTTCAACAAATAATTATGTTAATATATGTGTCTTCTTTTACCTCGTAAATGAGTGAATCACAGACACTGAAAGAAAATGATGCTTATACATGAAGCTGAATAACTTGAAATTTTCATCTATCTACATCAATATGAATGCGTAAACATCTTTGCTTGAAGGATCTGTTGGACAGACTTCCATTTCTTTAGTGTTTCTTCTTTATACCATCGATTTTACATATGCAATCTGTAAAATTCATCAGAAATGCACGTGATAGGGCTGCCTGTATCGATGAGAGCTTCTACCTCGACATCTTGCAAATTTATTTTAATCACAGGACACTCTGTGTTTTGGCATTTTTGAATTCTCTCCTCCGGACCATCTAACAAGGCTCCTCTAGGATCTTCAAAAATTGTTTGAATATATCCTTTTCTAGAATCAGTCGCCTCATTACTCTCTCTATTTGAGATAAAATCCGGGGCACATGCTGCGACTGTCGTTAGTTTCCCGACATTCCGCATGCCTCTAACGGATTTTTTTAAATTTCTCTATCTAAAGAGTAAATGTCATGTCCATCTTTCGATTTAGTACCAGTACTCTTCTGTGGCATTTTCTTAAATATACTTTGTCCACCAGAAGTTTTCTGACTAGTCGCAGCTTCTCCGGATTTAGCTTGAATTTTATTAGTCTCAGAGCTCTCCTCGGATTTACTTTGACTATTCAGATTGTTACTGTTGTTATTATTAAACCTTTGATTGTTCCAAGGTTTAAAATTTTTCTGAGAATTCTGTACTGTCGAATTAGTACTAGCACCAGAATCCGTAGATTTATTGGATAATACAGATTTACTCTCTTTTTCCCTCTGCATTCCAATATCTTTGCAAGATAATAAATCAAGCAAACCTGATTTAGTTTCTATTTTCTGTGTAGAAACTGCAAATCTTACTTCGAATCCATGATGATCCGCAAGTTTTCTTACAAGCTCTTTTTCGGACATTTCTCCTATGTCTACAGCTTGACTCATTAATTCAGTTGTATATTCTACTCGAGTTTTTTTCTCCATATCACTGTATGTACCATATTCAATTTTTCTTTTGATTTGGTCAGTGATATCAGAATTCCAAAATCTCTGTTTGAATTCTTTTTCGAATTGATCGAATGATGAGATAGAATTTTCTATCATATCCCACCAACTACTTGCTGTACCTCTCAAAGAACGTGCCAAAATATACTTGACATCGTCTAGAGACAAGTCCTCCGATCCCATATATCTTTTAATCTCCCTTAAAAATTTCATAGGCTTATCAGATAAATCAGCCTTGAAAATAGGAGCAGACATTTTTTCTCTCCGAAAAGCAGAGCGACTCGTATTTAAGAAACTCTGATTTACTCTTGTACTCCTGTCCGGAGACAAAGTTAAACTAGGCTTAGTTATGTTTTCTCTTAGCCTGTCTTTTATTGGTCTCATGGGCGAAGGAGATCGACTACTATTTGATAATCGTCTAGTCGAAGCTCTCCTATCTCTTATTTCATCATCTGACCATTTTATTGAGTTATTTCTAGTAACTCTAGATTTTTCATTATCTTTATTGATCCGACTTTTGAATAGATCAAGTTTCTGTTCATTTTCAATCTCATGATCTTTGACATTTTTCGTCATTCTCATGAGATCGTAGAGCTGCTCACTATGCTTACCAACGCTAAGCTCATGAGTGCTTAATCTGCTTTGCAAAATGTCTATTTCATTCTCAGCGTTTAACTTAAATGTTCTTAAATCGCTGAATTGCTGATCTTGATCGATTATTACGTCCTGCATCTCTGTTATTAGAGCGCTATAATTTTTATTCGAATTTTCAGCTTTTGTCAATCTGGATAGCAAATGTTTATTGGCATTTTCCAAAAAAACAATGCGCTCCTCTAGAGATTTTACTTGAGAATTATCCCTCAAGTTTCTCTGTCTCTCGTATTGTTCGAAATACTTTTGAATTATATGCTCCACAGCTCCTTCATTTATGGCTGACTCTGGAGTTATATCTTGAGACATATAAATGCGTAATTTATCCGCATCTTCACTTATATTCTCAGCATATGTTTTTATATCATTTACATCTGTGGTGAGTTGTTGAATTTTTGTATTAATCAATTCAACACCCCTAGATGCCTCATTACAATTATCACGACGCTCAAAATCTCGTTTTTGGCATCGTTTTTCAAGCTCCTTTTCACTTGTATTTAATTTCAATTCAAGTTCTTTTATTTGTCTAAGAGCTTCTTGATAATTTTCTTCGGAAGTTTGAACATTGTTTGTCAAATCTTGCAAAGCAACTTCATTTTCTTCTATATACAAAAGTATATTTTGCATATTCTCATTAACTTGCTCATTGAAAGCCATTACTTCATCTTCAAGAGCATTATCAATGTATGTATCGTCTTTTATTTTAGCAAGAGATTCATTCAAAGCATCTCTTTTTCCCTGCAAACTACCTTGATTCTTCTCAAGGAGCTTAGAACTGCGTGTTCTCACCATCATACTGTATTGTACTCGGCACAGATAGTATATAACACCGCTGGTCTACTAAGAGTTAGATGGCTCAGAGGTAAAGCTCCCACCCTCAAACTCTCCGATCAGAGTTCGAATCTTGCTTAAGTCGAAAAAATTTTTTCTTCAGAAATATTGTGTTTTCTCGTGAAAAAAATTAATAAAATTCTCTTTTGCAAATCTTCAGCGAATTTTATTATAACTCCTTTCGGATATTATTTTTCGAAATTCATATATTTCATTAGTTCATATTCTATCGGCTTTTTGTCTCCCACACCATATTGCAATATTTATAAGTCATTGACAATATTGTGTATTAAACAAATTTAACCATGAATATTTTGAACTATTATTGAAATATATAATAATAAAAAAACCCGAGATTCTACTGCTGATATATAAATAACGAATCAGTGTACAAACTTATAACTCTCTTTCTCTCTATCCTGGCAGGATCGCCAATGTAAGGGTTCGTTGTTCTTAGATCAGGATAGAGAGGAATAAGGAGAGAGAAAATAAATACACAGGTTCGTCTATGCTGTCACGTACCTAGGCTTTATTTATTTCAACTCGCTAATATATAAGTCAGCGAGCGAATAATCTCCTCGCACGAGTCTTATCGCCGCTTATATACAAAAACACGTATAATACACCGTGAAACAAATCAATCACACATTGATTTGCGCTCACGCATTCTCCCACTCTCTCTCTATTCATCCAACGCACACATACGGTAGACAAACGAATATAATTCAAGAAAAGGCGCGAATCTTCCTAACGCCATACATCAGACAACACGCACTATTTACATAGGAAGGGACCGGACCGTTACAATACTTAATAAAAAAAATAGAACTACAATTTTTATTTGAGGCTATCGTTCTCACTCGGTATCTATTATAGGACGGGACGGCAAGTTTTTCCATAAAAAAAATTGCGTTCTACATGCTAGAATTTGTTACTGTTTTTTTTAAATGTGGGATCGATTTTTTGTATGAATTAAATCTTATATTTAATTGCAAATGATCGTCTTGGACATAGATTTTTCTTGAAATAAGGATTGCAATTTACTGAATTACTAAGTAGAGTAGATTGTACATCCGCTCGTTGCTTCCATAAATAATCGAAAAAGTTTTCATAATGTGAAACAATCCTGTAATATATTATGGGCACATTTTTCATGTGATAATGTCATGTAAGAACATCATTCCTATATGTACACTCGGATACTATTGAACTTTGAATAATATCGAATTAGTGCTATGCTTTGCGCATGTTTGTGACCGGTCACGGAACGCTCTATTTACCGAAAGTACGGTGACCTAACCTCCCACACTAAATACGGCGTAAGAGTGATCAGTCATTAAACGTCAGCTGGAATGCGCAGGACGTGGCGGCAGTCGCAGTTATTCCCACAATTCTACCGACAGTATCTTTTCACAGGCTATCCATCTTTTCACATGTCACAATTTGGTCGAGTGTTTATAATGATGAATACATATATATTTATAATCCTTCTCCGATAAACAATTATTTATTTATATCAACTCAATTGCTTCTTATAACAAAAACTTGCCAATTTCTTTATTGATATCATAACTTTCTTTTGCTATATTAAAATTGAAATTTTTGTAAAATCGACGGTATAAAGAAGAAACACTAAAGAAATGGTAGTCTGTCCAACAGATCCTTCAAGCAAAGATGTTTACGCATTCATATTGATGTAGATAGATGAAAATTTCAAGTTATTCAGCTTCATGTATAAGCATCATGTTCTTTCAGTGTCTGTGATTCACTCATTTACGAGGTAAAAGAAGACACATATATTAACATAATTATTTGTTGAACTAATTAGAAATACCTTTTTAATCATTGCATTATAATCACATTTCTTATCAACCTTTACTAAGGGAAAAGTAATAAACGTACACAATAAACCTGCTAGAATGTTATTTACATTATTATTGAAAGTTTGACTTTAATTTACATAATGAAAATAGACTTTTAGAAAAAGCACTCTGAATTTTCACCACGTAAGGGATATCGAGAGTTTAAAAATTAACTTTGATTAATATAATGAAATAACTGTATAGATAGAGAAAACACTTAGAAATTTTGTGACATTGAGATATCAAGAGTTGCAAAATTAATCTTCAAGTTTTACATGAAGAAACGACCTTATACTTGCCAGCCTTTTACCGTGAAAAGGTTTTTTTTTGGGGGGGGGGGGAGATTTCGCTACTTTTAAAAAGTATGTAATACCTAAATTACAAAGAATAGTTAACATCAACTGAATAAGTTATAAATTTAAAAATTAATGTGTATATGCTCACTGAAGATGGCCGCGGCAGTGGTACTAGTATTTGTCACTAGCGCCCTAGTTCTAAAAGTGTGCGCGCGTGCTCAGACTGTGGCGTCGGTAAGTCACGCTGTAGTCCTGGGGTTATCGACGTTACGTCTGCTATACCGTCAGTGTTTAACCTCTCGCGTGATTAACTTTGTCGCTGCTAAAGTATTTTAAAATTGTTGCTACCGGATCGAAACTCGTACTCAGGAGCAACTATGGATGGTCAGCTACTCCGAGGAGTGATTTCTTTTGAGACTTGTACACTGTGGTGATGGGAAACTTGTGCTTTCCCTTGGTCGATCATTGCTGTTTGGAGTCAGATAAGTTTTTTTTTTTATTTAAATTATTGAGACTTTTTGTTGATTTAAAGCACCGGTGCTTTGTTAAAAGAATTTTGTCTTTTTGTTTTCAGGTCACTGGGTCAATGCTGCTTCGAAATTTGTGTGTTACGTCTTAAGAAGATTTTGACGTCTCCCCTGGAATGGCATGCCGAAGCTAGTGCACAAGTTTTCGCTAAAGTTTTTTGTAGTGAGAAGTACAACAGTGTTGTAGAGTGTTTTAATAAACATATTTAATTAATTTACATGACTTGACCAGTGCTTTTGACTTTTTGTAGTTTTTAAATTATGTATATGTGTGAATAAGCGTAAATCACTATGGTGTTTTTCAATAATTATTGTGTGAATTTGTGGATCTCAAGTGTGATTTGTCGAGAACAAGCAAAAAATGGTATAGTTATTTTCACTTTTTTTCCTACACATAATAATGTAATAATAATTCACATGATAATATAATTCACATAATGTATATGATAATTCACATAATAATTTAATTTATGTTAAAGTGTTTTGTGTTGTTTGGCTCTGTTTCCCTGGATTTGAATGGACTTATTGGTGTATGTTTATGTCAGACCTATCTGATTGAGTTCGTCTTTTGGAGCAAAGGCCGTCTCTTTCAGATTGCTCTTCCTGGGTTCGACTAAGTTTTGATGTGTAAATAGTGGGTCTCAATAATTGTGCACATTGAATTTAGTTTGTGTGTTGGCTTAATTATTTGTTTTATTGCCTATGGAAGTGATAATGACTTTTGCCGACTAAGTTTTGTTTGTGCATGAATAGAGGAATACTTATGAACTCAGTGCTTCGTGCAAGTGCGTTGCTTTAATTTTTTTAAATTATAGTTTGAAAGTTTTATTTGTGGGTCCAATATGGGATATTAATAATGCTTTTGGGGTGCCTGTCTATTAAGTTAACTATTTGCTTGTTTTGTTATTTGACAGACTCCTATGCCAAACTACTCTGTGGTACGTTAAACTATTTATATTGAGTTTGGGGTATGTGAATAAGGCATTGGAAGTGCAAGCTGTGAATCTTTCAACGTCTTTTATCTTGGTACACTGTGTTGAATTACGTTCAATGTTTTCTATTATTATTTACACTCTGTATTATAGCTGACAACCTAATTTACTATCATCGTAAAATATTTATTCATCACAGCCATAAAATTTATATACACTGAATTTACTGCTAAACCATAATATCAAAGAAAGTATAAAATATATATATATAATATCAACTTCCATTTGGTCCCATTAAAAATGGAATAAATATCTGCAAAAAATACATGTTTACAAAGACCAGAGCTTATATATAATAACTACTGTATTAAGGTACTAAAAAATGTATGTAAAATATCCATAGATTTTAATCACTACTATAATAATGACTACATATAGAAATGAGAGCAAAGAATATAATTGAAATAAGTAAGCTACATTTTGAATATTTCGGTCTTCGCCTGATTTAAAGTCTGTTATAGCTATAAAAGCTTGTTTTCACATGCTAAAACAATACAATTGAGTTTATCTAAGAACTTATAGTTTTGATTTTTATAGTTATGCACCTGACAATTTAGATCCTAAAGCCATGAAATCGATGGAGTAAGTATATAATATATACATGCTGATTATTGTATAAAACATTACTGTTGCATCAAGCAAGAATATTCTCTATTATATAAACTGAATAATCTCTAAAATCCAACAAAATAAAACACTTTCACTAGCTATTCATAAGAATCCCTTTCGACGAACAGCCTGAAAGTCTACCTCCCAGGAGACGATAGGTAAAGTTATGAACTATTCATATACACTTAAACAACTTAGAAACTTTCATGCATGAGCGATGCATATTCTTGACACTTCACTAGCTTCTCACAATACAAGACAATTTTTTCCTTATATAAACTGAATATTCTCTGAACCAAGAAAATAAAACACTTTTACTATCTATTCATAAGAATTCTTTTCGACATACAGCCTCAGAGTCTATCTCCCAGGAGACGATAGGAAAAGTTAACATAAGCATTTCCACAATTGTAGAAACTTTCTTGCGTGGAGGATTGAATATAATCGTAACAATCAACCAACTTGTCACATCACAAGAAAATTATATAAACAGGAAATTCTGTATAAATTTTCTTTGATTCTTGGACGATGAAAATACAACACTTTCAGTAGCTTCTCATCAGGATCCCTTTCGACGAATAGCCTGAGAGTCTACCTCCCAGGAGACAATAGAAAAAATTACACATCCACTTCAAGAATGTAGAAACTTGCTTGAAAGGTGAACCCAGGAAACGATAGAAAAAGTTACATATTCACTTCAACAACGTAAACTTTCTTGAAAGATGAATTCTTAACACTTTACTAGCTGCCACATCACATAATAGTTATTTCTTTATATAATCTAATAGTAAAAAAACCTGAAAAATAAAAGGATATATTTTAACAAAGAATCAGTTCATGAATCTTTCATGTATTGTATATAATTTTAGACATTTACTTTTTAGCACTTTTTTCAACTTCACATAATAATTGTTTGGATAATACTTTTCATAAGTTTATTCTCGTTTAAAATAACACAATCACTTTCTGCATACATATTTTTTCAACTAAATGTCCGTCTAAGTATATTGTGTGACGTTATGCTTTTTACCGTCCCTGGGGAGGCGTAGCACAACGTAGTTGACACCTATGCAGGTTTATCGCGAGCCCGTATTTAATAATTATTGTTGGACGCCCGAACTCGCGATCTTCAACACTTTTCTGCCGGATTGAGACTCTCTCACACTCTAGGTCACGGGGGAGAGGTGCAGGGAGAATGATACGCAAAATAAGACACGCGACTTTATAAAATTAAACACTTAGTAATTTATTAATAATTACAAAATATCAAGTCAATAGTTTTTGCTCGCGGACGCGTTTATGTCCTCGGGCGAGCTCTCTGTTGCTACGCGGGCTGGCTCTAAGGTGAGTACTCGCGGCGGGGAGGTATCGTATAGAAACTCTCCTACCTGTCTCTACCTCGGGTTCTCCACGTCCTCGCGTTCTGGTGACGTCTCGTTCCCTGTGGAAGCGCACGCGAAAGAAACTCGAACTCGCTCGAAAAATGCACACGGAGGGAAAATGGTCGCTCTGGTCGTCGCCTTGGAAAATACTCGTTGCTCGCTCGTGGTGTCTCGGTCCGTGTGGTACTCGATACTGACTAGCCTCGCGCGTTCGGCAACTACGCCGGTTCGCGGCGTCTCTCACTCTCTCACTCGCACTCACGCATTTCCGCTAGATCGGTCTCTCGCGCCTATTACATTTTTCCACGCTTTCGCACCATATATGCCACTCGCACTCTCGCGCCCTCTTTTCCAACTCTTCTAAATGCGCGCGACTTTTGAAGCACGCTTACTCGCATGTCTGGCTCTATCAATCATATTTACACATTTTTGCACTGCTACATACTCCGGCACGCTTACATTTTATTTCCCGCTCGCTCGCGCGCTGTGGATTGAGCCGTAGCCCTCCACCTTTTCCCAATATCATACGGCGCATACGCGTTGCCTCCACTCTCTCTTGTCTGTCTCTAATGCACATTCATTCGCTCGCTATCCATCCTTCTCGCACTCATGCCTCAGTCAATAGCTCGCCAACATGGCGGCCGCCGCTCGCGCGCGTACGCCTTGTGGCTCGCATGCCTCGTATCTCGTGTCTCTCTCGCTCTCGTTGCTCCAGCGCTGCGCCGTCCGTCCCTCTCTCTTTCTCTCGCCTTGGCTGCCGCGCGCTGCTACGCGCTGTGTCTCCCCCACTCTCTCGCTCTCGCCTCATGCTGCTGCTGCTCGGCGGTGTGCTGCTCTCGGCTCTAACAGCTGACTGCTCTGAAAGCACCACCGAGTATAAGATTTTTATATCTTACTGGGTGGTGTCCAGGCGAGCAGTCCTCGACGGGATCCCCGTCACAATTGATAGCTGGGCTTCAGACCACGAGTCTCACAATTTTCCTTATTTTTTCAACTAAATGTCCGTCTAAGTATTAAGATAGCTGGGCTTCAAACCACGAGTCTCACATTTTTCCTTATTTTCACAAAGTTTACAGGTATTATTATCAAGGGGCGCGGTAGCGCCTCGATGGCAAGTATAAGGTACGTCAGTACGTACGCCGCCGTCGGGCGCTAGCCAGACCCTATATACGTCTCATAGGCACTGTTGGAGATGTGACATTCGGTTTTCTTCGTATTAAGAGCTTTGTTTCTCACTTATGAGCACTCAAATGAAAGCTTGGAATAAAACTAGCAAAATTACTTCAGGGTCATATCTTGTGAAAAGGCTTCTATCAAAAGATATTGTGAAGTGAAAGTTCGGGATCACGAATTCCTCAACGCGAAAATTCTTCTCCCGGAGAAAATGTTCTCCGCGGAAATACGTCATCGTGTGACGTCAGCCCTACGTTTATATTACTATATTGTATTGCTTGCATGTATACAGTTCATGTGTGTACAAGAGCAGACGATGGTGTATTTACAAAATTTTACACATGCAGTGTAATTATAAATAACCTAATTTGGCTGTAACTGTGTTTTATAATTATGTTTCATACTCATGATAATAGGCTAGATTAGATAAGTATTTAGTTTTTTATAATAATAAAATATACATACAATACATGAAAGAATGAAAGAACTGATTCTTTGTTAAAAAATACCCTTTTATTTTTCAGGTTTTTCAGATTATAAAGGAAATAACTTTTTTGTTATTTTGTGATGACAAGTTAGGAGGTTACGCAACTGTCATGTTATAAGGGAAGGAATGCCTGTGAGAAGCTAGTGATGTGAAAAATGTTTTTTCAAGATTTATAATTATTATATAAGTTCAGAAGACAAGTGGTTTCCAAGTTTTTCTCAATTTTAAGAGTGCGAATAAACTAAGTTTCCAGATGTATCTAGACTTTTTCCAAGGGAAAAATGTTTTGTTTTATAAGGTAACGAGAACTTATGAAGGCATACATCTATCATGTTATAGAAGAAAAGAATTTTCTTGAGACGTGAAAAGCTAGTGAAAGTGTTGTGTTTTTTAAGTATCAAGAAAGTTTTTTGGGTGGTTATGCAACTGTTACAAAATTTTTTACTTTTCCTTTCGTCTCCTGGGAGGTAGACTCTCTGGTTGTGTCTCGAAAGGGATCCTTATGACCAGCTAGTGAAAGTGTTTTATTTTCATCGTTCAAGAATCCAAGAAAGTTTGTGCAGAATTCTCAGTTTATAATTGCTCATGACAAGCTAGTGAAAGTATTTTATTATCATTGTTCCAGAATTGAAGAAAATTTTTACAGATTCTTCAAGTAATGTGAAAAATGTTTTGTCAAGATTTATAATTATTATAAAAGTTCAGAAGACAAGTGGTTTCCAAGTTTTTCTCAATTTTAAGAGTGCGAGTAAACTAAGTTTCCAGATGTATCGAGACTTTTTCCAAGGGAAAAATGTTTTGTTTTATAAGGTAACGAGAACTTATGAAGGCATACATCTATCATGTTATAGAAGAAAAGAATTTTCTTGGGACGTGAAAAGCTAGTGAAAGTGTTGTGTTTTTTAAGTATCAAGAAAGTTTTTTGGGTGGTTATGCAACTGTTACAAAATTTTTTACTTTTCCTTTCGTCTCCTGGGAGGTAGACTCTCCGGTTGTGTCTCGAAAGGGATCCTTATGACCAGCTAGTGAAAGTGTTGTGTTTTCATCATTTAAGTATCAAGAAAGTTTGTGCAGAATTCTCAGTTTATAAGTGCTCATGACAAGCTAGTGAAACTATTATATTAACATTGTTCCAGAATTGAAGAAAATTTTTACAGATTCTTCAGATTATATGAGGAAATAAGTATTTTGTGATGTGACAAGCTGGTTAAGTGCGTTTACTATATTCCTCGATTGCTGATCTTCTTGTGAATAATTGTTAACTTTTCCTTTCGTCTCCTGGGAGGTAGACTCTCCGGCTGTGTCTCGAAAGGGATCCTTATGACCAGCTAGTGAAAGTGTTTTATTTTCATCGTTCAAGAATCGAAGAAAATTTTTACAGAATCTTCAGATTATATAAGAAAATAGCTATTTTGCGTTGTGACAAACTAATGAAGTGTTAAGAATATTTATCTTTCATGCTAGAAGTTTGTGCAGTTGTTGAAATGGATATGAATAATTATTAAATTTCCTTTCGTCTCCTGGGAGGTAAACTCTCAGGCTATGTATCGAAAGGAATCCTTATGACCAGCTAGTGAAAGTGTTTTATTTTTATTGTTCAGGAATGGAAGAAAATTTTTATAGAATTTTGAGATTATATAAGGAAATTACTATTATGTGATGTGATAAGCTAGTGAAGTTTTAAGAATATTTATCTTTCATGCTGGAAATTTGTGCAGTGGTTGAAATGGATATGAATAATTATTAACTTTTCCTATCGTCTCCTGGGAGGTAGACTCTCAGGCTATGAATCGAAAGGGATCCTTATGACCAGCTAGTGAGTGTTCTATTTTCATCGTTCAAGAATCGAAGAAAAGATTTATAGAATTTTCAGATTAATAAGGAAATAATTTTCTTGTAATGTGACAAGCTAGTGAAGTGTTACGAATATTCATCTTGCTTTATGAAACAGCAATTTTACACAATAATCAGCATGGATGGATATAATAATTTGGATATTAAATCTAGAATACCTGCACAGCTTAAGTGTTGAGTAAATTAATTTTTTTCTTATAAATAAATAAGAATAATTTTTCAATTTTTTTTCTTCATTTTATTTTTTATTTTCTAATTTTGTGGAGGAACAATGTCTCCTTGAGGAGCATTGTCTCCTTGTACAGCATTATCTGCTGGCACATCTTGTATGGCATCATCGTCCTCTCCCTCATATCTATTGTATTGGCGTCGAGGCCTTTGACGTCTGACCTGGTCAGAACGTGTTTGCTCCACGTTCGACATGGCCATGAAGCTCATAAAATTCGCCAAATTTTTGAGGTTTTGCTGATAGGGGTTCAGCCTCCTTCTTCTAAAGTTTCTTGAACTCCTACCAGCCCTCGTGCCTCTTCTGCCTAAAGGATTCAATTATTATTTATTATTTTTTTTTGCTTAAATATATTAAGTATTTTAAATACCAAATAATAAATTGGTCCTGTACCTTGATTGCCATAGTTGTTGTTGTTGCCATTGTTGTTGGCTGCACCAGCTCCTGCTAAATTACAAAAATATGTAATTATTAATTTAGTTTTACTGGGTGGCGTATAAAGGCCTATAGAGGGATATGGATCCAAGTCTCCTTTGACTAGCTGGTTTCCAAATCTCAATTATGTGATACATAATAATTTTTATATTTACCATTTACATCAATTTGCATCTGGTTCAGCATTATTATTTTCTGAAAATGAAAAATGAGTTTGAAAGTTTAGTAACAATTTATAACATATATTATGTGTGGATGATATTCTGACAAATTCTAGCTTTCCAGAAAACGTACAAATACATTTGTTCTGTAGAAAGATATGTTTATTTATGTTTATAAATTAATTTATAACAAGTATTTTGAGACTAAGTTTAAATTGTAAAATAATAACTACCAGACTATGATAGTTTGGATGAATTTTTTACAATAAATAAAAATATTGATTAATTATGTATAAGAAAAGACAAAAGGGCTTATTCTAACAGACATGAATGCATTTTTAAATATTCAATGTATTTTATAACAGCTAAGTTTTATATTATATACTATAGCCTTTTTATTTCATAGTAAGCGCACAATCAGTATCTGTTCGCCTATATAATAGGCGAACAGATGTATTTGGATAGCAGATTAACGATGATTTTAATTTAAAAAAACATGATCTAATCTAAAAAAATTACCAGTATTGATTGTACATTCATGTTAATAGATTTGGCTTACAACGAGAAGTCAACTCTCTGTACTACACACAAGATAATTAGGGAACACATATTACAATAACAGATTATGAAAGATTTTAATTAAAAATCATATGATCTAAAACAAAGTATTACTAGTAATAATAATAAGCCTGCATTATATTTATAGATTTGTCTAACGAGAGCCAACTCTCTATACTATAAATTTTAGCTGTATTTGGGCACTTCCTACACGCATCATCTAATATTATATTTAATTAATTTAATATTTCTTAACATTTTTACTTATCTATCAGGAAGAGAATATATATAATTATTTTATGAGTAATACATATATTACTCATTTCATTTTATTTAACAAGCGCATCAAACTCCTTATTCAAAAATATTACTTACAGTAATAAATAAGACTGATTCATTAAAGTCTGCTGTTTATAAATTTCTTTTTACGCCAAGTTCATTGGATCACCTGTAACAGAGAAAGAATAATTTATTTTTAAACAAAGAATCATGTTCTATTATCATAAAGTTAATTTATTTGAAGGTAACTAAAAGATACTTATCTGACAGAGAGAGATCCGTTGATAGTATTTTCATCATAATATGTCATCTTTTCTGTAAATGCATTTTTTTACTTGAAACTTATTGCAGGTTCTAGATTAAACATTAGAGGTTTTTAACGCGATTTAAATAATATAATTTGTCATAAACTCGGAGATCCACGTGGAGGTTATAAACTAGCAGAAACCAACAGTAGATTAGTACTTCAGGTTAAACATAATTATAGTACAAAAGTGAGTTGGCACTAAATTATGGGGATATAGAGATCCCTATAACGAAGCTATGATGCACAGAACAGTAACTGCAATGAGTATCTAGTTAACTCTATGAAGTGTTAGTCTATGGTTGGTTTCTGCTGGTTCACCTCCGCGAGAATCTTCAAGTTTATCATAAATTATATTATTTAAATCGCGTTAAAAACCCCTAAAACTCGTACTACGCGTGTACAATAACGTTTAATCTAGAACCTGCAAAAAGTTTCAAGTGAAAAAATGCACTTATAAAAAAGATGACAACATGATCAAAATACTATCAACGGATCTCACTCTGTCAGATAAGTATATTTCAATTATCTTTAATTAAATTAACTTTACGATAATAGATGAACTTGATTCTTTGTTTAAAAATACGTTATTCTTTCTATACAGGTGATCCAATGATGTTAACATTAAGAAACGATGGATAAATAGCATCAGACTTTAATAAACCAGCCTTTTTTATCACTGTAAGTATTATTTTTGAATCTGTTGAAAGAGTTTGATTCACTAATAAAATAAAATAAAATGAATAATATATATATATATATAATGCATTATTCATAAAATAACCACATACATTCTTTTACTGATGGAGAAGAATATAAAAATTTTTTAGAAATTTTAATTAATCAAATATAATATTGGGCGATGCTCAAGTATTAAATTAAAATATCAAGGGGCGCGGTAGCGCCTCGATGGCAAGTATAAGGTACGTCAGTACATACGCCGCCGTCGGGCGCTATAGCCAGACCCTATATACGTCTCATAGGCCCTGTTGGAGATGTGACATTCGGTTTTCTTCGCATTAAGAGCTTTGTTTCTCACTTATGAGCACTCAAATGAAAGCTTGGAATAAAACTAGCAAAATCACTTCAGGATCATATATTGTGAAATGGCTTCTATCAAAAGATATTATGAAATGAAGGTTCGGGGTCACGAATTCTTCAACGCGAAAATTCTTCTCCCGTGGCGAAAAATGTTCTCCCCGGAAGTACGTCATAGTTCGTGACGTCAGCTCTACGTATACTATTGCTTGCATCTATACAGTTCATCAAGTGTACAGAAGAGCAGACGATAGTGTATTCACATTTTTTGATTTTTCAATACAATAACACATATGCAGTGTTAAAGAAAAATAAGTATTGTACAAAATAAAGTACCAAAGTGATTTTATTTTCAACATAATATGTAATTTATAAAGCTGGGTTTGATGAAATATTTAAAAACTGACAGATATAATTATGAAAAATTTTCACAAACAAGACTAATAGCCTCAAATTAGATAAGTATTTAGTTGTACTTTTTTTTTAAATATACAATACATGAAAGATTCATGAACTGATTCTTTGTTAAAATATATCCTTTTATTTTTCAGGTTTTTTTACTATTAGATTATATAAAGAAATAACTATTCTGTGATGTGGCAGCTAGTAAAGTGTTAAGAATTCATCTTTCAAGAAAGTTTACGTTGTTGAAGTGAATATGTAAATTTTTCTATCGTCTCCTGGGTTCACCTTTCAAGCAAGTTTCTACATTCTTGAAGTGAATGTGTAATTTTTTCTATCGTCTCCAGGGAGGTAGACTCTCAGGCTATTCGTCGAAAGGGATCCTGATGAGAAGCTAGTGACAGTGTTGTATTTTCATCATCCAAGAATCAAAGAAAATTTATACAGAATTTCCAGTTTATATAATTTTCTTGTGATGTGACAAGTTGGTTAAGTGTTAGGATTATATTCAATCTTCCACGCAAGAAAGTTTCTACAATTGTGGAAGTGCTTATGAACAATTATTAAATGTTCCTATCGTCTCCTGGGAGATAGACTCTCAGGCTATACATCGAAAGCGATCCTTACAAATAGCCAGTGTGTTTTATTGTCTTGGTTCAAGAATCGAAGAAAGTTTTAACATAGAGAATATTCAGTATAAGGAAAAAATTGTCTTGTATTGTGAGAAGCTAGTGAAGTGTCAAGAATATGCATCGCTCATGCATGAAAGTTTCTAAGTTGTTTAAGTGTATATGAATAATTCATAACTTTTCCTATCGTCTCCTGGGAGGTAGACTCTCAGGCTATTCGTCGAAAGGGATCCTGATGAGAAGCTAGTGAAAGTGTTGTATTTTCATCGTCCAAGAATCAAAGAAAATTTATACAGAATTTCCTGTTTATATAATTTTCTTGTGATGTGACAAGTTGGTTGATTGTTACGATTATATTCAATCCTCCACGCAAGAAAGTTTCTACAATTGTGGAAATGCTTATGTTAACTTTTCCTATCGTCTCCTGGGAGATAGACTCTGAGGCTGTACGTCGAAAAGAATTCTTATGAATAGATAGTAAAAGTGTTTTATTTTCTTGGTTCAGAGAATATTCAGTTTATATAAGGAAAAAATTGTCTAGTATTGTGAGAAGCTAGTGAAGTGTCAAGAATATGCATCGCTCATGCATGAAAGTTTCTAAGTTGTTTAAGTGTATATGAATAATTCATAACTATTCCTATCGTCTCCTGGGAGGTAGACTCTCAGGCTATTCGTGGAAAGGGATCCTGATGAGAAGCTAGTGAAAGTGTTGTATTTTTATGGTTCAAGAATCAAAGAAAATTTATACAGAATTTCCTGTTTATATAATTTTCTTGTGATGTGACAAGTTGGTTGAGTGTTACGATTATATTCAATCTTCCACGCAAGAAAGTTTCTACAATTGTGGAAGTGTTTATGTTAACTTTTCCTATCGTCTCCTGGGAGATAGACTCTGAGGCTGTACGTCAAAAAGAATTCTTATGAATAGATAGTAAAAGTGTTTTATTTTCTTGGTTCAGAGAATATTCAGTTTATAAAAGGAAAAAATTATTTTCTATTGTGAAAAGCTAGTGAAGTGTCAAGAATATGCATCGCTCATGCATGAAAGTTTCTAAGTTGTTTAAGTATATATGAATAGTTTATAACTTTTCCTATCGTCTCCTGGGAGGTAGACTCTCAGGCTGTTCGTCGAAAGGGATTCTTATGAATAGCTAGAGAAAGTGTTTTATTTTGTTTTTCAATTACCGTCAATATTTCCTAAAAATTTTTTAAATTGTTCCAAAGTCTAATTTTGGTACATTTATGCATTTATTAGAGAGAGATGGAAATATTTTTTAAAATTTATTTTTAAATGAAACTAAATAAAAATGATTAATGAGCATGGATGTATTGATTATAATTAATGGTTTATTGACTTTTATATAAGTCAAATATCCTTGAAACTATTACATATGGAGTATATGGCACCTGGGTGCGCTTTTCAAAGTATAAAATCTTGATTAGTTTATTTTAATTATTGTAAATGTTAAAACTGAATGTATACGGATATTCTATAGTATTTTTATAATGTCGTGCAACAAAATTTCTCTGGATTACGCTAATATTTCACTGTTTTACCTACATTTTTTTAACAAGTCATTTTTAATAAACTTGTGCTTTTTAATAAATGAGCTGTTATATTTACTTCTCACAGAGAAACCAAGACCTGTGATATTCTGGGACTTTCACAGGTTCTTTTATAATGAGTTAAGCTATCTTTTCAAATGTTTGTGTCTTCGATATTGATGATCGATCAAGTTGAACACTTGTTTTTAAGGCTTAAAAGGTTTATACGTAGAATCACTCAGAAGCATTTTGGTCACTCTGCAAATTAAAAATACCTAAGTTTTCGTTAAACATACCAATCAGAGGGATATCATGAGAAATGTGAAGTTTACCATATAGACCAATTTCAAAATAATCATCATATAAGGCATTCAAAATCGAAGAGCTAAAAATTGGTCTAGACGATTAACTTTAAATTTCATATGCTATCCCTCTGATTGATTTGCTCAATTCAAAAATAGTTATTTTTATTTTTCAGAATGCCAGAGTTCAGGCAGTTTCCAGAATGTGGGTTGAGCGTCTCTTTTCCTAAAAGGTAAAAAGATCATACAAGTTTTCAAGCCCACTACTTAGAGGGATAGTATAAGAATTTTGAAGATGGTATAGTTTAGCAGTATTGAGATAATCAGAGATTAGAAATTTCAAAATTCAATAATTCAAAACTGCTGAGCCGTATCAACTGGAAAATTTTTAGATTATCCCTCTAAGTGACTGGCTTGACAATTTATATTATCTATATACATTCAACAGATCATAACGGAATGGAATTTTTTTGCCATGCCTGGTTAGGTCACTCTAGTGTATATATTGTAGTTCATAAATAAACACTACGTTAGTAGCTGATTGCTTTAAATACATCTTACCTTAAAAGCTATAAATTTAGAATATATTTAATAAACTATAACTTGTTTGCTAAATGACTCAATTCAATTTAGAATAGAACTCAATAGAACTCAATAGAACTCAATTTAGAATATATTTAATAAACTATAACTTGTTTGCTAAATGACACTATTCAATATTGACACTAAATTTATGATGTCAACCGTGTAAGTATTTATGTGAAAGTCATACAGGGGATACCACAACTTTACTGACACTATTTTTTACAGGTTTTTATAAAGTTTGAATTCGATTACAGTTTTCTAAACGTTTACCGAATTAGGTGGGTTGCATTAAAAATGATAATACATCTATCATAAAGAATCATAGGGATATTGGAAATTAACTTACATATACTTCTTTTTATTCTAAATATTATTTTCATTATTCCTCTTTTATTTATTCCACTTTTATTCCATAATATAGATTGAACAATTGGAAAGGATACGATATAAACTTGTATAAATATTAAAATGCTATATCACTCATGGTCTGCATGACAATAGTATACGTAACGTACAAATGCTTTCGAGAAAGCAGTTATCAGTTAATTAATTAGCAATAATTTTAGACGTACAGATTTCTTTGATGTATATTTGCGAAACAAATCATTATGAAACTTAACATAAAATTTAGTGTCAATAAAGGAAAAAAACGCGCTATTCTATTTACTTCGAGGGTGGTGTGGAAAAGATAGATTTCTTAGAGAATAATCATGATCTAAAAAAACTATTACTCTACAGATAGTGTCTAAAAAATAATTATATTATTATTACAATAATCCATGAGCAAATGTACATTAATATTTTAAATTTATTACTTATTTAGTTGATGTTAACTATTCTTTGTAATTTACATATTATATACCTTTTAAAAGTAGTGAAATCTCTCCCCCCCCCCAAACAAACCTTTTCAAGGTAAAAGGCTGGCAAGTATAAGGTCGTTTTCTTCATGTAAAAATTAAAGATTAATTTTACAACTCTTGATAACCTTAATGTAAAAAAAACTCTTAATAACACTTATGCAGACAAAACCAAACTTTTATTAACATTCATACAGATAAAATAAAAATTCTTAGAGCTTACTCTAAAATTCAACTTTAATTTTCAAACTTCGACAACTCTTATGTAGTCGAAATTATAAATGCTGTATTCTATACAGTTATTTAATTATGGAAATTAAAGATCTTGATAACACTTATATAGACAAAATACTAGTAGCTTTACTGCATAATCTTAAGACGTGTTGATATTATAATCGTCAGATCAACAAATAATATATCTTCTTTCCTCTTGTGAATAAGTGATCGAACACAAATACTGGAAGAATTGTGATACTTATAGATCAAGTTGGAAAACAAATAATTATGTTAGGATGAATGTCTTCTTTACCTCTGGCAATGAGTTAATCACAATCACTCAAATCATGATGCTTATACATTAAGCTAAAAAATCCGAAACTCTCATGTATGAAAATATGAACGTGTAACCATCTTCGCGTTAAGGGTCTGTTGGACAGATTACCATTTCTTTAGTAATCACTTCTCTTGGATTATCTATACCTTCGATTTGACATAAATTCTCATTTTAATTTTAAGAAAAGAAAGTTATGATATCAATAAATAAATTGGCAAGTTTTTTGCTATA